>CAUJNA010001265.1:0-35000 GCA_963377175.1 Effrenium voratum | reverse complement strand
CGAAGGTCATGTCTTGAATGGCCTTTTAGGAATTCTCCTGCAATGGAGCTTTGAAGGTTCAGAATGAGAACGCAAGGTTCCTTGGCACCTAAGCAGGTACCAAAGGACCCCTTTTTACCCTCCCATTGCCGGCATCCTCAGAAATTGTGTGGGGACCCGTTAGGAGTTCTTGGTTGCTGTTGACCCCTCTGCAAAAAGTTCTACTCTTTGTGGGTCCAAGTTCAAAAAATCCACACTTTCCCAAAAGCGAAATCCAAATAGCCATAAAGAGTTGTGGATGCAACTGCCCTCGTTCCGCAATCGATCTGCCCAATCGGAGCTGACCAATTGCAACGGGAATCCCTTCGTGCTGAGGAAAAAGCCGTTCAGGCGGAATCTCGCTTCCCAAACCGAATGACAGGTCATTCGGAGTCCCCTCAAACTGGGGTTGATTTATAGGGGCTCGACATTCAATGGAAACCCAACCACCCTGGATCGCCAAGATGCGATCGCTTTTTTCAGTCACTGTTGCGATCGGTTTTTGGGATAAGTTCATGGAAAAAAGCAGCAACTGGCGATCCAGGACTAAACTATCTAACAAAACAAACTAAGGAACTGGCCGGAGATCCCCGTTTCGGTTCTGCCGAACCGGCCACCACCGCCGCCCGATTCGGCCGCCCTTGGCAACCGGCCAAACATCAGCCCGGGTGGCATCCTTAACAGCCCGCTTTGGAACCCTGAAAGGCACCGAATCTCCTTTGAAACCCCCCCTGGATCCCCAGCAAGGCCTTTAGTTTCCACCTACTTTTGCCAAATTATAGGCCACCACCTGGATCGCCAGTTGCGTTCGCTTTTTTCCATGAACTTTACCCCAAAAACCGATCGCGACAGTGACTGGAAAAAGCGAAAAAGCAACTTGGCTATCTAGGTAGTGGGGTTTTGTGGCTGGGAACCCCAGCCGATGTCTGGGCCGATCGGCCCCAGAACGCTTTCAGCGGCTGGGGAAAAATATGCCGCCGACGGGCCCCTCTTCGACTGCCAAGAAGATTCGAACACATCTCAAGGTCCTCCAGTAGAGAGGCTCGAACCAGCGGTACCTTTTTTTTCTGTCCATCGTGGGGAAGGACCCAGCCCCGCCCAGTTTCGCCTTTTCGCTTTTCGAAGGTCGCTGCGATCGGGGGGTAAATTAAAAAAATCCATCGCGAAACCGCAGCTTCCGGGCCGGCAGCCCTCAATTGCTCCCCCGGATTCTTTGGCAAGTCGCTGGTTCGGCGCTTTGGGCTTGAGGGAAAAATGCCTCTTTTCAATCAAGAGGTCTAAGGGGCGATCATGAAGACCCAAGCTGACTTTGCATTGGCCAGGAAAAGTTGAAACATGCTCTTTACCCCCAGAACTTCCATTTGCTTAAGCCAAAAAACAACATGTCCAGTGCCCAGTAGTCATAGATTCCCTTTAAAACCAACTTGGATCGCCCAGCTGCTGTTTTTTTCCATGAACAGTACCCCAAGCAGCAACAGTGACTGAAAAAAGCAGCAACTTGGCGATCTAGGAATCTTCTTAAGCAAATGGAAAAGTAAAATGTCCTGGGAGCCCAACACAGGGGAAGCGAAACAAGTCGTGAGATTCCGATTCGGTTCAGCGGAGGTGGTCGTCCCAGCAAAAAATGGAACTCAGGGAGAGCGAGTTGATTGTTCAAAGTAAATCTAGCTGGAGCAAAGAACCCCTTGCTCCAACTGCCAACGCCTTTTTGGGGTATTTTCAGAAAATATAGCTTTTCGTGGTGAATACCGCCTTTTTTAGGTAAGAGTTGACATGAAATGATACCCATTAAGAACGGTGGGTACTTGGAGTAGAGGGTACCCAAAATGTGGAGATTGCCAAGGCTAGACTATGATTGACTCCAACTCCTTTAAAACCACAGTGGATCCTTCATAGAAGGCAACCAAGAAAAAACTGCCCAATTAAACAAAAAAAACAAAACAAAAGGAAAAGAGCCACAAAGCAACCAGTTGGTTTTGGATGGTTTTGGTCACCGACCCACTTCTTCGTTGCTTCTTGGCTTTCGTGCACCCCAGAGCAAGCTGGAGCGCATCCCAGGGAACGTTGGAACCGATCGACCGATTCGGCGAGGTTCCAACCGGCCGCAAGACGTGTGTTCCACATACACGGCATGTGCCTGGAAACACTCCAACTACCTTAAAAATATGAGCTGTTGCCCTGAAATTATGCGATAAATAGGTATGGGGCAAAATTACACCACCAGAAAACCGCAGGTTTTTGGTCCATGTGTCCATTTTCTGGGCTTCGATTTGGGGTACCGATTTTTGACCCACAGCCAAATGAGGTATAGTTGACATGTTGTTCATTCCGGCCTCGGTCATCCTTGCCGTCTCGGAGCAACCCAGCAGAGAAAAGGCGCAGCTCGCGCTCCCGGACGCGCGGGCGCGCGCGAAGGCGCGCGCCGCTGGATCTGCAAAAAGGCGGTCATTCCTCGGTGGGCCGCGGTCGGAGGCGCGAAGTGTCCCACGAAAACTGGGCCTAAGCTTGGTTGCTGTAACGACCCCCCTGCAAAAAGTGAGCTTTACTTGTTGGGGGGTTAGTGGAAAACCCAACTTGATTTCAACCAAAAAGATAAAGTCTAAAGATCCAACCCAATAGCAGTCAAGTAAGGGGGCGTGTTTTTGAGGGCGCCCTTTTCACCCTCAGTTGTAAGAGGGACAAAGGAGGGCAATCAAACTAATTGGGGGTCGCGCTATGTGGCATCATCACCTGCGCTTTCGGGAACTTGCAAGATCATGTCAGAGCTCAGGGCGACATGTGGATGCGTCGATTTTGATGACACTCCTTTTCTCAGTTGCCCAACGGACCCAGAAATACCAGGCTCACCTCTTGGAGGAAAAAGGGGCAAAGGCCCAAGAGGTCGGCGTTTATCGCTTTGGGCTTTGGCGCGTTTCGTGTAGGCGTCTTGAAGGACGCCTGCGAGGGAAAGCCCAGGTCAAGTTGATTTGTCACGCGGCAGTCGCAGACCTGGAGCCTGTGGTGCAAACCCTTGGGGTATGGTGGGTGGTTTTGGGGGTTCTTGGGAGTTGGGGTTCATTTGTGTTTTGTTACTTTTCCTGCTTTTCTTCCTTTTTTTTTTGGGGGGGGGGAGGTGAGGTGTTGGGGTTGGGGGGTTGGCTATTTCAGGTTTGAAGTATTCGGGTCCAAGAAAGGAGCCCTTTAAGAAGTGGAAGCCCATTAAGTTCCTGCCCATCAGCGGTTCGCTTTCTGAGTCTGCAAAAAACGTGAGTGGCCGAAAGCTAGCGAAGCTGAAACAAACACTAGATGCAATTCGCTCGCAAGAAAGTTGGTTAGGGGTTGGGCCGGCAAAATACGCTGGATGTCCCTGCTCAACCACAAAAACGGTAAATCACCTTCTTCCTGAGAGGAGTGGCAAAAACAAAAAGCAAACTTGTTGGTTGACCACTAAAACGGTCTGCGCAAGAAAGTTGTCTAGAGTCCAGGGCAATTCACCCCCACCAAAGGAACAGTCACTTGAAATGGGCGCCCCCCCCCCAAACAAAAAAGGCGCCAAACCAGGTTCAAATGATGGAAAGAGAGGGAAACCGGACCGAAGCCAGTCCGAACCGGACCTCAGGAAGTGAGCCACAGAGACGCAATTCAACGAATGTTCCCTTACTTCTTGGTTGCTGTAACGACCCCCCCTGCAAAAAGTGAGTTTCACTTTCTTTTCTTCTTCTTCTTCTTTTTTTTTTGGGGGGGGGGGTAAATTCGGAAACCCCAACTTGGTTTCAACCAACAAGCTAGCCCAATAACAAGTCATTTCATGTCAAGGAATCTTCCCTTACTCAAAGTCTTACGGATGGCCGGGGTGCGGGATATCCCCCACCACCCCCCACCCCAACTCCGACACGGCCGGATTTGGAATAAGCCGCCCGTGAAGGCCCGGTGAGCATGTCCAAGCGCTTCTTGGTGCGATGCAACTCTTCCTGGAGCTGCAGGAGGTGAGTCACTTGCTCAAAACCCGGTATTAAAATGGCCGTGACTCAGGTGCCCCCGCTGAACCCCCGACATACGATGGATGCACGAAATATCCATGTCGCGCCACCGGAATCAGAAACCACGGGGGGAATGGTTGTCCTGTAAATACCAACAAACAATGGTTTCAACCATGGCTTCAAAGTGGTGCAGGTGTTCGTTCATCCACAGTATCCCCTCCAATCTACAGCGACTTGCTATTGTTTTGTTTTTTCCCCGCATGCGTATAGGAAATATCTCTTTTCCAGCCAGGCTTTCCCATGCTAAGACTAGTCCTCCAGTAGAGTGGTTTGAATAAGGGTACCAACGTTTTTTCTGTCGTCGATTTTAGTAAGGGACCCTCCCCCAAAAAAAGGGTAAAAGGGCACTACTGTTCGCCCATTTTTCGAGGTAGGGAAACCGAGGACAGAACCGTGTTTCAAGACTTTTTCCCAACAGTGGTTGGGTTCCCTGTGGTGCCCCTTTAGGATGCCATCCCACAAACACCAAAACACATCACATTACCCCTAGTTCTTGGTTGACGAAGGAAGGGGAGCAACATTTTCACAATTTTAGCAGTGAAGTGGATTTGGATTTCAACCACTAAACCACAATAAGCTCCAGAAATATGTTTTAAAAAATGTTTCCCAACGACAACCAAGAATTTGTGCTTTGGTTTGGGTTTGGAAGTTTGTTCGTCTTGTCTTTTCTTTTGGCTTCAAAAGGTGGGGAATTGTCCGTACCCCCAAGCCAGGGGGACCGAAAAAAAGAAAGAAAAAGAAACCAGACGCCCCCCCCCCAAAAAAAAAACACACAAAAACCAAAAAAAAAGAAGAGAAAAGAAGAAAACACTTGGAAACAAAAAGGAGAACAAAACAAAAAACCGCAACAGCCAAGGGTACCTGAAAAAAAGAGGAAAAAACTGAAAAGAAAGGATACCGAACCGTAACAAGAAGCACATCATGGGCCTGTGAGCTTCCATGTTGAAGCACCGATCAAACCCTTCAAGGGACACCCTTACTCATCCCGTCGTTGTCAAGAGCCCCCCGAATAAAAGACCCCAATCCCAATGGGGAATAGGGGCCAATAGCCACAAAGAAGGCTTGTTAGAAACTGAGCCTAGATGTGCGCGGTGCCTTTTTCAAGCGAACCAGAGCTCCCGAGCTCTTTTGCTCTCTTAAACCACTCACGCCCAGGAACGGATCTGGACATAGTTCAGGCGATATAGGTCCATGGGAATCCATGTTGGACCCTTAAAAGGGGAGTGGTGTCCCATTTTGTTTTTGCCATAGCTAACGGTTAATTCACCCAAAAGCCAGGGCTTCATGCCACGGGTGCATACCCACTCGCATAAACCAAATTGAGCGAAACCTCGATTCATGGACCAACTCTACAACAAAAGGAGCTAGATATTCGGAGCTTCGGCGCTTACGACCGCAGCCTATCCGGTGGCTCAGACTTTTTTGGGGATCGACCCAAAGAATTTTGGGTGGAGGTGTGACTCAGCCTCATTTGCTCCAACGGCCCCGTGGATATAGCGAAATCCATTTAAGCTTCTCGGGACCCAAGAAACCAACTGGTGTCTGATTCGATCCCCCAACGTAAATACCAATGAACGTTCTTGTTTCAACCATGGTGCATCTGTTCGTGCGAGATTTGGGGATTTCCTCCATCTACTACATGGGTTGGCGGGGAGCTGTTGGCTGGCCCGACCTCGCAACGCCCAGCGGCTTCCAATTGCTTAGCTTAAGCCCCCTGGAAATAATAAAATAATAAAAACCAAGAGGGGAAAATCACGAAAATATTCTTCAGCAAATGGAAAGCGAAACCACTCCTCCACAAAGGTCCAGAACCTCGCCGTGTTCTTGATGAGCCACGCCTGAGAGCGATAGGCCGGGAACGATTTTCCGAGTCAGGGTGTTGGTTGAACGAACCGTTTGGGCGTTCCCTTATAGAGGAAACCAAATTGGATGCCTACATAGCCAAGTTGCGATCGCCTTTTTCAGTCACTGTTGCGATCGGTTTTTAGGGTAAAGTTCATGGACAAAAGCAGCGACTGACGATCCAGGTGGATGGTTTTGGGGGCGCTCTCCCATTCCCTGCTGAGACGGCAAGTTTCAGCCTTTCAAACGTTCCATGACCCGCCGCGCGGAAGACCTCAAGATCCACTCACGTCCGATCGAGAGGATTGGCCTAGAAATGTTCTAGACTTTTGTGTTTACCACTAAAGTGGTCTTCCCAAAAAGTGACTAATGTCCAGGAACTCTTGAGCCCAACCAGACAAGCCCCCAAGTCTAACACACGCGCGCGCACACGCAAACACACACACACACACACACACACACACACACACACACACACACACACACGCACACACACTTTGTAGACCAAACTGTGGCCTCTTTATGTGTTAGGCAGTTAGTCGCGCAAGAACCTACGTAACAACCTACGTCGCAACTCACTTTGTAAGTTAGCCCTGCCCCTGCGGCAAGCAAACAGCCTCAATACAATCAACCCTACGTGGCTGCAACATGTTTATTTACATGATTTGTTCCACAACCCTTTTCCCATACCCAAAACCTCCCTGTCCAGGCAAAACACATATTGCAAAGTGAAGAGGCCACCGTTTGGTCCAACACACACACACACAAACACCAGAAAAAAGTCCAGCCACTACACCAACTATAAACCTGAAAAACAAAAGGGGAAACCCCAACCACTCAATGTCAACCAACTAAAGCTACAGGAAACCGGCACCCCAACCACTGAACCAACTAAAAGCCTACAAAACACCGAAGTCAAACCAGACGCTTCGCGGTTGGGTTGCCAAGCGACGTATCCCTCAGATCCAGAGGGTGTCAGCCGTGTCCTTTTGGCTTTAGCCCCATGGCCCAAAAAGGGCACCTCCCAGCGACCCAGAAAAAGGCCTTGTTCACACCCAGTCTTGGGGCCACGAAGAAATGTTTTAGGGTCCTTTGGAGGCGGCTTCTTACAACGAGCGGAGAAAAATAACGGCGGCGGCTTACGAGCGGAAACGCACAAAAGGGAAAAACAAACAACAAAACGGAACAAAGGATCGATGGATCGATCCTGGTCGTGGCAGAGCTTGGCCATGTCCATGGCACGCGCAGAGCCCCGCAGCCGCAGGCAGCCCATCAAGAACTCCTTGGAAAACGGCGAAAACTGGGGGTCGGTTCCGTTTGGACCTTAAGCCCAACCAAAAAGGGTATCCGCAAAAAAAAAAAACGAGACTCATGTGTAGATTTGACCATGTTTTGAAACCGAAAGGACCCGAATGGACCTGAAGGAACTGAAAGGAATCCATGTTTTTGGGATTCTTGCTGGTTCGATGGGCAGGGTGTGAGGGATGGAATGACCCTTATAAAGCATCCAACTGGTGGCTTCCTTTAAGGGAATGCCTGGGTTCATTTCCACATTCCCTATTGAGCACCAGCAAGGATTGTCCCCCTTGGAAACCAGAAGCGACCAAAGGGAACAAGGTAACTAACCCCTAGTTGGTTGGGATCGGTGCTTCGGATTCGAATTTGAAGTTCTTCTTCCTGTGGAGCTGCTGTTTTCCATTGTGGGCGTTGTCAAGGTCGGAAACTGGTTGGTGGTCTCCCTTGAGCCTACCACTTGGGGCGATGACTTTGACTCTTGGGGCCAACCGAAGCTTTGCGCCGACCATTCTTTTCGCGAAGTCTGTGAAGCAGGGGTCACTGTCCAAACCGAGTGGATTGATCAATTGGTTCATTGGAACGATCACCACTTTTGGAGGCAAAAGGAAGATGGAGGAAGCCCTGTGAAAGGGACGGTCTACACCTCACGTCCCAGAAAATCGGAACAAATGGTCCTGGGAACCTCACTCCTAAAAGCAAACACCCATACGTCAAAAAAGATCCTTCGGTGTTTTGTGGGGCATTGGGAAATCCAATTTGCCGGGAGGGTCTTTGATTTATCTGTGCCTCGGTGGCCTCGTCTGAGCCAGCCTTCACAAGCACCGGTCAGCAAGAAGCATTGGTAGATCGTCAGGATCCTCATTGTCGTCTGAGTATCATATGGGAACTCAAAGGCACCAGATTCTTGGGCGTAAGCGCGGCTTACACCAGTGACGGACATCAAGTAATCAGCGGCCACATGTGGGAAGGCCTGAAAAACTTGGAGATCGATTTCTTTCTTGTGGAACGATTTTTTTAATATTTGCAGATGGAAACGGGCCCTTTGCATAGCCCATGTTTGCAGGACGCTGCCATCTTGAGAAGGCCACTGGTTCGCTTACATATTTTGAAACAGCCTACCCTCCTTCCAACAATCATGCAAGTGGACAGGACGCTGGGCTGTCCTCAAATCCCCTGCTAAAACTGCAACTTTTCGTGACTGAAACGGAAGCCCCACTCAACCCCCTAAAACCGAAAACCTAAGGAACCGGACGGGAGGTTTCCAAAAGGGAAAGTACAACTTTTCACACCAAATACCCTGTTTTTTTTCAGGGTATATGTCGACCCTCTACTAAAAAAGGTTTGGTACTAACCATGGAAAGCCGATGGGCTTTCAGCCAAAAATACCAACTGAAAAAAGCTACGGTATTTTGAGTAGGGGGAGAACCGCCTGCATTCTCCTTTGCCAAATCATGGGCTACTAGTGGGTAAAGTGGCAGGAAAAGTGGCTATTTGGGGATCCAGGTACCACGTTCCACACCCCTGCCCAGTTTCCAGATCTTTCACACCCGGTCCTCGACCTCAATGGCCCCGCCTGCGGTTGAGGGAATGCTGGGGATGGACTGCGTGTGCAACCCTCCGCTTGCCCAAAGGGACCTGGAAATGCCCATGACGACCCAAAGGACAAAGAATCGGAACCCGGAATGGGGAAACCGAACCATTCAAGAGCTCGGCGTTGGCAACTGAGTCGGGTATTGGGTTGCTCGGGCCACCAAGATGGAGAGTGTCCATTGGCAGGGGGCATCCCCTACCAAAAAGGTAACCTTTGCCGGTTTCCGGGAAGATGAAGGAAGCCCAACTAGGTCCTCCAGTAGAGAGGTTAGAATAAGGGTACTGATTTTTCTGTAGTCTATTTTCTTAGGGGAACCGTCCGCAAAAAAAAGTGTAAAAGGGCACTACTGGGGGACCTAGCCAAAACAGCAAAAAGGCCGGAAGGCTTAAGTCTAGCAACGTGTCCACTTCGGAGTCATGCGAGCCCTGGTCCAAACCCGCATGGAGCACGCAAGCCCCAATCCCCACCCCACAAAATACGTATTTGATCCTTGTCCATGTTTGGGTAGGTTGCTTTTTGGGTACCCGTCTTGATCTGGTGTTTGGAGGGAAGACGGAAACCAATCATTTTGGGGGACCAATCCCTTCGAGACAACCCGAAATGAGTTCAAAGGAGACCAAAGCTTTGGCCATTACAGGGTTCCTTAGGCACCGAAGAAAGGCGCGGAAACTTATGGACGTTCGCGAGTCCCAAATCTGGTCCTTCCATGCAGCCCGGTTAACACGCCTCGACTCGTGGCAAGCTGATGAGTGCATTAATGCCAGTGAGAGGCATTCAAGCCACAACCGCTTCGACACAGGATTCCTGTCTGTGAAAGATTGTTGACGAGTGGGAGAACACCACATGCCCCCCAAAAAATGCAAAAAAAATGCAAAGTTTGAGGATGCAAACATGATGCATCCAAACAGCAGTCGAGAAAAAATGTGACAAGAACCTAAACGGCAAGCGCCATCCACGAACCAGACCTGAGTAATCCCTAGGTGCCCAAGACCCACCCCATACTCCAAATACGCTGCACTCTTTTTTTTCAGTTGGTATTGGTTGGGCCTATCCCAATCCATATATTCCTTGGAACCCATCATACCAACTCAAAACAGTAGGTATTTGGAGTAGGGGGCGCTTGTTTCAGGGCATGGGCTATGATGCCCTAAAAAAGAGATCGGTGCTTCTCTGGACCGGGTTCCAAAGATAGCCTCAAGAAAGGCAGGGGTTGGAGCTTTCAGCGGACCTTTGAAATACCGAATCGTAAAGGCTGTACCGTACATACCGAATCGCCTTCAGCCTTGTTCGGGTGCCAAATGGGTTGACAAAAAGCTCCTGGCTTCCCAGGTCAAAAAGAATGCCTCGACTTTTCGGGGTTTCGCATGAGCCGCAGAAAAGAGCTCGGCATCGCAAAAAACAACAACGAATCCACCTGCATAGCCAAGTTGCGATCGCTTTTTGTCAGACACTGTTGCTGGTTTTTGGGGTAAACTCAGTTGTTCAGTGACCCTGGAGAAAAAAAAGGGAACCCTTTTTTGGGGAAGACCATTTTAGTGGGGCAGCCACAAGAAGAAGAAAAAAAAGGGGGGGAAAAGGGGGCCACTGAACAACTGAGTAAAGTGCATGGGGAAAAAAAGCGATCGCTTGCCAGAGGACCACATCCAGGACGGCATGGAGATCGAAAAAATGTTCTCCCTCGGAACATAGGTGTCCTTTTTGGAAAGATAGATGGGTTTCCCTGGTAGGTGATTGAACCACCAGGCAAACCAGGAAGCGCCTATCTTTTTAAGCAAATCAACATAAATCAACCAACAAGGACACCCAGGTAAACCAGGAATCGCCTTCCATTTTTTAAGCAAACCAAAAAGGACACCCATGCCTCGGACTCTTTTTTCGGCTTCTGGGCGCTCGGACCGTTGTCCAAATCCAAGAGCTTGAAGAAGGACCAGGCCTATGCGATTCGATCCGTCCAGAGGCTTGCCCGGACGAAAAATGGGAGAACATATCCAGGTCCTCCAGTAGAGAGATTAGAATAAGGGTACCAACTTTTGTCAGGACGTCTATTCTAGTAGTTCGAAGTCCCTACTGTGGAGAAGAAAGAACACACTCCCTACTGTGGATGGACGAAATCCGCTTCTCGCACCACTTGGAAACCATGGGTGAAACCGTTGTTTGTTGGCATTTACAGGGGAATCATCATTCCGGGTTTCCTAGGCGGTGCAGGATTTGGTCCATCCACAGAATCATATGGGTGCGGCTCAAAAATCGGGTCCAAAATGAAACCCTGGCAAGTGGAAAGGTAGACCAAAACCTGCGTAACTGCAGCTGATTGATTTTGAAAACCCGGATGTCCAGTCAGGTCCGCTTTCCTTCAATGGGTGGTTTGCCTACCCAACACCCACCTCGCAGGCCGCCTTTCTCAAAAAGGCTCTTGCCCCGAAAGAAGCGGTTACCCCTAGCCTTTGGCTGGCGTACCCCTTTGCCAGGGATACTGAAAAAATCTGAAAAACCCCATGGCTCCGGGATTGCAAGGGGCCAATGGACAAACAAACTCCCGGTGCAGAAGGGGAAATTGCAAAGATCGCCCAGCCCCAACCCCCCGCCGTCTAGGGCTGGCCGAAAGCAGGGCGAGGCTCTCGCTCTCGCGAATCGGATTTTCCAACTCCCGTCCGAGACGCGTCCCAGATGTCCAGGTCGATGGACTCGAAGTAGGTCTGCACCTCCTTGGTGCCCACCTTGTTCTGGAACATCCTGCGCCGAGCCGCGTGGGTCCTTTTTGTCCAAGCTCCGGGCTCGAGCTATCCATAAACCCCAAAAAAGGGAGCTCACCAGCCGCCCAAGGTTCCCCTTCGTTGGCGGCCTGGGTTGGTGGCGTTTCTTTGGATCTGAACCCTTGGTTCTAGGGGGAAGGCTCCCCTGTCCGGAAGACCACCAAACCACCGATCCGGCTCCAACTCGCGGGGCGAGGAACCCCTGTCGCGATGCGCACGCAAAATCAGCGAAATCAGCGAAAACCAAAACCCCCATGCGCTCGTGCATGAAGCTTCGGCCAGAGGCGCTGGTAGGTGATGACCCCCGTGTCTTCCGCGTCTATCTCGTTGAACCTGAGGAACCGCAGGTACAGCGCAGGCTGGTTTTTTTTTCTTCTCCGTTTGCATGAGCTGTCGCAGGAAACCGATGCGGCCATTTACCGTGCTGTGTTACCGTGGCTGTGTGGTGAACCCTTGAAGCTTGCGAGGTGTGCGGCATACATGTGAGGGTGTCCAGAACCCCCCCAAAAAAAAAAAAAAAAAATGGTGGCTTGTGTTCCTCTTCGCTTCTTTGAAAATCCCCCGCGAAAAGAAGCCCTTCCTCGGGGCTTCTTGGGGCCTCCCCCCCAGCCATGATAAAGTGGCCCTGCGGGGCTTCCTTTCCGCCGCGCGGCAGGTACCTGATCTTCTCGATGTGCGCCTTGGCGAACATCGATTCCCCTACGAACGGATCCCCTACGAACTGACCCCACTAGAAGAATTCACATGAGTCATAATCAAACCCCGGTACTAAAATGCAGGGGTTCTTTAGGCTCCAGGTACCCCCTACTCCAAATACCCGGCCTTTTTTCAGTTGGTATCATGTCGACCCTCTACTAAAAAGGGACCCGCACCCACCAGGGACGGTTTTCAACCAAAAATACCAACTGAAAAGAGCGTTGGTATGTGGAGTGGGGGGAAATCAAAACCCGGTATTCAAATTGCCTACCCGGAACATCCAGGGCCATGCTTCAGGAATTAAGAAGGCGGATATCCGCAGCTCTTTATGGCAAGGGCAAGGCAGCCAGTTCGGGGACTCTTGGCCAGAAACTCACTCCAGATCGAGCGCGCTGGCCAGCAAAACTCAAAAGTCCAGACTGCTTGGCCGCCACTAAAATGGTCTTCCCCGAATGTAGGCTCTGCTGCAAACACCAAAAAAAAAGCCGACCCTAAAAATACAAAACATGCTTGGAACGCGAACCCCCTGGGGGGGCAAACCATCCCATCCCTCCCCCCGTCCCCGCGGATAGTATTTTTCGCCTGCTTGTTCGCCAGGATCGACTGGAGCACCGCATCATGGTCGCTCTGCGCGCTGTCGATGGCACTCTGACAGAAGACCTGCAGCTTTTCTTGGTTTCACCAGGTGTTCGACCGAGAGGTGGGTGCTACCCACCACTGTATTAGGACTTTTGGTTCCAAGTGGTTGCAGTTATGGTTCTAAAGGTTGGAATCGGCCTTACTGCCACTATACAGCGAACTACACTGAAAAATCTGGGCGAATCCGTGCAGAATTATGCATTCCCAACTCGTACATGACAAAGCCTGCGAGTGGAGGACCTGCATATGCGAGATCGTCGAACGCCCCCTGCCTCCCTGGTACCTACCTAGATGGCCAAGTTGCGATTGCTTTTTTCAGTCACTGTTGCTGATTTTTGGGGTACAGTTCATGGAAAAAAGCGATCGCAACTGGCAATCCAGGTACATGGAAAAACAAAAAGTCCGCCGGTGAAGAAGGAAATGGGTGCCATCCCAAGACATACCCTTTCACCTTGGGTGCGTTTGAACAACAAAACCCGTAAAAAGACACCCCTTTTTGGGTGATTCCCATCAAAGTCTGTTCACCAGGCAGGTGTTTTTCCAGAAAAAACAATGGTTCAGAATCTGGCTCATACATAATCAACCCAAAAACAAAGAAGACATACCTGATGACCGAATCAACCCTAAAAACAACATACCTAATGTCCTTGCCAACCCTAAAAACACAACAAAAGACTTTGGCAAAAATCCCAGAAACACGTTGCCAAGTGCGGCGTCAGCAGCACCAGTCACCACCTGAGCTGGGCACGAGATCCAACCCCCCCCCCGCTCCTGTTTCCTGTAACCTCGTTTTGCTGAAGTCTCCCGAGGCGATAGATCTCCTTTGAAACCACCAGGAAGAAAATAGCAACAGTACCCTTAAGCAAATGGAAGGATAGCTTCAAAAAATACGGGGCACGGAGTGTTTGCCAACCATAGCAAAAGGCGGAGTTTGTCCTTGGCTCTGTCAGCAAAATAACCTGTCAGCGTTGGTTCATTAGCGCGCGTTCGGTGGCTATGCACTGGCTAGCGAACAACTGAAACATGATGCTTTTGAAAGTAGCGCAAGTTGAAAAGTCAAGTTGCGAAACTCCAGTGGCCAGTGGCTTGTCACAAGTGAATCCTAGAATCGAATTGGTTCCTTGTCGCTTCCAAAACATAGTCACCCAAGAATCAGCGAAGCTGAGGATCGGAGGCGTTTTGGACGACATGTACTTTCCTTTTCAGGAACCCACTTAGTGATGGTTGGTGCAACCCTTTTGTAGGCTGGCTTGAGGGTCCACGTGCTTTTCTTTCGTTCTGATGGAACCCCCTACTCCAAATACCCGGCCTGTTTTCAGTTGGTATTCATGTCGACCCTCTACTAGAAAAGGCCGTATTTACCACGGAAAACCAGGTTTTCCTAAAATACCAACTGGAAAAAAGGAAGAAACAACAACAACGAACCTTTTGCGGTTTTCAACTAAAAATTCCAACTGAAAAAAAGCGTTGGATTTTTTTTTGAGTAGGGGGAAACCAAAAGGAGGGTAGGGCCGTCCACTTGCCAATGACGGCATCCGGCTCGCCGAGGCGCGTTGAGCACCGCGAAATACCTCGCGCAGGTTTACGCGGCCGGGGGGGGGGATGTCTCATCCACTGTCCTGGAACTGCCCGCGTAACCTCCAAATACCCGTTCTTTCAGTTTGTTTTTGCAACCTGGTCTTCCACAGTTAATTCCTCCTTTTTTGGTAAAGGGTCGACATCATACCCTGAAAAAGAGGGGTATTTAGGGGGTCGGAACATATCAGGGACACCGACAGGTCACAAGGTCGGTTCACTTTGGTTGCGCGTGAGGTTGTTGGCACCACAACCCAACTGACCCTTTGATTGGAACCCAGAGGGAGCATGACCTTCTTGGCCTCCGAATCCTCTTGAACCTGCCCCCCCCCTTGGGCAAAATGGAGGCCTCTAAGAAATTTGGGGGGATAATGATTGCCCTGTAAATAACCAACAAATTGTCCCATGGTTTCCCATGGTTTAAAGGGCAATCATTATGGGTTTCCCACGGTTTTCCAGATAACAACAAACAATGGTTTCAACCATAGTTTCAATCTGGTGCATGGTATGAGTCGCCGAGAAAAGCGTAGTCTTCGTCCTTCCGCCCGAAGGCTGCGCTTTTCACAGCTTCAAGCAGGCCAAACACGGCGCCTTCAAAGGAACTTCGTAGGGGTTCCATGGCTGGCCTAGACCCCAGTCAAATATTTTTTCTCGTGAATGTCGACCCCAGCTGAATCAACCCCGGTTGATAAATTGCCCGGTTTGAACACCCCCATGGTGATAAACGGGGGGCTTTTGAATACGGGGTCAACATTGCTGGAAAAGCGCTCATCTTGCAGAATGCGTCCTGTGCGCGCATTTTGTTCACGTGAAGGGACCTGCTGGTGCTTCAATTTCTGGAAAACTGCTCTAGTCGGGGGCAGGCCCCTTACCAGGCACATCTCTTTTTGGGATTCCCTCGGTTTGCCTTTTGTGTTTTGCCTCCACGGCTTCTCTTCTTTCTGGATTTCCTGAAGAAATGAAAATATGTCCAGCAGTGATTTAAACTCCCTTAAAACCAACAGGGAAAACAATAGCAAGACGCTGAAGCGCAAATGCAAGGCCTCTTTCTGGGTTTTTTCTTGGTTTCCCTTTTAGCTTCCTTTTGTGGGGTCCCGATTCAAGTGTCCCATTTCATCCAAAGCGATTTTCTTCGGCGATGTCCCATGCGCGCTGAAACAAACCTGGGCAAAGACCCCACAGCGTTCAGCTGTGGGGGGGAGGGGGGAATAAACCTGACACTCCCTGTCCGAGCGAGGTGCGTGAAGGAGATGTAGAAGAGGAAGACCATGACCCAAATCCAGGAGATGGCCTTGGACGCAGGGCCATCAACGCCTCGCAAGTAACCACACGAGAAACCACAAAACCATGGTGAAGTACCCTGGCAAATGTGTCTTTGGACCACGGCACAGATGAGGAATAGAGTTTCGGGGCGCGTCACGTGTCAGAACGCAACAAGGCGACGAATTTCAGGGCTGTGGGAAATACCCACTTAATTCTGTGATCCTAGATCGCCAAGTTGCTGCTTTTTTCAGTCACTGTTGCTGGTTTTGGGGTAAAGTTCATGGAAACAAGCAGCAACTGGCGATCCCAAAGACTATTCCCCGTTTTTAAAATGGGGAGCCCTTGTATCACAGAATTTGTTGGATGAACCTCGAGTCATCCCACAACGCTCCGACGAACCTGGGCAAACTCGGGGTGGCCTGCAGCGGCACCAGGACTTGCTCCCAGCTGACGCCCCCCGCGATGCTCATAAACAGACTCAGCATCGCCAGCCTCAAGCGGCCCAGGCGCAAAAACCCACGAACAGCCCACATGGAACCGGAAGACTCGCTGTCTTCCCCCGCCCGGCACAAGCACAGCTATGTGGGGTGGGGCTGTTCCTGAAGAATCCAAGTTGATAAGCCCCTTATGAGGCCCTAATTACTGTGGATGGACGAAATCCTGCACCACCTAAGAAACCCTGGACTCATGATTCTCCTGTAAATACCAACAAACGTAATGGTTTCACATGGTTTCACCCATTATTTCCAAGTGGTGCGAAATGGTTTCGCAACCATCCACAGTATTAAGGGGCTAACCATCCCCCCCTTCCCTCCCCAGTTCGCCCTTCCTGTGCATGAGCCTCAGGAGGCAGAAACCGCAAAGAGTCGCGAGCAAATCCAAGGCCAATCAAACATATGGGTGGCTGGTGCCTTTTTCTGGAGGTGGTACCTCTTCTTGGTAGGTGTTCAAGGGAAACCAAAAGGGAAACACCGAAATCGATGTTGGATCCGGCTTCCGAGTCCTCTTTTAAAGGACCAGACACCCATATGCCTGTGCCTTGGGGTTGGGGCCTGCCCCAAAGGCTCCCGACTCCCAACTGGTCGGGCGTCCGAACTTGAGGTGTTGGCCCGTTTTGATGTCTCCAAAAGTTGTGTGCCTGCCTGGATCGCCAGTTGCGATCGCATTTGTTCCATGAACTTTACCCCAAAAACCAGCAACAGCGACTGAAAAAGCGATCGCAACTGGGCGATCTAAGTGGAGGAATGTGGGGATTCAGATAACTTTTGGAGGGGCCCCCACGCCACATCATGGCAAGTATGATCGGAGAACTAGGCAATCCTCTCTTGGATGAACTGCCCCATTCGGCCATGTTCATTGGGTTTCCGCCGTTTTCTGCTGCCAGTTCACTTTGAGAGAAACGGGGCAAACAGAGGCAGCTGTTTCTTGTGCCCAAAACCAGACCCTGCCGCTCAGAGCTATGAATAGGACGGGTTCTACTCGGAGCCAGGGTCAAAATCAGTAGAACCTCTTATCAAAATATGCCGATCCACGCTGCTGAAATGGCTCTTTTCCGGAGCCAAGGGCGACAGTGGCAATCCCATCCCATGGCTGCGTCATCAAAGTCAAGTCAAATGGTACCACACAAAGTGGCCCTAAACAGGCAAAAACCCTCTGCCATGTCTTTAGATGAACTTGAAGGAAAAAGCTCATGTTGCCCAAGAGGGATTCAGGTTCCTGCCTGAAAAGGGGGCATATCTCACTTCCGATCAAGTGGATGATGGGCCCAAAAAGTAACCCAACTGCTGGTTTACTACCAAGATTGTCTTCCCAAAACGTGACTCAGGGAGTAAGATATGCCTCCCCCCAATGTTTTGGGGGAGAAGTGTTGTGGATGGCCGCGAAATCCATTTCGCAGCTAAAAAACCCTAGTTTCTGATGATTCCCCAGCGTAAACACCAAATTTACAATGGTTTCAACCATGGTTTTCAAGTGGTGCAAGAAGCACATCTCGCAACCATCCACAGTAGGTCTCAAACTTCTCGGACCCTTCCTTCCGTGTGCCTCGTGGCTTGGATATTATTCCAATGGATGGTGTCCTCTTTAGGTGTCTCTTTTGTGAGAAACCAAAGGGAAACCAACCATTTGGGGCGGGGCTCCTCTGAAAAAACGACGCACCCATTTACCCTGTAGGGGTTCCTCTACCCCCAAACCACTCCAAGCCACCAAAGGGTTGCCTGATTCGTGCAACGAACAAAGTGTGCGGAAAGAAAACACATCCCTAGATAGCCAAGTTGCGATCGCTTTCAGTCAGTCAAAAAAGCGAAGCGATCAGGGTGTCAAGGAGAAAAAACCAGCCACCAACTTTGGTGCCTGCTTTGTGCAACGAATACAGCGTGAAAAGAAGAAACCATCGGTGCCCACACTTGGTTGCTGTTGACCCCCCTGTAAAAAGTTTAACTCTTTGAAGTTTAGTGGAAAACCCCTTGAATTCAACCAAACAGCTAACGTCTAAAGACCCGTTGCCCAATAGCAGTGAAGCACAAAGTCATCCGGGGCACCAAAGGTTTCCAAAGTAGATCTCCGACATGGCCAAGGCCTGGCGACACGAAGCAAGCACGCGCGAGAAATACGAAACAATAGGTGACAGAGATAAAGAGATGTCCAAAAGAGAAGTAACTAATATAAGAATATGCTGTGGGACATCTCTCTGCCACTTCTCTTTCTCTTTCATGCTTCATTCAGAACTCAAGGAAATGTCAATTGATGAAGCATGAAAAAGGGAAGGGAATGGGCTCGCTATTCATCATGTGTGCTCACCCATTGACAATTTACCGCGAGCGAAGGCAGCGGGGAAATGGGTGAGTGAGGAAGGACATGCTTCTCTCGTCCACTCACCAATGAAGGTTGACCGTGTACTCGCGAATCATTGGAACGAGGAGAGGGGAACGCGAAATTCGACCACTCAACCTCTGGATGTCGCAGATGTCTTTTTTATGTGCGTTCTTTGCCCCTGGCGTTTCCCCGCCCCCTCCCCCGGGAAAGATGAGAACAGATATCCATGTCCAAAATCGATTCCCTGCCAAAAATAGCGGGGGAAAACAAGTCTTAAGCAAGTGGAAGTTGCTGATGATGAGGGGGGTACCCCACTCATAAGCATTAAACGTTGCTCAAGGAGGGAGGCGTCGCTAGCGTAGGTGTCCAGGTAGTTTCTACCTTGATTAATGCCGCTGGGCACAACTCCTGCACTAACTGGCATGGACGAAACCGTATGAAGTATGCGGAAAACCACCAACTAGTGCAGAATTTTGCCCGGGCACAGTCGGTTGGCATCCCCTTTTGGAGGAGATCTCTTCTTCTTCTTCTTCTTCTGCGTCTTCGTCTTCTTCTTCTTCTTCTTCTTCTTCTTCTTCTTCTTCTTCTTCTTCCTCTTCCTCTTCCTCTTCCTCTTGTGCTTCTTCTCACTTCCTGAGTGGACCATATGCAAATTTTGTTTGCCACTACAATGATCTTCCCAACAGCGTATGAAGCCCAGGGACTCAGGGACTGAGTAGAGACATGCGTTGTGGATGTCAGCTGTTCGCCATCAGAACGCGTCAAGTTGAGTCTGAATCTGACTGCTGTCACCGATGTACATGCCCCAGATCACAGCAGAGCCGTCGTCCAGGATGGCAACAAAAGCTGTTTTAGTTGCTAGGACCTGCTGGACATTGACCAGCTGCTCCCGCACCTGGCTGCTATCACCGCCACGGTCAGGATCGCCCCAAGTCACCACAGAGCCCTCGTCCAGGATGGCAGCAAAAGCTCTCTGCGTTGCTTGGATCTTCTGAACACGCACCAGCTGCTCTCGCACATCGCTGCAGTCGCCGCCAAGCAATAGATCGCCCCAAGTCACCACAGAGCTGTCATCGAGGATGGCAGCAAAAGCACCTGCAGTTCCTTGGATCTGCTGGACGCCCACCAACTGCTCTCGCACCAGGCTGCTGTCACCACCAGCCTCTCGATTGCCCCAAGCCACAACTGAGCCGTCGTCCAGAATGGCAGCAAAAGCAGCACTAGTTGCTTGGATCTGTCGGACGCGCATCAACTGCTCACGCACCTCACTGCCATCACCGCCAAAGCCAGGATCGCCCCAAGTCACCACAGAGGAGTCGTCCAGGATTGCAGCAAACGAACGCTCATTCGCTTGGATGTGCCGGACATTCACCAGCGCCTTTTGCACCTGCCTGCTGTCACCGCCACGTCTAGACAGGCCCCAAGTCACGACGGAGCCGTCGTCCAGGATGGCGGCAAAAGCATGGTCAGTTGCCTGGATGTGCTGGACGTTGATCAACTGCTCTTGCACCATGCTGCTGTCACCGCCAAAAGCAGGATTGCCCCAAGTCACCACAGAGCCATCCTCCAGGATGGCAGCAAAAGCTCTAGATGTCCCTTGGATCAATCTGACTCGCACCAGCTGCTCTTGCACCTGGCTGCTGTCACCGCCATCATAGGGAGCACCCCAAGTCACTACACCGCCATCCTCCAGGATGGCAGCGAAAGCATACGCAGTTGCTTCAATCCGTTTGACCTGCATCAGCTGTTCTTGCACAGGGCTGCCATCACCGCCATAGACAGGGTCACCCCATGCGAGCGCGGCGCATCCGGCAGCGTACAGCGCGAAGGCTTCATCAGTGGAAGCTAGCTTCACGGGCTGCACAATGGCATCCATGCGGTCCCCATCTTGCACGCCCAGGTCACTCAAAGTGGACGACAGGTCTAGCGTCTCACCCCTAAAGGCAAGCCTCAGAAAGCGGCGCTTGAAGTGTCGCTGCGCCTCCGCCTTCACGTCGCGAATGCTTGTGTGCGGCGAAGGAAGCGCTACGGAGCAACTCTTCCCACTCGGCAAATACACGTGCACGGAAAGCATGGCTTTCTTCTGGACGCAGGAAAGCCAAAGGAAGGAAAGAGGCAGCAAAACACGGGAAACCCCTCGGAAAAGCAAAAGGAAGCCCAAGGAAAACCCGGAAAACCACCGGTGGGAAATGAGCGCCTCAAGCCCCGAGCCAAGGAAAATGGGCCTGAATTCCCAATTCGGGACCCGGTGCACGTGAAGGTGTGGGATTCATATCCACGAGGTGTTTCCAACCCTGCGGTTCGTAGCCAAAAGCACCGCTTAGCGGATTTCCCCGGCGCTGTGCTCCAAGAAAAGAGCACAACGCGGTGGCGTGGGCATTGGCTCAAAAAAAATGTACCCAAAATGGGACCCTGATAAGTGGAAATATGGACCAAAACCTGCATAACCCCTTCTGTTTAATGTTGAGCCACACCCATTTCGCACCACCGAGAAAAAAAAATGGTTGAAACCACAACGTTTGTTGGTATGTGCAGGGGAATCATTAGACACCTAGGTTTCTGATTCCGGTGGTGCGAGAGGCAAAATTTTCGCGTCCATCCACAGTAGGGTCTTCTAAGGGGCTTGTCAACTTGGTCTTATTGGGGTCCGATTTTTTCTTCCTTACCGCTAGAATGGTCTTCCCAAAAAGTTGCTTAAAGTTCATGAACTCAGGAAGTGCGACCAAAAGCACCCCCATGACTTCAGACCCTCGAAACCCTCCAGGCTCCGACCGAAAGGCACCTGGTCGGAGAGCGGCGGCAGGGCGGGGTCGGTGATGTGATCGTTCACCGCCTAGTCCGAGTTCACCCGGCCGACTTGGCGGTCGATTTCGCGAAATCCGTGGGTGGATGGACGCGAAATCCATTTGCTTCTCGCTTCTCGCAGCACTTGGAAACCAGGGTTGAAGCCATTGTGTGGTGGTATTTACCTAGGAATCATCATTCCAGGGGTTCTTAGGTGCAGGATTTCGTCCATCCGCAGTAGGTTGGACCCACCAAGTGGGTGGTTTTCCTTCTGGCTTTTCCCTGAAAATTCCCATTTTGGTTTCCCCTTGAAAGAACCAAAAGGGGGAGTCCGAAAAAGACACACCCATTTCAACTCGCGGCTCTGGCACTTTGAAAGAGGCCTGCAAAGGGGTTGGCGTCCTTTGATATCGCTGGTCATTGGCGTGACCGACTCGCCCCTTAGACCTTTTCAAGCAACATGCTTTCCATTCTAGACCTTTTTGCTCAGAAAAGCAGAGCCGAGATGATTGCTTGGGTTGCAAGGTGAGAGTACCGCCCGTTGCGGGCGGTTGAATGGTTTTCCTCGTTTTGTCTTTTAGTCAAGGCCCCAAGCGGTGATTATCAAGTAAGCCTCAATTGGTGGCTTGGATTGGTTGTTTGGTGGTTAGGGAGTGGTTGTTCATGTCCCCAAACCAATCCAATCCACCAATTAAGGTTCGGGTGAGACTACCTTTCACTTCCAGGTGCTTTCCTCAAGTGAGACCATGCGTCTAATGCTGGACGATGATTGGGGCTCAGACCAGTAAGCAAGGGGAGGGCTGCTCGATGTGCTCGGCATTGTGTTGAACCTCTTTACCCATGTTGAAAGCTACAAGTGTTGAGTGGGATCGAGGAAGACGTTCCAGGTATAGCAAGGCTCCGCTCAAGAGTCGTAACCAAGCCTACTTCCTTACAATTGGCGTGGAACCAACATCGGCATAATTTCTAGAGCATGCTCTTGTGGGGGAGGCGGGGCTGTTTGGAGGGTTCCGTGTCAATGTTCATGGCCCTGAAGCCGGGAGGTTTCCTTCACGCAGACTGGGCTCAGAAAAGTGACATCCGCAAAATATTGTCCACAATTGTTGGCGGGGGCTGTTCAAAGGCAACCCTCATACCTTGGCTTTTTGTTTGGGCCCCTTTGCAATGGTTTCAATCTAAGAGATCGAGGAGGATGGCCAACCCAAGCCCGCGGTTGAACTTAAGGGAAGCAGCCTTGACTGGCCGATTTTTCAGACAGTGACATTTGGTAGAAAGAAAAAAGGATCGGAACTCTGCTTGCTTTGTTTGACCAAAAGTTGGAGGCTATGGTGCCCTCACGGCTTCCACCTGTGGAGGAAGCAAGTGGGAACCCCAACCAAGTGGCAACTTGTGGGGTGATTGACAGGTCCCCTAAGCGCCCCAAAACCCGAGCTCCCAAAAAAAACGGTCGGAACCAAAGGCCAGCGCCTAACCGCCCCCCTGAAAAAAAGAAAGATGAAAGAAGGGCAGGTCCATTTTATTGATCCCCTTCGAACTCGGAAGGGGGGGAAAATCATGTTCGATGTTCCAGAGAAGCAAATGGAAGATAGAGAAGCAAGGCACCAAGCGTCTTGAACCACAATCTCGAGACCGAGTCCCAGCATCCTGCCTGGGCAAAAAGGATTCCAAACACGTACACGATCAGCGTCAGCAGAACCAGCGCCTCTCAAAAAGGGGGGGGGGGGGGGTGGAGGCATGAGTCAGGCGAGGCGTCTCAAGATGGGCCCTGTTTGTCTCATGGCGCAAGTTGAAGGAGGGCCAAAAGTACATCAAAGTCGAAGAAGAAACCGGGTTCGGACAAAAACTCTGCAAAATGAAAGCCAAAGAACGGAGTTGGACTCCTGCAAAAATTGGGTGGTTTCCCCAAAGGAATGGTGTTTTCTTCGGGGCTCACTACGGTTCAGAAATACTCCCTGAAAGACAGAGCAACAACTGTTTGACGGCTGAAATGGAACATGTTTAGGGAAACCAAAGCGTCCGTTTGCTTCTTCGCTCCCTGGAGAAAATGAGAAAACATTGCCAATTGTGAAATCATGTGAAAACGATTCCCTCTAAACCAACAGGGGAAAATTGCAAACATGTGTTTCAGCAAATCATGGCTGCAAGTTCTACCCCCTACTCCACATACCCGCTTTTTTCAGGGAATCATGTCGACCCTCTACTAAAAATGGAGGTATTTACGGTGGAAGACCAGGTTTTCCCAAACATACCAACTGAAAGAAGCGGGTATTTTGAGTAGGGGGTAAGATATGCAATCTGTGTGGATTGCAATGGTTTTTCATTCGAAGCACTAAACCACCAACATCGATGCCAGGCACCTGGCGATCAGCGCGTCCAAATCCCGTTTCACACTTACCCTCCTACCAATTCAAAACCGGAACCTGACAGGGGTCCCTTTAAAAGGAAAAGGACCCCCCCTTTCAGGTTCCATGTTCTTGGGTGGGAGGGTAACCAAAGAGAATTAGTTGGTTGGGAACTCGGTTGCCACAAACCGAATGGCGTTGAAAGGAAACCGCCATGAAACCGGTCTGCCCCCGGTTTGGAAAAGTACCCCCTGCTCAACATACCAATCGGCTTTTTTCAGGGTAGGTTTGGGAAAACCCATCGGCTTTCCTTTTTTAGTGGGTCGACTTGATACCCTGAAAAAAAGGTGTTTAGGTCACAGCACAGACCGGTCATGGAGTAATTGGTGGCCAGGGTGCCTTCCTTTTTCCAAACCCAGCCACAGACAAACCCACCCAGGGGCTCCGTGATGGCTGGCATCGGCACAAAGCCAAAGATCTTTTCAACAGGGGTCACTGGAGTTCCCCGAGTCAAAAGCTGAATCAATCTGCTGACTCCTATTATCTTGGTTGCTGTTGACCCCCCTGCAAAAAAGTTTCTCGTTTTGGGCGTTTAGTGCAAAACCCCTTGATTTCCCAAAAAGTTAAAGTCTAAAGATCCAACTCAATAGCACTCAAGTGCTGAATGAAAGCTATGGGGTCGTTACTCTCTGCCCAGAAATCGGCTCGTTTGGGGTGGTCTGGGTTGCAGCTTTCACGGAGGGTTCAAAAGGAGATTCGGTTCCAGAAATTTCCGGGGCTGTTGGGGGTACCACCTGGGGCCTATTTTTTGGGGGTGGGTTGAAGACGACGTCCTGATTTGGAAAGCTCCAAAAGTGGGGGGTTGAATATGGCCATGAGTCAAAACACCGGTTATCTCCCAGTGAACATCCCAATCCAACCACTAGAATAGGTTTTAAAATGGGTGGTGAATTCACCTATCCCAAAATGGTATTCCATTGGTTTTGAACCATGGCCATATGGGGAAGTAGGCCTGAAATTCCAACCACTCTCTCTCTCTCTCTAGAGTTGCGTCCAGTCACGGTCCAGTGCCAGGCAACGAAACAAAGCAGTCCAGGTATTGTTGGGCAAACCGGTCGGTTTTCCACGGTAAATACCTCCTTTTTTAGTGGAGGGGCCGGGTATTTGGAGTAGGGGGCACTTGGAACTCCGGCTTTGAGTTGCTTTCTGAGCCGAGCTGCCCAAATCAGAGACTTCCTCAGCGACACTCCGAATCGAAGGCATCCGGGTTGGCACCCGCATGCTTCTTGGTACCCCACGGAAAAAGTCTGCTTCGAGCAGCTTTTGGGCAAGAACACGGGAACTGAGGGGAAACAGGTTTCTACTGTAGAGGGCTTCGCGAAATCCGCTCGCCACGAAAGCAAACCATGGTGGAAAGCATAAGGCTCACTGGCTACAGGGGAATCGAATCAGAAACCAGGGCTTCTTGGTGCAGGAGTTTGTCCATCCACAGGTCATTTCGATTTCGATTTGATGGGGAGCTCGAGACTTGGTTGACGTTGGAAGGAGGGCAAACATTTAAATCTTAGCAGTTAAGTGCGGATTTCCCACTAAACCACAATAAGCAAAAATGCAAAATGTTTCCCAACAACAACCATGGAGAACGTGGAGTTCGGAGCCGCCTTTTGGCGCCAGGTTGTTTTTGAAGGGGTTTCCACCTGGGAACCAAAACGGCAGAGGGGGATTGGCGTCTTCATCCCCATGAGAAACGCCCGTGTGGGTCCGTCTTTTTTGTGGGTTTAAAGGGAAATGAATAGGACAACCACCATCTTGCGGCTCCCCCCCAAAACAAAACGGCTTCCGCAACCGGGGCTTCAGACCTTTGGTTCAGCGGCCAGTTTCGACCGAATCCAGTTGTCGGGGGAAAAGCCACGAAAACCAGACCAAGTGGAAACAACTTTAGGCAAAAGCTGGGATCGATATGGGTGAGGATGGCCAGAAGGAAAGAAAAAAAGGCCGTGGCCGATGGTTTTGGGCGCTCCTTTTGAAACCTACTAAAGACCAAAGCAGGCAACACCAAAAGTGATCAGATCCGTTCAATTCACGTGCAAGTGGGCGACCCAACACAACCACTCCTGTTAAGCCTGCTAAGTTACTTGAGGTTTTGCGTTCTGGGTGCAACAAGGAAGAGTTTTTGGGTTCTTTTTATTGCGCGAACTCCCACTTTCCGCCGGGGAAAGGGGGGGGGAGAAAAACAAAAAAAAACAATCCAACGAAGTGTCAGCGTGTACAAAATGGACTGCGTGAGCGTGCGCAGCGCCATCACGAAGCGCAGCAGCCGCGTGATCCGCGCGATCTTCACCTTGCGGAGCTGTCTTGCACCAGCGCGCGCGCGAAGGCGCGCGCAGGCGCGCAGGCGCGATGTGGACGGGAGCGACCCGGCGCTTCAAGGTCCCCCCCTTCTATATGCACCAGCCTGGATCACCAGTTGCGATCGCTTCTGTTTCATCCACTTTACCCCAAAAACCGATCGCAACAGTGACTGAAAAGAGCGAAAAATCAACTTGGCGATCTAGGAGGTGGCTGTTTGGGCGCATGCGAGGGGCTCTTTCAGAGGATGCCTCTTTGGTTTTCAGTCGATCAAATGTGCACTCAGTGGCTACATCTTCTGAAGGGAGAAACACAAAGAGGAAAGGCCAATTGACCCGACTTAGAAAGTTGCAGTTGGATGAATGAAACTTGGATGAATGAAACCAGGCATACGTCCAGCCCGTTCGGGTATGGGCATCCCCTTTGCTGAACCAAATAAAGACAGTTGTCCCCCGCAAGCCAACAAAATGTGTATATACGTATTTCAATAAATAAGTATTCAAGTACATGTGGAGTAGGGGTCCCCACTAAGGCAGCTAGGGCCCCAACCCCAACCCCCCCCCCCCCCCCCCGCGCCAGCCGCGTGATGCGCACGATCCGCAAGGTCCGCAGCCCTGCGAGGCCGACCACGGATTCCAGGCCTGGCGCATCAACAAAAGCAGTCGGAAACCGAATGCGTCCCGAGATTCGCCGGAAAGTTGCAGCCTGCAATTTTCCTTTCGGCATCTGTGAGGTGGCAAAGCCAGGTTTACACGGAAACAGCTTCACGTGAGTGACAACCCAGGTTACTCGCCTGTTGGCAACAGGGTGCAGGATGGTTGGTCAGTTCCAGCCCATTTGGGTTCATCCACCTTGACTTAGCGACTTACCCAAACAATGGGCTGCCTAGATGGCCAAGTTGCTTTTTCTGTTTTTTTTTTTCCAGTCACTGTTGCGATCTGTTTTTGGGGTCAAAAAACATGGAACGAAGCGAAAAAGCCACTGGCGATCCAGGCATGGGTTTTTAAGGACATCTTCCATACCGATGTTTTTTGGATTGAATGTTGACCCCAGAATGAATTTAGCATGGGATTGTACCTACTTATCCCGGTTAATTCGCCTCAAAGTTGACATGGGTGCGTGACATCGGTTGCTGGAAAAAAGAGGGTTGTTCTGATTTAAAAAACACAAAACTTATCATGGGGTGTGTAAGGGCATTTTTTTATGTACAGAAACTTACCGTGGTTTGGTTTTGTGGTCACTAGGTTGCTTTTGCACGCGCATGTTTGGTTTTTCACTTTTTGTGGTTTACTTACCCGCTGTACGGTGTCTATGTCCCGATCCCATTTAAAGAAACCATACCTTTTTCACTTGTACGGTAGCCTTAAGGTCGCGGAGCCAGGGTGGATGCCCTAACTAATCTAACTAACTCAATTACAACCAACTACGCACCACAAAGCCCATACTGTTTGTTTGCAAACTAGGAGGGTTGCCTTCTCCCCCCTTCTGGTTCATTCCCACCATCCGGACTTGGCCCAAAGCCGCGCCGTCCACGTGGAAGGCGTAGGCGATCTCAACGAAAGCCTCCCACCAGCTGCTGAGCCTGAGTCAATCCATCCGGCTCGGTCTCACCCTAAGAGGAGTGTCAACCATTGGAACCACCCCGGCCCCAGCCAAATTACTATGGCAGGAGCCACCTGGTCACTTGGCAGCTGAGGTAATCCTCTCTTGGATGTGCGGCTCGAGCTCCCAAACCCTGGGCACTGCTGGATCAAAAACTACCCCCTACTCAAAATACCCGTCTTTTTCAGGGTATTTTTGGGGAAACCTGGCATTCCATGGTACATACCCCCCTTCATACCCTGAAAAACGAGGGTGTTTGGAGTAGGGCGTAGCCTGGCCACTTCGAGCGGCACACCAGCAAGCAAATAAAGATCGTCCACGCAAGCATTTAAATATGTGACTCAAAAACGAATCTTCCTTCACTCACCCGGTCAGTCGGTTGGGTTGGTGGCTTGGGCTGGAAGCTGCTGGTGAGTTGGTAGGTTGGTAGGTTGGTAGGTTGGTCGGTTGGTTGGTGGTGGGTGGGGTGGGTGGGTGGCTGGCTGGTAGGTTGGTCGGTTGGTTGGTGCGGCTGGGAGCGGTTTGGGCCCAAATCCAGACTGAACTCGGACTCGGCAGACCCACAAGTTGTTTTCTTCTGGGGCTTTCAATGGAAGTCCTGACCCTCCATTAGACACCCTCAAAACCAGGTTGTTTGAGATTGGTTGGTCGGTTGGTTGGTGGGGGTGGGTGGTTCTCCCTCCAATGCTTCTGAGCCACAATGAATAGCAATCAAGACAGCAGCGCGTATGATGGACAGACCAGCTAACCAGCTCTCTCGCTGGATGAAAGCGCCCCTGCTTTCATGGGCCAAGCGGCACGATGAAGAGGTCCAGGAGGTTCCACTTCCTGTCTTCCCAACTCAAGGGAAACAGGACTCCAGAGTTACTTTCCTTGTAAACACCTCACAATGGCTCTCACTATGAGCTCAGCTAGCTTCCCTCTTAGCCTGGTGATTTGGAGGTGTGCATGGGTGACCTGTTGGAAAAATAGATGGGTTCCCCAGATAAATCCGGGATAACCTATGAATCCTGGCTCTGAATAGGTGGGTTTAACCACCAGCAAATCTTGAGAGGAGACCATCCGAAGCCCTGCGGCGTGCTTCTGGGAGAATGGAAACGACAAAACTAGTTAATGGTTGTTGAGAAAAAACAACATAACAGAACAACACCAAAAACAAACAAATTCACCACCAAAGGCCGCAAGCAGTTTAAGCCAATCCCCGCAGAGCATGGTGCCCTTGCTACGCTGGCACCCGGCACGCCGGCGCCGGTGCTGGGACCCGGCGCCGTTCAAGACAAAAGAAGATGAGGAGACTAATCCAAGCGAACCCAGCTTGGAGCACATTAAAACAAGAAAAACGACAAGGGGAAACAAAGGGAGACAAGGCGGCAGGAACCCGTCCAGGCAAACCCGTCTCCTCTTAAATAGAATCAAGAACCCCTACAGTACACTGTTTGGGGGGGGGGGGGGAACGACAGCAAGACAATAACATCTATATATATATATACAGAATATATATATATATATATGTTTACATAACATATAAACACATATCTATATATACATACATGTATGCATGCATGCATGTAAGTATCTTCCGCTGCCGAGCTTCATGTCCCTGCCGCAGAGGAAGGAGCGGCACCCAGAGGCGCAGATCCGCAGCAGCAGCTCCATGGAGAAGAGCCCCGTGTAGACGTTCCGCACCACCTGAGAGTCATGATCTAGTAAAAATTTGATCTTCAGTCCCCTGTACAAAATGAAAAACATATTTCCAACAGTGAAATCGACAACTTTTAAAACCAAAAGGGGGAATTCTAAGGGTACCTTCCTTTTCCATTCGTTCCAGGGACCCGAATCTTTCTAGAAAGCCTTCGGAAACCCAGGTTGGAAACGGATCCGGCTTTTGGAAGGACGATGGTTGAAAAGAATGGGGAATCAACCCCTAGAATGGAGGTATTTAACGTCTTTCCCCCGAAAGCTTGTGCGGTTACTTGGAGTAGGGGGTAGCAAAAGAACAGAAGGGGTCACGCGAAAAGGATGTTTGCACAACTCCAGGCACCGCAGCGACCTGCTCTCTAAATGAACTGGTTTTTCCCAAAAGTTTTTGCGGTGATTTGGAGTAGGGGGTAGCTGGTGGTTTGCATTGCTCGGATTTGGATTTGTTTTCACCCTTTCCCGGTTCTTGTTGAGGGCAAATGGAAAAAAAGGCCACCCCTTAGGTCAGACTAACCCGAAGCTCCGGCCCATTTTTTTGCGGGGACGACCTCAAGGTCCCTGGCTCGCTCGCATAAGGGAGATGGAGGATGAAGATGGCACCAACAAACAAAGTACTTCAAAATATGAGAAGTGGCATCTCTATATCTCTTCTCTTCGTTCGTCTGGTCCTTCCTCTTCACTTCGTACTTCGTCTATCCCATTCCTCCCTCCACAAATGAACCGCTATATTGAGGAGAAAGATGCGGCTACCCTCCTTCAAACCCCGCACTTGGGCTAAGTCCCTAGGTCCCCAGCTGAAAGCTCTGAAAACTTTCAGCGGGTGAAGGCGGAAACCCAACCAAAACAAGCAAGAAAGCGAAAAGAGCGGAACCGGATGCTGAGGCTTGCCAAGTTCACATGGAAGCTCCCCCAATGGGCCTCCGATGGAAATAAAAGCTGCATTTCGGGGTCTAGCTTCCATGGAAACCAACTGGGGGGGAGGGCAATCAAAACCGATCGTAACTTGCTGGTTCGATAGGCAGGGAAGGCGAATTGGAATGACCCTCTATAAATTAATCCATCCTGTGGTTCCTGTCAGGGCATCCCTCCCTGCGCCATTCCCTACTGAGCACCTACCACTCAGTGTCCCCTTTTTGAGGACCCAGCATGAAATTGAATAGGTCTTGGGGAGCTCCCCCGTGAACTTCTGTAACCCGAGAAAACCCAAACTGGGTGCTTTTCTTTTCTCAGATGCGTGTCTCAGGTTCCGGAAAGGAAGATGCCAAAGCCAGAATGTTGCAAGTACACCTACTTGAAGCCACGGGCCTAGCAAAAAAACAAACTACTTGAAGCGCGGCGAAGCTCGCGGCCAAACCGCCGCTTCCAACAAAAAACCGCCATGCGAGAACTAAGAAGACGAAAAGATTATTATTATTTTAAAAAAAAAAAAAGCTGAGAGACCACCAAAAAAAGCCGTGTTTACATGGACAATCACAGCCCAAGAAACGCTTCAGCCGCTGGGTTCCCGTGTGCCAAGCGAACCGATCTGGGCGAGAATTTGTCTGCCTGGATCATCACGCTCTCGGGCCCCGGGTTCTCCAGGTTGTACTGCACCTCGGCGAGCAGTTGGACAATTTGGTGGCCCCACACGAGTAAACTTGGGTGGCCGTTGGGTTTGGGGAGTTGTTCTCCTTTTTTTTTTAAGATTTTGGCAGTTCAGTGGATTTGGATTTCAACCACTAAACCACAAGAAGCAAAATGGAAAATGTGTCCCAACAACAACCATGAGTCGACCAACCTGTTGGTTCATAGAGGGCTGGTTCCATCCTGGGTGACATGCGGCTATGGGATCCGACCACTTTTGGCAGGGCCAACAAAAACTCCACCCCCATATTAACAAACAGGGGTTGATGAGTCATGCGGGGTCAACAGTACAAGACTTGAAAAGATACCCTCCCGCCAATTAACATGGAACGTGATAGGGGTCCTGGAAGACCATGTTTCCCTTTTAAGGGACCCCCCCCCGGTCAGCCATGTCAATTGGAGGCATTTGTAGGAAGGCACCTGGAAGATCAGTTTCCCCTGCGAGGGACCCTAGGTGACACGGCAACGTGGGAGGGAGGGCATATGTTCTCACATGGTACCATTCAAAATGTTAGCTTGCAAAATCTGGGTTTATCAAAACAGAAAAAGACACTGCAGAAAAGATCGCTTTGTCCTGCCTGGATTGGTCGCATATTATGTCCAACCATGTCCAACCATCCAACCCCTGGTCGGGAACCCAGGGAGGCTCTCCAAAAAAACGCGGTTTACACGGTCAACTTGAAACATGTACGAGACGACAAAACGAACACCCACCAAGAAAAGAATGGGCCCCCTCCACCTCTCCCAAAAGCAACCCAATACAACCCCCAACCCCCCCAAGCAAAGCCCCCTGGAAAAAATGAGACAATATGTCTAGTAGTGAAATCAATTCCCCTTAAAACCAACAGGGGCAAACTAAACAAATACTACGCAGATGGAAGAATATGACCCCCCCAATCCAGGACCCGTTTTCCGTTTTCATCCCTCATCGCCTCAAAGCCGATGAAGACCATGTTCGTCAAAATGGCCACAGCCTGCTTCCGCTTCCCCCGCGAATGGCGAAGCCAGGGGCGGGGGGAAGAAGAAAAAAAAAGCCCCCAGGCCCATTGTCGTCCCTTCTTGTTGTCTTGTCCTGGATCGCCAGGTGCGATCGCTTGTTTCCATGCACTTGTCCCCAAAAACCGATCGCAACAGTGACTGAAAAAAAAGAAGACGCAATTTGGCTATCTAGGGTGGTCTGGTTTCTGTTGTTGCTTTGTTGCTTTGTTGCTCTGTTGCTGCTTCAGGCCGCTGGTGTCATGGTGGCACATACCCCCCCCCCCCTCATTCCTCCAAACACCTGCTTTGTTCAGTTGGTATTTTGGACCTGGGTTTCCGCGGTAAAGACCTCTTTTTCTAGCTTGAAGGGTCGGAAGGAAACAGGCGAGCAAACGGAAGGCGCGAGGAAGCTCTGGTTAAATTTTGTTCGGAAGGCCTTATGTTGCAGGTCAGTCAACCTTCCGTCCGGGTTTTGCAGCTTCCCCCTCCTTGGCGACTTGGATTGGTGGTTTGGAGCTTGCGGGTGGGTTGTTCAAGAATCAGGGGTTCCTGTACCCAAACCAATCCAGCAACCTGAAATGGCTCCAAGGTGGATCGCCGGAAATGGGTTTCCGTTGGCTTCCGTGCAACTGGTTTAAGCACAGTTTGGTCTGCTCAAAGGCACAAACCTCAAGCCGAAAGGCGAAGAAGACGTCGAAGTGGTTGGAGAACACGAAGGCGTGCAGACAGGAGCCGTTCGCCACGCTCATGGTCTGGCTCGCTAGCGACTCCTTCTTCGCCTCACGGAGGGTTCAAGACAACTCCAGCCCGACCCACCTGTGTATCTAGTCCCTTCAATGCCCATTTGAGTATGGGTCAAAATTAAACCACGGGACCGCAGGTTCTAGTCCATGTTTCCATTTACCAGGGTTCCATTTTGGGGTTACCCTATTTTTGACCCACACCCATTTGATGTCCGGTGTTTGTTTCTACAAAAAGGGGGCCGGTCAACAGAACGGGAGGTGTCCATCCATGAATGGTCCAAGCCGAGTCCGTAGCCCATGCCACTTGGACGCACGAGTGAAACGTGGGAGCAACTGCACGGCATCGGTCCTTGACGTGGGAGCGAGCCGCAGATGAGCGAAATCCCGACGAAAAGAACAAAGAACCCTTGGTTTCGGATTCGATTCGCCGGTACATGTGGTAAAAGCAACTAGGTTCCTCCAGATTTGAGAGGTTAGAATAAGGGTACCCGATCTTTTTCTGGAGTCTATTTTAGTAGGGGAACCCTCCCCCCAAAAAAGGGTAAAAGGGCACTACTTGGGGGACCTAGGCAAATACAAACCCTTGGTTTCTGATGATCCGGCACATGTGAGGTTTCAACCCATGGGTGTCCCTGTCGCGGTTTGCTTTTTCCTGAAATTCGCGACACCCTCCGCGGCATGAGCTCCGTCAAGGGGCCCCCTTTGAGCTCTTTTGGGGCTCACAAAGGGGAGGGTCCTCACCTTCCGGAGGCCGCCGCGACCGGTCATCTTCTGGGTGCTTGGCCAAGTTCCCAAGTGTATTGGGAATGAACCTACCCAGAGGCTCCAATTCGATGGATTTCGGGCCTTCAAACAACCTGGCTTTGAGACCCCCAACCACCAATCCCCGGGGTGTCCAATGGAACGGTCGGGTCTTCCATTGAAAGCCCCAGGAGCCTCTGGGTAGTTCTTCCCTACAGGTATCGGAGGTGCTTTTTTCTCCGGGCTCCAACTCATTCCCTGCCTATCGACCAGCAAGTTTTGTGGAGCCACCATTTTGTAAGTCAGCTTCCCCCTAGTATCTCGTTGGAGGCTTTGAAGCGTTTTTTGTTTTTGATGGCTTCCCATTTACCCTCTGCCAGAACTAAGGGTTCGGATCCGAATCCAAACCACAAATCCAAATTTTAGACCACAAATGAAGGTTTATCTGATCTGTAGTGGGACACCACTACAACAAGGAACACCTACCACAATCTGGCATACGAATCTTGCGGGTGGAGTTCTAACAAAAGGCCTCCCTACATTCCCCAATGAAAGCTGCGCGCAAAGGGAAAATCATGGTGAATTGGCCCCCCCGAAAAAAATAAAAAAAAAAAAAAAAAAAAAAAAAAAAAAAATAAAAAAAAAGAAAAAATAAAAAAAAAAAAAAAAAAACAAAAAAAAAAAAAAAAAAAAAAAAGATAAAAAAAAAAAATAAAAAAATAAAAAAATAAAAAAAAAAAAAAAAAAAAAAAAAAATGAGACAATGTTAATTCTGGATTGGGTGTTTTTTCTTCACTGTGGATTTCCCTGTGTTCCCTTTGTGAGGCGCGCTTTCAGGATCCACAATCTTGTGGGGCGTGGGGTGGGGGGGAGGGCCCAAATAAGCCCTAAATCGCCCCCCTCCCCACCCTCCCCTCCCTGACCCCCACAAAATCGGAAATCTCAGAGGAATGTTTGGGGGAAATACTGTGGAAGGACGAAATCCATTTCGCACCCCCTAAGAAACCCTGGAATGATGATTCCCCTGTAAATACCAACCAGCACTGGTTTCAAACATGGTTTCCAAGTGGTGCGAAATTTCGCCCATCCACAGTAGGTCTTTTGTCAAGCTTTGAGACCCCCGACCACCTCACCTCTCTGGGGTGTCTGATGGAAGGGTCGGGTCTTCCATAAGCCGAAGCCGATCGGAGCATAGGTGTCCTTTCTGGGAAAATAGATGGCCCTGGTAGTTGATTGAACCACCAGGTAAACCAGGAATCGCCCTCTATTTTTCAACCAAACCAACCAAAAAGGACACCTATGGCCGATCGGAGCCTCTGAAGTCTTTCGCCTCGCCTTCGCCTGGTCCGCGTCCACATCTGCGGCCCCCTGCTTCAGCAGCATGTCCGCCTGGGTCAGCGAGCCTCGGTGCAGCGGTGCAGCGGTGCGAAACGCGCGCGCTGAAGCCCAACGAAACGAAAACCAAAACGCGGCGGAGGAAGGAAACCTGGTCACCCCAACAGAATCTCGGTGGCGAAATCTGCGAAGCCCTACGAAAAGTTTTTTCTTTAGTGGTTTAATACGGAAAACCCATTAGTTGGCAAAAAGTTAAAGTCCCAACATCCAAGCAAATGCACCAAAGCGAAGAGGGGAGG
>CAUJNA010001264.1:52500-94782 GCA_963377175.1 Effrenium voratum | reverse complement strand
CCTGTGCATCTTCAAACCTTTACCTCAGAGGCACCCATCCACCTGTGCTTCCCTCTGCAGGCCAATTTGGCGACCCAGCTCGAGCCGGAGACGGATATGGTACCTGTTATCACACCCTCAGCCCCGGCGGCGAGTTCTTCGCAATTGCCGGAGCCTTCGCTTGGGGAGTGCGAGGAGTTCAGTTTTGTTCAGTCAGCATCCAGCTTAGTCTCGCATGTGGCCAATGCGGATGGCAGACCAGTGTGCGGAGTCATTGCCAAAGGCTTTGTACAGGTATCCGAACCCCGTCGGGAGCATAAGCCCTGCCGCCACCCCGCGTGCGTCAAGGCCGTGAGCCTCTGACTCTTTGCTTCACTTCTGCAGGGGGTAGTTTAAGAGCAGGCGTTGTGCATCGGCTTTCCTTTCCTGACGGGTGAGCTGTTTTGCGTTTTTGCTTTGCCACCGCTGGATGGCCATGAACAGCAGCTCCAGTGGTTGTTTCCCCCTTTTTCACCTTGCTTCGCGTTTTGCCACGGGGTGGTCTCCACGCATCACTCCTGCCTTTTGGGAAAAAAACACATCGCGGATTCACGCACCAACCTGCGCCGCATGTTGCATGGTTCATGGGATAGTCATTGGCATGCATGCCAGGTGGTCTCATGCGTATGTGTGCTTTTCGCGGTTTCCGCTTTCAGCTTAGGCGCTTAGCGATTTCCTCTGCTTCCTTACCCCACGCGTAGCGGTGCCCTTTTTGCAATGGCATCCCCGGAAGAAATCGCGGCAGCCGGAGGCCACCTGTCCTCGGAGGACTACACAGCCCCGTTGACAAGAGAGGAACAGCGCAGCGCTAGCCCAACTTGCTGTTCAGCAGTCTGGGGGATCCCAGCCACCAGCCCGCCCAAGCTTTCAGCACCAGCAGCGATTCCTGAGAGCTCGCTTAGCTCCGACCCCCCTGCCATACAGAGCTCGCTTAGCTCAGCACAGGCAGACAGCAACCAGCAAACTCCAGGGGGGAGGTTTCGCAAGCCACCGCATGTGGCTTCGCTTCACGCTGGGCCAGTTGAGCCCATGCAGGCGAGCAGCGCTTCTGCTTCGCAAGAAGAAGGTGCTCGCTTAGCACCTGGGACAGTTGAGCCCACACATGCGAGCAGCGCTTCTGCTTCGCAAGAAGAAGGTGCTCGCTTAGCACCTGGGACAGTTGAGCCCACACATGCAAGCAGCGCTTCTGCTTCGCAAGGCCCATCAGAGGCCCAGACCTCCCCGCAGGGAGAAAGTGCGCGCTTCGCACAGGAACAGCCCGAGCCCACTGCAGCCCAGCAAGATTCCGGCACCACGGCCCCGCCTTCGCGCAGCACGATTTACTTCCCAGCCCGGGAAGCAGTGGTGGAAGACTGCCCTTGGCGGGTGGTGCGTACGCTTCGCTATGAGTGCCGGGAACAGTGCAGCGGTTGCAATCAGGGACACTGTGGCAGAGCCGGAGACGGCTCGCTGAAACCCCACCCACACAGCTGCCGCAACTGCTATGGACTCCTTCGCCGACAGCGCATTATGAAGGAATGGCAGGAATGGGAGCGCCATGAGCGCCCCTATGCTTCGCGGGCGGGGGATGACGACGCAGGGTACCCCGAGGAGCCAGCCCCGCATAGCAAGGTCGTGCCTCCGCCTGAGGACAACCCCTTCGCTTCGCAATCGCAAGATCCCCAACCAGGGCCACCGCCACCGCCAGTGGCTGCACCTTGGGACCGGCGCCCATACACGCCCAGCCAGAATCAGCCCGAAGACGCTTCGCACAACGCGCAGCAGGCGGAGACTCAGGATTCCTGATGGAACCGCAACGAGTGGGGGTGGGGTCAATGGTGAAACCACCAGATGTCATAGGGCCGCTTGCCCTTCGGGGGAGCCCCCCCCCTTCGCACGCTTTGCGAGACCAGAATGGTCCACGCCGCTGCTTCTAGAATTTAGCAGATCCGCACATGCTTCGCGAGTTCAAAAACAGTGGCTCCGGGTTCCTTTTCTGCTGCTTGCGCATCGGATGTCAATCTGAGCTTGCAGGGTTTGTTTTTTGCTTTTCTCTCCCCGCTTTGCTTTGCACTCCCATGACTTGTCAGCAGTCGTTTCCCACGCTATGGGATTGACCGTTGACCAGTTTGCACGCAGCACCCGGGTCCAGCAGCGTCAAAGAGTGTCATGGGACCGCATGTCCCGTAAGACAAAGCATACAGGCAGCGTTAGCGACAGATTCGCGCAGCAACGCATCCACAGCATCAATCAACGCTTATCCTGTTTTTTCCCCCTTTTTGTGCGGTGTGTTTGCTTCCTTTGCTTAGCTTCGTGGTAGCTCATGCTCATGGACGGTGCACAAGACATGGAGCTTCCCACGAATCATGCGACAGGGGATGACGATCAGTTCGTCCAGCTTATGTTGGCGTGCAAGATCCCTGAGGGGACCTTCGCTTATCCAGGACGGATGGACGGTTCAGCTATTTGCATGCTGTGCATCGTCCTTGGAGCAGTTTGACTCAGACCTGCATCAGCTTTCACTTCCTGAGGATTCCGCCATTGCTAAGGCCGCATTGAGGTTGCTATGGCGCCAATGCCAGGCGTCCTTCCCTTCGGCTTCGCTTACACCTCAGGCGGCGGCTCAGCCAACGGCTACTCAGGACACATCGTGGCTCGACCCCTTTCCACCCAAGGTTTCGGCCGAAGTGCTGGGTACATTGAAGAAGGATTTCCTTTCCAACTACCCGGCTGAGTTGCTTTCAGCAGATGTGCTGCCAGGCCCACGGATGCTTGCCTGGCTTCGCAGGAACCTGCAGGACAAGCAGTGGCGATTCTGCGCGTGGAAGTATCGCCTTTCCGTGAAAGCTCACGAAGACAGCGAGACCTTCGGCCGGGCACCTAAGAAGGCCCGGATGGAACTCCAAGATTTGCTGTTCGAAGAGCTCCCTACCAGGCCGGTAGGTCCTTCGCTGGGAATGCATCAGCTTAGCTGCATACTTCATTTGCATACCGTTGGGATTGCTTTGCTTAAAGGTGCACACCTCAAAGTCCTGAAGGACTATGACCGCAACTCAGGCTTGCGAGGTCCCAACCCAGAAGAAATGGAGTTCGCGGACCAGCAACTCTGGCATGAGATTGGAGATCTATTTGAGCAAGGCTGGTCATTGGACAAGGCAATTCACGAAGTCGTACATGTCCGTGCTTCGCTTGCCACACTGCTTCAGCCCCGCCCCGCTTTGCCTGCCGGTGTCCCCACCCCACAGCACCCGCGGGGACCAAGGGTGCGGCAGGATGATCGCAAAGGGGACGATCGCCACAAGGGCAAAGGGCGGGGCAAGTCCACTGGCAAGGGAAAGGGCCCCTCAGGCAAGCAGGCAATGCGTCAGCAATGGGCCACTACCCTTGATGGCAAATCCATTTGCCTTCGCTTCAATGGGAACAAGGGATGCCAAGAGAAGAATTGCCGGTTCCTCCATGTATGCTGTGTGCAGGATCCGGCCACGGGTAAAGCCTGTGGTGGCAAGCGCTCAGCCACCGTGCACAAAGGCACGCCGCATTGACACGCCCCGGGTCCTGAGCAGGGTGACACTCAGGCCGGGGTCCGCCGTCCTTTGTCACCACAGCCTGAGGAGTCCCGCATACCCATTTCCGACTCGGAGCATTTATCAGTCTCCAGCTCAGACGATGCTTTCCCATATGTTTCACTACCTTTGCCAGGTGATGCGGTTCAGGAAATTCCTGCAGGTCCCGGACGGGTGATGGAGTCGCTTCCATCCGCGCCCATTTTCCTGGATATTTGTGCTGGCTCAACTTTCCTCTTGGCAATGCTATGCTTTCCAAAGGTGCGCATGTATTAGTGGTGGACGTTTTGGCGGGCGACGAGTTGGACTTATGCAATGATTCCATATTTGAGCAACTCCTTCGCTTGTGCTTTTCGGGACGTGTTCGGTTTGGGGCTGCAGGCCCCCCATGTCACCTCTACTCTCGCCTCCGCCTGAAACCAGGAGGTCCACCGGCTTTGAGAACTCCCGAGCATCTCAATGGAGTCCCGGGCCTCAGCACGCGCAATCAGTTGCTAGTGGACAGCAGTCGGGACCTGCTTGAACGATGCTGCAATTTGTTGCTTGCCACCTTTGATGGCGGGGGGCACTTTAGTTTGGAACAGCCACCCACGGCCATGAGCTGGGAGGAACCCGTTGTCCAGGCTCTTTTGCTTAAGTCAGCGGTGGACCTGGTCTATATTTCTGCTTGCTCCGTTGGGGTTTCGATTCACAAAGCCTGGATGTTGGCCACTTCCCTTCCTTCCCTGACTGCCCTGGCCGGGCGCTGCGAGCATCCCAGATCAGCCCACTTGGATGTCACAGGCCTGCGCGATGTCTCAGAAGGATTTGTGAGTCAGCAGACAGCTACATACCCGGAACAGTTGGCCTCTCGCTTTGCAGAAATTGTTCATGAGCTTTTCGCGGGAGGACAGGGCCGCACCATCAGCCTACCTGAGGCGATGTCATCCCTGCCGGTCAAGCATGTCCTCGACCCCCCGTTTGCTTCGCAGGATGGGGGAGGCGTTTTCTCCCAGCCAGACTGGTCACTGCCTCCGAAGGGATCTCTGGATCGGCTTCGTGATTTTCGTCAGGCCCTGATGCGGTACTTAGCGGACCAGCGACTGCCCGTCAAGGTCCGATCCCTGGCCACGCAGGGAATGCAGGCATCCCCCTTTTCCGAGACGGCGGTGGCCCACATGCGGCAACTATTCGTTACATGGGCCTCAGCCCAAGGGCACACTTCTGAAATTTCTTGGAACAAGCCTGCCGGCCATGCACTGACGGTCCCATCCTCCATTCTTGAGGATCGCGACACTATGCTATGGCCTTCGCTACTCAGTGGGGTTCCTACGGGATTTGATGCAGACATTCCTCCTTCCCACATCTTCGCGCCCAAGGAGAGTCACCCGGCCAGTGACGACCTTCACATCTGCTTCGGTAACTGGACGGGGGCCGAGCGGAGCTGATTCAGCAGGAGGTGGAGTCGGGCTGGCTGGAAGAGGTCCCAGATCTAGCACACGCTCAGGAGCATTGGGGGGAACGCTTAGCCGTCGGAAGAGTGAATGTTGTCAGCACGGAAGGACGTAAACCTCAGCTGGTAGTCGACAACACCGTTTGTGGCACCAATGATGCTTGCACGATTAACGAGTCCTACTCTCTTCCTATGCTTTCATCAGTGCGTCATTCCTTTCCCATGCGCGAGTTCGCCGGCAATGCCAGCGCGTTCTCAATTGACATCGAGGCGGCGCACAAAACCGTGCGGGTGCGTGAGCAGGATCGCGGTCTTCTAGGCCTTCGCGCTGAACTTCCAGGACAGCCTGCCAGGTATTACTTTTACAAGGTCTGCCCATTTGGGGCGGTCTTTTCAGCCCTATGGTTTGCCAGGGTCGGCGCTTTCCTTGTCCGCGTCCTTCACATGCTAATTTGGATTCGACACATGCTTGGCATGTATGTGGACGACCTCATTGGTTCCACGGACGAGCAGGCGGCCTGGCTTTCTGCGATGTCTTTGGCTTCCCTATTTCCTGGCGCAAAGTTCAGATTGGGCATAATATTGATTGGATTGGCTGGTCCTTTCACTTTCGAGCAGGGTCGGTGTCGGTGCCTGCGAGCAAGCGCCAGAAGCTTTGCTTGGGCACACAGCGTCTCCTGTCTAGTGAGCGCATCTTGAAGCAGGACCTTCACCCGGTCATTGGCTTACTCCAGTGGTTGTGCCAGCTGTACCCAGCTTCGCGGCCATGGATGTGTTCGCTTTATTCTGACCTCCACACGCCCCTCGGCACCAACTACAGTATCGCGCACGGCGATTGGCCGGAACTGATCCATCACCTTGCACCTGACCTGCTTTTTACCTCTTCTCCACGAGGTACTGGTATTTCTAAGGGGGCCAAGCTTCTTTCGGTGCGCCATAAGCAGATTTCTTCTCTTGCGGACATCAAGCTTGTCCCAGTCACTGAGCGCCGAATATGGATACGTGTGGCTGATCCTGCCAACTCCAGGCGCAAGTTGTCATACCCGAGCCGCAGCTTGCTTCGATACTGGCTTCGCTGGGCACAGGACCCGCCCTTGATGGTTCCCCTGTCGGACCCCTTCATCCTCCCGGCCACAGCGGCTGCAGACGCCATGGCCGAGCAGGACTACTTCGCAATTGGTGGTTTCCTGGAAATTCCTAGCAAGGGCTTTCTCTGATTCAGCGAAAAATGGTCAGTGCGGGACCTCCTTTGCTACATGTCCTGACAGCGGCGCTGCCAGGCGGCCGGATGCGTGTGCGTATCAAATCGTGGTCCGACAACACGGGAGCAGAGAGCGCCAGCAATCGCCTTTACACAAACAAGTATCCCCTCAACATGTTTGTTCAGAGGCTTTCCCTTTTCAGCTGCTATTCGGGCGTGTCCTTGGATGTATCGCACATACCGGGTGAACTCAACGAGGATGCGGATATGCTTTCCCGGTGGTCAGGCAAGCCGTCGGAGCTGCCCGACCGCTTCCCGCTTAGTCGGCGGATTCCCTTGGACCTTGAGCAGCTGTGGTTTCGACGCCAAGCAGTGACGCTTTGGCCAGCGGAGGTGCGTCTCCCATGGCGTATACCGATGAACGACTTTTTCATGTAGCTCTTTTCGGTAGCATTGCTTTGCTTGAATTGCCAAACCTCACAGTTTCATTTGGGGTTCCATGGGCGAGGTTTGCTTTCCTCTGGCAGTCTTCAAGGGGGTGATACAGCTGTGCTTGTGTTTGGCTGACAAACCCAAGCTTTACAGCTTCCGCCAGTTGGAACAAACCCCAGTGCTTAAATGATATACATATTCGATATATATATGTTTGCTTATGGTTTGGCAAATTGTAGATGCCTCCGATATGCGTGTATGAATGCAATGCAGTCTGTAGACCATTTTGCATTGGCTGTTGCTTGGTAAGTTTGAACGGTCAGTGTGTTTACTCACTGTTGTTTCAACTTGACAACATACGCCGCTTGGGCTCAAGCAACAGCCAGCATACATGCTTACTGGACCAGCTTGCATTTTCAACCCCTCCCTCCACTTCCCTTTGTTGAATGGGGCATGCTTTTCTTTGAGGCTTTACTTTTCAAAGTGGTTTGCAAGCGGGTCCGTTATTCGTGCGTTGCTTTCAATCATCCTCTAAGAGGATGGTGGGATTTCTAATCAGCTTGGACGTGACTGATGTCCAACGGTGCATTGGGACCAATGCGGACGCGTCCAGTCCAGTCGGCAGTGCCGCGTCTCCTTTTCTTTGCGGGTTCCTCATTTCAGCCGCTTTGGCATATGGCTTTCTATTGTGGCAGATGAGACGAACTCGTGTCTCTATGCGCCATGAATTCCTTCTTGTCCTGGACATGCGGCTACAGGAGCTTCGCAACATCTGTCTGCAGTTGCGCGATGATGTGGACCAATGCGGGCTGGCCCTTGATGCTTTGCGGTCCGCCAGGCAACATTCGGACGACAGTATTGCTTCGCTGGCACATGTGACTGGCTGGCAGCTACATGCGCACTCTGCGCAGCTTGACCGTCTGGAGCGCTATGTTATTGCTGACTTTTACGAATCCGCTCCTATGGAGCCGCCAGCGGATGAGGAACCTTTTTCAGGCACTGGCTTCCGCCTTTCCTTGAGCCCGCCACGCTAACGTGTGGGCTCAGGCAGGCCTTTTTGCAGAAGAGCCGTTTTCACACAGGAGCACTTTGCTTTTTCCGCTTCTTGTGCAGCTTTGCTTCCCAATGCGGGGGTGATACAGCTGTGCTTGTGTTTGGCTGACAAACCCAAGCTTTACAGCTTCCGCCAGTTGGAAAACAAACCCCAGTGCTTAAATGATATACATATTCGATATATATATATGTTTGCTTATGGTTTGGCAAATTGTAGATGCCTCCGATATGCGTGTATGAATGCAACGCAGTCTGTAGACCATTTTGCATTGGCTGTTGCTTGGTAAGTTTGAACCAAATTGTTTCGTAATTTCAGTTTCTTCAGGTGTTCGAATGCAAGGGATTGATGTCATGTGCCGCACTCAGCCGCCTTCGGTTTGCATCAGATGTCTGTCCACATGTTTCGTTATTTCAGTCTCTTCAGGTCTTCGATTGCAAGGGATTGATGTCACATGTGCCGCACTCAGCTGCATTCGGTTTGGACCAGATGAGTTTGAAACTGTTTCGTAATAAACGCTGAGACTCCTTCCGCTCCGCTCGTGCTCCAGCGCTTGTGCGCTTGGGGCGTGAGGGACGTTGAGCGCTTGTGCGCTTCAACGTCCGGGAGCGGGAAGGGTTTCGGTTTGTTTTTCATTCTTTGTTGCTGACAGCGTCTCGGGAAAGCGATGTTTGGGTTTGCTTTGTTTCTTATGCCATTGGAGGTGCAGAGAAAGATCCTCAAGGCAGATCAGGTCGAAGGCCAGATCAGACTGGACATCGAGCCTGTCGAGAAGACCCGTCGAGGCAGGGCTTCTGCAAGTCAACTTGACCATTCGTCTGTGGATGCAACCGGCCAGCAGGATGCAACCGGCCAGCAGGTTGCATTTGTGACGAGTGTCACACTCAACTGCATTCGGTTTGGACCAGATGTGTTTCAAAATGTTTCGTAATTCCAGTTTTTGAGGTCTTCCATTGCAAGGGATGGAAGTGACATGTGCCGCACTCAGCTGCATTCGGTTTGGACCAGATGTGTTTCAAAATGTTTCGTAATTTCAGTTTCTTGAGGTCTTCGATTGCAAGGGATTGATGTCACATGTGCCACGCTCAGCTGCATTCGGTTTGGAGCAAACGTGTTTCAAAATGTTTCGTAATTCCAGTTTCTTGGATCTTCGATTGCAAGGGGTTGATGTCACATGTGCCGCACTCAGCTGCCTTCGGTTTGCATCAGATGTCTGTCCACATGTTTCGTTATTTCAGTTTCTTAAGGGATTGATGTCACATGTGTCGCGCTCAGTTGCCTTCGGTTTGCGCCAGATGTCTATTGGCGTCACGTTAAAAAAAAGCGCCTTTCATTTTCCGCCAAATCCGTTTCCAGTTTCTTCTACAAATGATTGATGTCACATGCGCCACACTCAGCTGCATGGTTTGTACTTCTCCCTTGCCCAAGCGCTTTTAGGTCAAAATGCTTATGCTAGTTCAGCGCATAGCTGCCAGATGGGGATAAAAAGAGGCCGCAAGCCAGCCGAAGGAGAGCTTGAAGACCTTTCCAGGACGACAAGGTGGCGAAGAGAAAATCAAAGCAAGCGAACTCCCTCCGAGGAACGCAGCTTCAAGCAGGCAGAAGTCGACAGAGTGCAAGCATGCCGAAGGCAGGCGCGAGTGGACGATGCGGACTAACTCGGATCTTTCTGCAGAAGAAGAGGAAGACGACGCATACAAGACGCGTCAGCAAACATTGTCTTTCTTTGATGAAAGATACGAGTACGCTGCATGCTCTTTTCCGGTCTTCCATTGCAAGGGATGGAAGTGACATGTGCCGCACTCAGCTGCATTCGGTTTGGACGAGATGTGTTTCAAAATGTTTCGTAATTTCAGTTTCTTGAGGTCTTCGATTGCAAGGGATTGATGTCACATGTGCCACGCTCAGCTGCATTCGGTTTGGAGCAAACGTGTTTCAAAATGTTTCGTAATTCCAGTTTCTTGGATCTTCGATTGCAAGGGGTTGATGTCACATGTGCCGCACTCAGCTGCCTTCGGTTTGCATCAGATGTCTGTCCACATGTTTCGTTATTTCAGTTTCTTCAGGTCTTCGATTGCAAGGGATTGATGTCACATGCGCCGCACTCAGCTGCATTCGGTTTGGACCAGATGTGTTACGCAGCAGGCGGGAGTAGGCGTGCGCCCAGGCCGAAGGCCGGGGTTGCGTCCAGGCCGAAGGCCGGGACTTGTAGACTGCGTGTTTTCTTGTATTGTTTTGGCGAGCGGCGGGTAGTTTTTGTTGTAAAGGCAAGCGCGGCTGCTCGAGAGTGACCAGCTCTGGTTGGCTGTGGCCATCGCAAGTGCCGGTGCAAGTGAAGCGGCAGTCGAAGTCGAAAGACCGAGCCCACTGGTTTCCACCAAGGGCGGGGATCGCAGCTTTCGTGGAGTTGAGTGTCCGGCTTTTTGATTGCATGCGTGTACTGCGCCTGGCCCGCTCAGGTTCAAGCCCTGCCAGTTTGGCTGACTCGGCGTAGTTTTTGTCGGCCCGGCCATGAGGCCTAGAAGCTCTTCAGGCTTCAGTCGCTGGCGGCAGTGTTTCAGCACTTCGAGAGCCAGAGGCACGTCAGGTCACAGGACGACGGCGGAGTCACTCACACGCATCCCGCCCCGCAAGGTGGAGCAGGAGCAGGAGCCGACAGACGAGGAGCCAGTCAACGACCCGGCAAGCTCCGGTCTGGAGTGGTCGAGCGACAAGCATCTCCCCACCAGTGATGATGAGCTCATAGAACTCTCCAAGGAGCAACAGGAAGCAATTTTGGGTGGATCGGGCGATTTGTCCTTCAATATGTCTCCGTGGATTCGAGCTCTCGTCAGCATTGTGTACGACTTCAACGAGGGGCTGCCGCAGTACTGTGCAGAGCAAGTCCTCGTTCTTTCGAACTGCGTGCCTGCAGAGTTTCAGCAGACCCTTCAGGCACGTCATGGCGTGAGTTTATTTGCAGCCTCCAGAAAACCACTCCCGTCACCAAGAATCCGGTCCTCTTGAAGTTTCGTGGAAAGCGTGTGGAGGAGGAGGTGCTGTCAAGCCAGTCCAAGCTGTTGGGGATTGGCTACTCGTTGCTGGGAGCGGCGCTGGACGCATGGGAAGCGTCGGACGTTTTCCTCATGATCGCCAATTGCCAGGCTATCAAGCGAGAGCAGTCTCTACGCAAGGATGCGCGGTTTCCGGACAGCAAGTTTTGGATCTTGCGCAAGATGGTTGACGGCAAAGAGGTGTTGGCCTTCCGCGTGGTTCCCACTGCTGCCCGGCAGTTCGACAACCCGACCGTTAGCCAGTACTATAATGGCAATAGTGTGAAGTTGCATCGAGCGGTGGTGCAGTCGCAGAGCAGTCACAACCCGCAGCAGCAGCCAGCCAAGAGACAAAGACAGGGTTTTCCCGTGGAGCCATGGTCTTGTCTGCCTGCTTGGCGCTCCGGCTGGCATTATGGCTGGCGCAGCGGGGATCACTCCGAGTGGGTGGCAAGACAGACAGCGCTCCGGGTGGGAAAGCGGGTGGCAGAATCGCTGAGAGCCCGACGTCAGGTCCAAGGCCAGACGCGTGTCTAGGTTGTCTAGCTGGCTTCCAAGGCGGTCTGCGCGTAGTTGATGCTTCCATGGCTGAAAATTGGCCGTGTCCGTGACCCCAGAACCCTGCTTGTAAGAGCATGGAGTGTTCACCAATAGTATTCTGCGGTTCGCAGCGGCAAAGAAGCTTGGCACAGGTTTTGCGCGCACTTCACAGCAGCCTTTCCGCAGCCAGGCGTTGCGCGCAAGACATTTGTTGCGTGGCAGCAGTGTTTGTGCAATTTTGGGGTCAAGAAGTTTCGGACGGATTTTGGCGGGAGAGCAGTCTCTGCATGCTAGCTCTGTAGCCTGTAGTCCCATGTGCAGCAGACCGGCGCAGTCCCATGTGCAGCAGACGGGCGCATCGAGCTCAGCAGCTCCGGGAAGTGTGCTCAAATTTGAAAAGGCAGCTGAGGGAAACCAGCAGCTCGACAGATGCGAGCCCCAGGAGCGACGCGGCGCGTCGCCGGATCACTCCGCGTCTTCGAAGGTGCATTCTGGCTTCGTTTGCCATGGGAGGTGTAGCGGCCGCGGAAGAGTTTGCTGGCGCCAAGTTGGGCGACGCTGAGCTAGCTGGACAGTGCGTCGCGGCGGCAAGTCTGGCTGACATTGGACGGGCTGGAAGCTCTGATGCGCGAGACTGGAGGCTGGCCCGGAAGCAGGGCGCCAAAGCGGCGGTGGCGAAAGCCGTAGCCGCGCGCAACGCTGCTGGCTACGCTCCGGCTTCGCTAGAGGTGTTTGAGATGTATCAGCGAATCAGAACCACTCGCGGCAGAAGACTCTGGACGCAGCGGTTTTGCAAGCAGTGGAAGTTCGTGCGTCGCAGAATCGGTCTGCGTCAGGTGGAGCTGACTTTGGCGCAAAAGCGCGCAAAGGCACCTTGTCTTCAAGTCTTTCTTTTTGGTGTTTTTGTTATGCCTTTGAACATGTATTTCGTGACCTCTAAATCGATTTTGGGCTATAGTGAAGATTCAACTAGGCAGGATGGCTCCGTTTTTTTGCAGTGTCTGCAGCAGCAGTTGGGTCTGTCGGGAAGCTAGACTGCGCCAGCTTTTTGAGCTTTTTAGTGACGCCAAAAATGGGTACACTTTTTAGCCCCAAAAAGAGGGTCGTAATGAACTACCGCTAGCTCGTGGAGATGGTTGACCCACAAACTGGGTTCATTACTTGTGCTCAAAAATGGGTATGCAGGCACAAGTGTATTGGCAATGGCTCCGACACACTCAGCTGAAAGCTCAGCACCAGGGCAAGCCTTTGCTTTTGATTAACATCGACGAGACGCCCATTCCGTATCACATCAAGCCAGTCACAGGAGTCGTGAAGAAAGGATTTGGCGGTCAAATTGCAGTTTCAACAAACGAGAAGCGAGGAACGGCTTCGCTTTTGGCAACTGTCTGCAACCGGCCGTCTCTGCAGCATCTCATGCCTTGCTTTTTGCTCTGCAACACTCATCGTTTAGCGGTGCGAGTTCGCAATCGCCTGGTGTTGCCGGACAACTTTGTGGTGTGGCGATGCAAGTCGTCGTGGAGTAATGGCGCCTCCATGATGCGCGTGGTGAGCCGCATCAATCGAGTGTGCGAGCCGTACAAAGAATTCTGCCAGCCAGTGCTGCTTCTGGACACAGCAAGTGCTCACATTGCGCCGGAGACTTTGCGCTTTGCGAGGGCATGTTGTTTGGAAGTCGTCATCATTCCAGCTGGCATGACGCCGCTGCTGCAGGTGGCAGACGTGTTTGTCTTTGCCTCTGTCAAGCAGCGTTTAAGTCAGGAGTTTCAGCGCATGAGAGTGACGCAGCAGCAAGTGAGAAAAGTCCTGGACGGAGGCATTTGCAGCAACCACTGGCCTCGAAGGCGGGTGCTTGACCAATCACCTAGAAGCTCTGCAGATTTCTCACATTACCAGCAGAGCGCGGCCTACGTTCCAGCAGCTGTGTTTGGCTTGGCCACGGACGCGTTTTGGCATGCAACATTATCAAGCACTGTTTGGAGGTCGGTATGTTGAGCACGCAGTCCGAGTTGAGTAGCCAGCAAATGCCGACAGGACGAAGTCCGGTCATTTCTTTTTTGCGCTGCCAACAGGCCGAGGTTTGCTCGTTTGTTTCGCTACTGCAACGCTACTGTGAGTGAACACACCAGAGACGTGTCTGCGGGGGTCGCAACTCATCCCCTAAAACAGTGTTGCAGAGCAAAGGGCGACGGCGTCCGCCAAAGGCGGGTCCTGGTCGCCCAGTCCCACTGTGAGTTTCACTGGCTTGGGCGGAGTGCGTGCAGTGTGCGTCCGTCAGTGGATAGCGCGAAGCCCAGTGACGCTGTTGCGCGTCAAGCGTCTGCCCAAGGCAGGATGTGGCAAAGCAGGCTATGGCGCGAAAAGGATTTTGTGCGGAGTGACTGTTCAGGCAAGGCTTTGTTTTAGGCTGCTGGTAGCGTTAAGCACTAGGTGCAGGCGCGGTTAGCAACAGCAAGCGGTCGGACAGCCATTTCAATCGCATGTCAGCCTGAGCCTCGCCCGCTGCAATGAATGTGGAGGAGATGAAGTGTCGTCGCACGGATCTGAAGCGACAGCTTCGTGAGCAGTCCAAGTTGCTGAAGTTGGAAATGCGGCGTCTTGTCTGATTGCTTTGTTCAGTATTCATTGTTAGCAGTTGTGAAAAGCCTGTCAGCCAAGGAAGAGACGTCGTCTCATCAGGGCTGCGGGGCGCTTGAGTGCCGCCGATCTCGAGTGGCTGACGAAGCGGCAGCAGCCATCCACGACCGCGGCGGGGCAAGACGAGGCTCCGGTGGATGCGCAGCCAGCTGCTGAGCCAGGACAGGCAAGCTCCGCGACGGCAGGGCGAAGTCCGACTGCCGAGGCGGCGCCCAGCTGCAGGAGGGCAACATTCCACTGCGGACGAGGAGCAGCCAGCCGCCGAAGAAGCTCAAGTTGCCTCTGATGTCGAAGACTATCAGAACGCAGCCGAAGAAGTGGACGACACCACGAACAAATGAGGCTGCGTGCGAAGCACATTGCCTTATTCTTGCGCAAAGCCCAGCCAAGCCAAGCTAAGCTGTAGCAAAACTGCGAGCTGCCGCCTCGTGTAAAACGTGAGCCGTGTGCTGCAGGATGCCACTGGCCAGGTGTAACGCTACAGAATGCTTTAAATAAAGAGGGGGGGGGTCTCTTTTTTTTCTATAGCATTCCGTAGCGTTACAGTTGGGTTCGCGCCCAACATCACGAACAGTTGAAACTGTAGTTGCACATGACCGCAGCCTTTTTGGCCAAGGCGGTGAGCAGGCTACCATTTACCTGTTCAAGCAATGGCATGCCCATTTTGCAGCATGAACATACCGCACGATGCCAGTGAAGCTGGGATCGCAGCGGGTGTGAAAAGAGCCTTCAAGATGGTGCACCCGGACCAGGCAGGCAGGTGTGGCCACCGTGCGGTCCACTGAATTATGCGAGTGCGCTCAACTCAACCCAGCCGAAGTTTGTGGAGCTGGTGCAGCAAGCGCAAACGCAATGCAACTGGCTGCGCTGCTGGGCCATTGACAACGGGCTGGCAGCTGTGCCATGCCCGGTGGCGGCTGCTGCCGCGAGCGCCCAACGGCAGAGAGTTCGCGAAGATCGGCCGCCGCAGCTGCCCGGCCAAGCGGCAGCCTCGAGCCAGGTGCCGAGTAACTTTCGTCGGCCGCCTGCTGAGTATTCACGAGCCAGCGTAGGCCAGACCGAAGGTGCGGCTGCTGCTCAGCAAACTTGCGGGAGGACGGGTGAGAGCCAGACCGAAGGTCAGGCAGGTGGTGCGAACTATGATCACACATACCTGGCTGAGCGTCTACGACAGCACCAGCCTGCCTGGCAGCCGACAAAAGAGTATGGCTATGCTTATGATCCTTGGCATGTGCCAGAGCCGGGAGCGTGCGTGTGCGATGTGTGCCACGCAAATCCATGTGCGTGCTGGGTCAGGCCGCGGCAGGCTCGCCCGCCGTCGCCACCTGATCTGTTTTCTTCGCCTCCGGCGTTTCCTTCGCCTCCGCCAAGCTTCCCAACTCCCGCGGCCTCTCCTTGTGCGCCGGCTGCGCCTGCTCAGCAGCATCCAACTTCGTTTTTTTTCACGCAAACACCTGCTGAGCCCCAGCCGCCAGCCTTCGAGACAAAGGCGAAAGCCCCCTGCGTGCAGCCGGCGCATCTGCCAACCAAGGCGCCGCCGCCATGTGTGCTGCGGCAGTTCCCACCAGGCGCCGTCATGAAGTCGCCGCCCCCCAAGGCAACTTCGGCCAGACGAGCGGATGAAAGAAGCTGCGCCCAACATGATCCGCCGGTAGGCGAGTCGTCGGATTTCGTAAATGAGACGACTAAAGATTATATGATGATCAACATGACTTGTCGGGATCTGACAGAGACGACAGCATTTTATTGCACCGCGGCTCAGCTGTCATAGAGTTGACGAGGGATGTTTTGTTTTTGGTTGTGCGAGATGAGCAATGGCCATGTGAGCCTTTAGCGACCAAGGACGATCCTCGCTACTACCGGTACGCGGTCGTCTGCCAGCAATGCCGCGACATGGATGTCACCAAAAATTGCACCATGGGCGACGACGACTTGGTCCATCAGCAAGACATGGTCTCCCGAGGCTGGCGCCTGGGAGACAAACGCACCGGCAGCGTTTGGGCGCGAGCGGTTTGCTCGGATTGCCAAGCCGAAGGCTAGGTCAGTAGCCCAGCCGAAGGCTGGGCCACGCGGAATAGCTAGCGGAGAATCGGTCCCGCGCAGCAGAAGTCCAAATGGAGCACCGAGCCATGAAAAGAATGAGAGTTGACGGCCCGTGTGCTGTGCTTGGGCGGTGTTGTCTTTCACACGTTGTGTTTGGCAGCGGCTCGCAGGTGTTTTGGCTTTAGTTAGTTAGTTGTTTTGCTCGAAGCAAACTGCAGCATGAGCGAACATCGCGCTTTTTTTCCAGTCAGAGAGCTAGGTACCTGGGTGGGTCCGAAGTGGACCATCAAGTGCAGAGTGACCAGCCGGTCACAGCTGCGTCAGTTCCAAAACAAGAATGGTGGTGTACAGGCTCGTGGGAGTTGTCGAGTCTTCGCATATGTTAGGTTTGCAGTGACTGGTTGAGTTTGGTGGATTTGGTCGGCCTGCAGGGAATGGTGTTCTCAGTGGAGCTGCTGGATAGAGAAGGAGGCGAGATTCGTGCAAGCTTGTTCAACGAAGCTGCGGAGCAGCGCTATGATCTCACGCAGTGCGGAAGATGCTTCACGCTGTGCAACGGCAGCGTGCGCCCTGCCCAGAAGAAGTACAGCGTGCTCAAGCATGGCTACGAGCTGGTGTTCGACGGCAGATGTCAGATACACATGGTAGACGACGACGCTGACATCGGAGCAGTGCGCCTCGCCGTGCAGAAGATTGCTTCAGTGACACAGATGCCTGTGCCTAGCAGCGTGGATATCTGCGGAGTCATCGTTTCAGCGGAGCACCCTCAAGAGTTTCAGACCAAAGAAGGGAAAGCTTTAGTCAAGCGAGAGATCAGTGTGGCAGACGACAGCTGGTTACCTTGTGGGGTGACAGAGCCAGATTAGATAGTCGCGAGTTTGCTGGCAGCCGCCCTCAAAGGAGTTCAGGTCAAGGAGTGGATGAGCTGTCGAAGCGGCTCCATGGCGGAAGCAGGATCCATGATACTCAACCCAAACTTTTTGCCAGAGGCGCAGCGGGTAGCCGCCTGGTGGTACAAGGGAGGCAACCATTCGAGCAGCCCAGCTGGCAAAGAGCGACCTCGGTAGAGATCTCAGCGATGTCGCAGCAGGCTGTGAGGGAGCAGCAGTCCTATATGCTCATATGCCGACTTGGGTCGCTACAGCTCCGAAAAAAACCCACGAGGCGCGATGTTTTTGTTTGTTTGTGTTTCTAAATGTGTATATATATATATGTATATTCATCTACATATATACAGAGAGAGAGAGAGAGAGAGAGAGAGAGAGAGAGAGAGAGAGAGAGAGAGAGAGAGAGAGAGAGAGAGAGAGAGAGAGAGAGAGAGAGAGAGACAGAGACAGAGACAGAGACAGAGAGAGAGAGAGAGAGAGAGAGAGAGAGAGAGAGAGAAAGAGAGATGCAGAAATGCAGTTGGTGTGCCACACATTTGAATCGGCAGGCCATGCCTTTGTACTACATGGCCTGCCTGGAGCTGAAAGATGGCGGCAGCCTGCCGTGTAACCGAAGAGTTGACGAGACCGGGTACTGTCGAATGTGCCAGAAGTCGGGGAAGGCGGGTTTGCGCGCGATCATTTTGCGTTTATGCAGTTGCGCTGCGCAGGTGGGGCCGCGGCTGAATGTGCGCTGTCGTTTTCAAGATGCTTTCGGATCATGCTGGGTCACAGTTTTTCACCCAGCTGCCGAGAAAGTGCTAGGTTCGACCGCCGAGTCCATTGTCGAACTGAGCCAGCAGTCTGAGGAGATCTGTAGAAGCGCTCAAGGACACATACTACGACGAGATGTTGGAGCTGCAGCTGCGAGCCAAGCCGGACACGTGGGGTGGCGAAGCCAGGACAAATGTGACCTGCGTGGGAGCGCAGCGGATCTCCAGTCGAGAACATTCCCGCATGCTTTGCAAAGAGATCCACCAGCTTTTGAAGTAGAGCGGGAGTAGTGGATAGCGTTGGGGCGGCAGCCATGCTCCGCGTTGGGGTGCGGAGAGCGGCTGCGACCTGGATGCGCTATAGCGGCGCAGTGTGCATTCGGTTAGGACCAAATGTGTTTAAAGTGTTGTGTAATTCCAGTTTCTTGGGGTCTTCGATTGCAAGGGATTGATGTCACATGTGCCAGACTCAGCTGCATTCGGTTCGGACCATTTGTTTCAAATTGTTTCGTAATTTCAGTTTCTTCAGGTGTTCGAATGCAAGGGATTGATGTCATGTGCCGCACTCAGCTGCCTTCGGTTTGCATCAGATGTCTGTCCACATGTTTCGTTATTTCAGTCTCTTCAGGTCTTCGATTGCAAGGGATTGATGTCACATGTGCCGCACTCAGCTGCATTCGGTTTGGACCAGATGAGTTTGAAACTGCTTCGTAATAAACGCTGAGACTCCTTCCGCTCCGCTCGTGCTCCAGCGCTTGTGCGCTTGGGGCGCGAGGGACGTTGAGCGCTTGTGCGCTTCAACGTCCTGGAGCGGGAAGGGTTTCGGTTTGTTTTTCATTCTTTGTTGCTGACAGCGTCTCGGGAAAGCGATGTTTGGGTTTGCTTTGTTTCTTATGCCATTGGAGGTGCAGAGAAAGATCCTCAAGGCAGATCAGGTCGAAGGCCAGATCAGACTGGACATCGAGCCTGTCGAGAAGACCGTCGAGGCAGGGCTTCTGCAAGTCAACTTGACCATCGTCTGTGGATGCAACCGGCCAGCAGGATGCAACCGGCCAGCAGGTTGCATTTGTGACGAGTGTCACACTCAACTGCATTCGGTTTGGACCAGATGTGTTTCAAAATGTTTCGTAATTCCAGTTTTTGAGGTCTTCCATTGCAAGGGATGGAAGTGACATGTGCCGCACTCAGCTGCATTCGGTTTGGACCAGATGTGTTTCAAAATGTTTCGTAATTTCAGTTTCTTGAGGTCTTCGATTGCAAGGGATTGATGTCACATGTGCCACGCTCAGCTGCATTCGGTTTGGAGCAAACGTGTTTCAAAATGTTTCGTAATTCCAGTTTCTTGGATCTTCGATTGCAAGGGGTTGATGTCACATGTGCCGCACTCAGCTGCCTTCGGTTTGCATCAGATGTCTGTCCACATGTTTCGTTATTTCAGTTTCTTCAGGTCTTCGATTGCAAGGGATTGATGTCACATGTGCCGCACTCAGCTGCATTCGGTTTGGACCAGATGAGTTTGAAACTGTTTCGTAATAAACGCTGAGACTCCTTCCGCTCCGCTCGTGCTCCAGCGCTTGTGCGCTTGGGGCGCGAGGGACGTTGAGCGCTTGTGCGCTTCAACGTCCGGGAGCGGGAAGGGTTTCGGTTTGTTTTTCATTCTTTGTTGCTGACAGCGTCTCGGGAAAGCGATGTTTGGGTTTGCTTTGTTTCTTATGCCATTGGAGGTGCAGAGAAAGATCCTCAAGGCAGATCAGGTCGAAGGCCAGATCAGACTGGACATCGAGCCTGTCGAGAAGACCCGTCGAGGCAGGGCTTCTGCAAGTCAACTTGACCATCGTCTGTGGATGCAACCGGCCAGCAGGATGCAACCGGCCAGCAGGTTGCGTTTGTGACGAGTGTCACACTCAACTGCATTCGGTTTGGACCAGATGTGTTTCAAAATGTTTCGTAATTCCAGTTTTTGAGGGTGCAAGGGATGGAAGTGACATGTGCCGCACTCAGCTGCATTCGGTTTGGACCAGATGTGTTTCAAAATGTTTCGTAATTTCAGTTTCTTGAGGTCTTCGATTGCAAGGGATTGATGTCACATGTGCCACGCTCAGCTGCATTCGGTTTGGAGCAAACGTGTTTCAAAATGTTTCGTAATTCCAGTTTCTTGGATCTTCGATTGCAAGGGGTTGATGTCACATGTGCCGCACTCAGCTGCCTTCGGTTTGCAGCAGATGTCTGTCCACATGTTTCGTTATTTCAGTTTCTTCAGGTCTTCGATTGCAAGGGATTGATGTCACATGTGCCGCACTCAGCTGCATTCGGTTTGGACCAGATGTGTTTCAAAATGTTTCGTAATTCCAGTTTTTGAGGTCTTCCATTGCAAGGGATTGATGTCACATGTGCCACACTCAGCTGCGTTCGGTTTGGACCAGATATGTTTCAAAAAATGTTTCGTAATTCCAGCTTCTTGAGGTCTTCGACTGCAAGGGATTCATGTCACATGTGCCACGCTCAGCTGCATTCGGTTCGGACCTTGTGTTTCAAAATGTTTCGTAATTCCAGTTTCTTGAGGTCTTCGATTGCAAGGGATTGATGTCACATGTGTCGCGCTCAGTTGCCTTCGGTTTGCGCCAGATGTCTATTGGCGTCACGTTAAAAAAAAAGCGCCTTTCATTTTCCGCCAAATCCGTTTCCAGTTTCTTCTACAAATGATTGATGTCACATGCGCCGCACTCAGCTGCATGGTTTGTACTTCTCCCTTGCCCAAGCGCTTTTAGGTCAAAATGCTTATGCTAGTTCAGCGCATAGCTGCCAGATGGGGATAAAAAGAGGCCGCAAGCCAGCCGAAGGAGAGCTTGAAGACCTTTCCAGGACGACAAGGTGGCGAAGAGAAAATCAAAGCAAGCGAACTCCCTCCGAGGAACGCAGCTTCACGCAGGCAGAAGTCGACAGAGTGCAAGCATGCCGAAGGCAGGCGCGAGTGGACGATGCGGATTCCGGATCAGCAGGCAACTCGGATCTTTCTGCAGAAGAAGAGGAAGACGACACATACAAGACGCGTCAGCAAACATTGTCTTTCTTTGATGAAAGATACGAGTGCGCTGCATGCTCTTTTCCGGCCCAGCATGAGCAATTTCGCGCCGAAGCCAGCCACATCTTGCGCGTCCACAATGAAAAGTTGCTGCGCTCGTTCTGCTGCTTCGCCACGCAGTACATCGCCGCCAGCTGCCCCAAGGACGCAGACGATTTCACAGAGCTGCGAGAGACTGCGAAGACATTGCCAGACCAGGATTTGTTGGAGGCGGGAATGCAGAATTCCTTTTTTCCGCACATGGACTCGTTTCGGCGGGATCGCAGCTTCTACATGTACCGAGTCTACAAAAAGCCCCCAGTACCAAGGCTGGCAATCCCGTATGTTTCGATCACAACCTGGATGGTTGCCACTTGCCAGTGCAGCAGAACCGATGCAGGAAGGGCTTGCATGTTTGCTGCTTCCGGAATTGTGGGAAGATGGACCACACGTATAAGACTTGCCCCTTGCGGGGGCAGGCGCAATCCTGACTAAGGAAATATGATGGTGCATGGAATTCAGGCGGTCGTGAAGAACATGGCCAACTTCAGAAGAAGCCCGAATTGCATGGGCCTGCTCCAGGAGAGGACGTGAGCACGGGCTTTGAGGAGCCAGCCAATAAGGCTTGTGAACCAAAGCTGGTGCCCTTGATTCTTGAATTGTGTGCAGGGTCCGCCATGCTCAGCAGATGTTTCAAGGACAGTGGATTCGACATTCTTGCGGTGGATCATTCTAAGAATCGCTTCCTGCCAATGGCTCGAATCTGTCAGGTCGATTTGACAAAGCAGCATGGTTGGGACTTCCTCAACTATGTCATCAAGTTTCACAATGTTGTTTTTGTGCATGCTGCCCCGCCTTGTGGTACGTGTTCCCGAGCCCGTGAGATCAAGCTTGCCGGAAAGTGTCCCCAACCTTTGCGAAGTGAAGCCCAGCCGTGGGGCCTTCCCGACCTGGCCCCAAGTGACCAGGCAAGGGTTGACAGCGCAAACTCCATCTACAAAGGACTTGGCACGTTCCTTGAAGCTTGTTCGCTTGCCAACATTCATTGGTCCGTGGAGAACCCTGAGAGGAGTTTGTTGCGGTCAATCCCTCCAATTAAAGCTCTTGTTGCCAAAGCTTGCTTTATTTGTTCCAGGGTTGTGCATGGGGTGGAGATAGACCTACCAGGAAAGCCTTCCTTTCCACCCTGCCTGCGTTTTGCCAGCTGCAGGCCGCTTGCCCTGGCCTGTCCCAGCATCATGTGCGTAAGCCTTATGGTAGAACTCGATCCTCAAGCGGTGAGGTGCAATATGCAACTGCCGAGGAGGCTGCTTATCCCAAGCCGCTTTGCACTAAGATTGTCAGCATTGTGCAGCAAGGGCTTAACTTGTTTCCCGTGCGTGTGGTTTTGTCGGATGGGCCCATGTCCGCCAATATTTCTGGGAATCTTGGAAGCCACAAACAGCCCCGGGGTCGCAAAGTCAAACCATTGTTGTCTGAGTTTGCTCTCGTGCGCCACGTTGAAACAAGCAAACCTTTGTCCTTCGATGCCAAAAATTGCCCTGTGTGTGCCTGCCCTCCTGCCCCAGCAGGAGCAAAACTAGTTGCACTAAATGGGAAGAAGGGGAAATCTGGTGCAACTGAGTTGTGGCAGTACTCACTAGGTGTGTACCGAGAGCCTGAGCAGTGGATTGCAGATGCTGTTTCCATCCAGCATCCTTTCGATTGTTTTCATGCTGTTCCTGATGACCTCTTGAGGGTAGTCTTTGACATGTTGACCTTAGAACCGTGTGTGGTCACCCAGAACAGGGCTGAGAAGTTGTCGCAATGGTTAGGCTGGTCTGACGAGCTTCGTGATAGGGAGCGCGCACTGCACTTACAACTTGAACCAGGGGTGGCTGCCATCCTGGAGGGCAAGAAGTTGCTTCTTCTTGAGCGAATTGCTGCAAGCTTGAACTGGCCTGACATGGCAATTTTGCAAGAGATCCGAGATGGGTTCAAGTTGGTGGGGCTGCAGCCGCCGTCGGGTATTTTCAGTATTGAGCCGCGACCATCGGCCTTCTCTGCTGCTGAGCTCGACGATGCTGGCTAATTCTTGAGGCCTGCCATCCTGGGCAGGCTCAAGGCTTGGCCAACGATGAGGATCAAACGGCTTTGTGGGATATTACGTTGCAGGAGCACTGGATGGATGGCCCACTCAGTTTGCCGGAGGTGGAGGCGCGTCATGGCACGGCTTGGATCCCGGTGAGGAGGTTCGGTGTTTGGCAGAGTCAATGGTGCGTTTGCATACTCCGACAAGCTGGAGCTGCAGGCACTTGACCAGATAATTTGGATGGCAGCGGCAATTACGAGATCATGCCGGTGTGGCACAGCATCCTTTGTGCTATCAACAGGTGAGAAGCTGGAGGCGCCCGTTTCAAGGACCCTTCTGGAGGATGAGTTGTGGGATCCCGTTGCAACTGTGCTGGACCTTTCTTCTGCATATAAGCAATTTGCAATACACCCCAGTGACAGGAGGTATTCTATCATTTGCATGACGATGCCGAGTACGAAGGAGGTACGTTGCTTTGAGGGGAGGGTTTTGCCCTTCGGCGCCACTGCGAGCGTGGTACACTTCAACCGGCTCTCCAGGTTGATTCACCGCATTTGTCTGGAGCTGCTACTTCCCTGGGGATGCTACTTTGACGACTTCCCTCTACTGTCGGTCCATGGGATTGCAGGGAATACTCATGACTGTGCGACTATGCTGATGCGGCTTCTTGGGTTCAGTTTTTCACAAGAGAAGCTCAAGCCCTTTTCAAAAAAAGGCTGTCGTGCTAGGGGTATTGACCTGGAGGATGTTCGGGACAGAGGAGTCTTAGTTCGCAACAAACCTGGCCGTCTTGAAGAAGTGGAAGGTGTTGCTGCCAAGCTCCTGGAGGGTGACCAGATCTCAAATGCGGACTGCAGCAAACTTCTGGGTCGTTTGCAGTATGCTGAGGGGCAGGTCATGGGTCGTGTTGGGAAGCTGGCCATGGCCGAGTTGCGTGAAACGTTCAAGGGGTGCCAACGCTCAATCGCTCTCAGCAAATCTGCAAAGGAGTCATGTAGAGGACTCTTGAATAGACTGATGAGTGGTGATCCTCGACAGGTACCATGTTCGCCGCCCACTATGCCAATTGTGGTGTACACTGATGGTGCAAGCGATGAGGGCGTTCATGCTGTGGGAGGTCTCATCTTTGCGCCATTTTTGGACCGTCCCCGTTTCTTTTCTGTACATGTGCCACGGAAACTGACGGACCACTGGCTGGAGACGATGAAGCGCATCATTGGGCCAGTTGAGCTGTATGCCGTTGTTGCAGCACGCTACATTTGGAGACACATACTTGTCAAGGCCAAAGTCATTTGGTACATTGACAGCTTTGTCGCAATGGATGCTTGCATAAAGGGTGTATCGTTGAACGAAAAGATGAGGCGGTTGCTCTTGGCATGGGAAGAAGCGGAAGCCTTGGGCCATGTGTGGTCTTGGTTCACTCGTGTTCCTTCGAAATCCAACCCAGCTGATGAGCCGTCCCGAGGGTGTCTTAATGGCCTGATTGCGAAGCTTGGCGCAGAACGTGACACGGGCTCTTGCCCGCTTGGTGGTACTCCTTTGCAGCCGCTTGACACTTTGTAAGTAATGAAAGTGGGAGGAGGTGGCAAAGCGTCAAGTGCCTGAGGCACATGATGATGATCACTCCCCATGATGGAAAAGTGTGTGGCATTCACAAGGGAAAGCATTCACCTTGCAAAGTGGCTTGAATCTTGTCTCTGTGAGTTGGGTGCACTTTGCACTGTTTGGTTTCCCTACTCGGCCCCTGTCGTTGGGAAACCCTCTCCCCCCTGTTTGCGTGTTGTGTTTAAAGGGTTCAAAGGTAATCTGGGCTTGCCCTGTTCCCTTTTAACTTTTTTAAAGTGCGAACATCTGTGAGCCACAACACGCAAGGGAGAATGGAATGATTTGAGTTTTCACCTAGCCTTTTGGCTCTTAGGGTGGGAGTGGTGGGAAACACGATAATACATCGTGGCATTTGCACCCGCCCTCCCGCCCCCTTGGCAAAGCGTCAAGTGCCTGAGGCACATGATGATGATCACTCCCCATGATGGAAAAGTGTGTGGCATTCACAAGGGAAAGCATTCACCTTGCAAAGTGGCTTGAATCTTGTCTCTGTGAGTTGGGTGCACTTTGCACTGTTTGGTTTCCCTACTCGGCCCCTGTCGTTGGGAAACCCTCTCCCCCCTGTTTGCGTGTTGTGTTTAAAGGGTTCAAAGCAACATTAAAATTGGGGGGAAGGGAAAGACTCAACCGCTTGCATTCATAGGCGCCTTTAGACACTCAAGCTTAAACACGCGCTGGCGCGCTTCGCAACTTCTCACACTGGCGCCAGTTGCACATAGGGCAGGAGCGCTTGTTTTTGCTGTGTTTCTTAGTTCTTATTCCATCCTTCAGTTCTTATTTAGTTCTGATTCCAGTTCTTATTCCAGTTCTTATTCCAGTTCTTATTCACAACTTTTCTGGCATAGCCACAAGAACCAAGCTTTCTGTAAGTTGCAAAAAAAGAGAGAATGTTGTGGAACCCAGCTCCACGCACGACAGGGCAAGAGCCAATCTCTTCTTGGCCCAAAGCAGAAAGATTTGAATAAGTGGAAAGCAAAACCTTAAGACACACTGCGCTGCGCAAGCACCGCCCACAAGTTCTGAATCTTGAGCCGCGCAGAAGCTTGAATCGCAGCCATATAGGCGGAACCTCCTTAATTGCAACTCTTAGCGCTTGCCACGCCGTACTGGAAAACTACTAGCGCCCGGATTTACATTCCAAGCAGCTGGATTTGTTCTGGTTTCTGTCCGAACTAAATTAGCAAACCTTGCAGCACTACTTGTTGCCGCTTTTATCTTGGACTGGAAAGTAAATGCTTTGCCAGTCTGTTCTGGCTGCATGCTAATTGCCATTTAGCACAATCGCCGCCAATTCCTTCTTTACAAACAATTTTGCATCCAGCCAAGGTATTACCGCACAAGTGCACGCAAGTACAAACGCCGACAGATGTAACCGTAATCACCTGGATGGGTTTGCCACCATCGCCTTAAAAGGTAATTACTTGCATCGTCCAGCGAGGCGACCTCCCAGCCCGCCGCCTCGAAGGCCCTGCCCGCCGACTTGGTGCCGCAGAAAAGCTCCAGGAGTCTCGGCATTTTTAAAGAGCAAGATCACCGCCAGTGCGACGATGAAAACTCGCGCGTTCATCGGACCGGATTTTTTTCTCCACAAGATAAAAAGCCGAACTTTGCAACCATGAAGCTTGCGCTCGGGCTGGAGGTTCAGACCAATGCCAAGGGGGGAAAATTCATGTCCATAGAGGACTCCCATCAGGCCGCGCTGGTGTGCAAGGTTGACGTGGAGGTGCTGTGGGAGCCCGGCAACTTCCAGGACGACGGGGCCACTAGTGTGCCAGGGCGTCATTGACAACATGATCGTCTTCCAGAAGCCCTTTCCGGGGGCCGCCCGCGCCGAGCTTGAGAGCCAGCTGCAGCGCGCCGTCAAGGTGAGCGCCAAGGTCAAGCACGTCAAGTGCAAGATTGACTTGGAGCGCTGCCTCTTCTGGGACCCGGCCGGCAACCGCGTGCCGCGCCCCGCGGAGCTCTAGCGGCGCGCTTGTGGAGGCCCGGCGCGTGTGGCAGGCAGTGGGGCGTGCTCTTCGAGGTGCGCCACCTCATGCTGGAGCCCCTGGAGGCGCCGTGCTGCCCGTTCGGCTAGCCCGCCTCCAGCAGCTCGGAGCTCGTCGCCCTTGAGCCCACGTACAGGTGGCGCAGCGTGAGGTGGCATGACTCCAGATCCAACCGCACGCGGTTGTGGAGGGTGAGCCCCTGGCAGCTGGCGTAGGTCGGCCGGGTGGCCCGCAGCAGCTCCTGGTTCTTCAGCCGCATGCCGTTGTCCTGGCAGTCCAAAAAAAAAAGGAAGAACCCTGCGAAAGCAGGACGCGCCTGGGCGCCGCCGTGCCCGCTGTCCTGCGCCGGCGGCATCCAGCCTCCCCAGGACTGGTCCTGCCCAGGAGAAAAAAAACAGACGAAGATGAGAAAACGGCGACGATCTGAAGGCCTCCACGTTGCCCGCCGGCGGCATCCAGCCACCCCAGGACTGGTCCTGTCCAGGAAAAAAACAGACGAAGATGAGAAACGGCGACGATCCGAAGGCCGCCGCAAAGTTGCCCGGCCCCGACATGGCCGCGGGCCGGAAAAAAAAGGCGTCCCAAAAAATGCCCTTACCCAGAGCCGAACCTCCTAGTGCCCTACCCGGAGCCCGAGTTTGATCCAAGTGCCCTACCCAGAGCTTGATCAAAGTGCCCTACCCAGAGCCTGAACCTGTGCCCTACCCGGAGCCTGAACCTCCAAGTGCCCTACCCAAGCTAAGATCCTAGTGCCCTACCCGGGAGCCTGAACCTCCAAGTGCCCTACCCGAGCTAAGATTAAAGTGCGCTACCCGAGCTAAGATTAAAGTGTCCTACCCGAGACAAGCCAACTCTGCTGCTGTTGCTGTTGTGCCCGGGCCGATGTGCTGCGACAAAGACATGTTCTCCACTTCAACCTTAGAATCCGCGGCGATCAAACCGAAAGGCAAGCAAAATCAAGCAAAAAATCAACGTGATTTGGGGGAAATAGTGTTTTGTGTGCAGCCGACATGTGCATGCAAATGCATTTGGTTTAAGACCTTGATGATAGATTCAAGGCAAGCATCCAATTTACAGCTGTGAAGCAAAGCAAAAGGTCCGTTTGCCGTCGCATCGAGTTGTGAGACAGCGCAGACCATTCACCTTACAACTCCCTTTTACAACGACCACTACTATACAACTCCATTGTCAAGGGTATTGGTCACCCCGCGGGATTCGAACCTCAACTGCCTTGTCACTGACTACGTGGTTAACTCGCCTCCTGGCAACAAGGCTCCCGGGTTACATGTAGGTTCCTTCAGGCCCCACCAGTTGTTGTGTGTGTTGAAAGGGAAAGCATCACTCAACCCCTGATCTGAATGCAGGTTTCTGCCCGCTGTGGAGAAAATATGAATATTGATGCACCATGTGAATAGTGATTATCAGACATAGGGGTAAATGCTCACTTCTAAGAATGATTGTTCCGGGTGGTCGTTGTTATCCTTTTTTGTCCTTTTTGGGTTTTTTCTTGGTGTCGCCTGTACAGGGTGCTGCACCTGCTACGGCAGGGCTTGCGGCCGCGCAGTCAAAAAGGGAAAAGTGGAGCTGGCGAAGAGCTAAGAAAGGTAGTGCGCAAAGAGGAAGCTGAAAGGCTCCCTTGCCTGGTGGCAATTTGTTCTTGGGGGGCTCAGTTCTGTCGTCTGTGATCTTGCGCTGCTCTTCAATGATGCGCTGCAATGCCGCCTTCCCACTCATCCCAGTATGTTCACCTCCAGGTCTTGCTCGATGTATTTCTGGAGGGGAATCCAGCCGTCGTCAATGAAGACTTAGATAGACGCCGCAAAACTGCTCCAGAACCAGGCTGCTCAGCGCTACAGTCTTGCCTGGCTTGCTTGGTCCGAGGAAGATGCCCGTACATGGCGCCTGAGGGCTGCTTCGAGATCGTCTGCGTTACAGGGCATCCCAAACCCCAAGATGGGAGGTCGGCCACCGACTGACCGACGGCGTAGGCCGCACCGAGGCCGACTTGGGGCGGCGTCTGCTGGTTTGTGATTGGAAAGGTGGGTCTCGAAGCGTTAGCTGGCTGGTTTTATGATCGGAAGCCCCCTGCTTAAATTATGCTGGTCCGGAATCATTGCAGTGATTTTATGCTGGCCCCGCCTTGCAAAGAATATTCCAAACACAAATTGCGCCCAGGCGGGCTTAAAGCCTTGCGCGCGCCTCAGCACAGCGGCGCGCCATGCAGTAGTGACTGGAGTAGTATGATAATGCGGCTTATCGACCCCTATTTTAAGAGGGGGTTCTGGAGTTGCGTGAAAGCCCGCGTGCGTGCATTCTAGTGCAATTCGGCCTTGAAGACCTCTTCCTTCAATGTGTCGTGTGCCATTGTAGTCAAGGTCGAAAGGTTTGAAACAATCAAGGCCAAGGCTAATTGCTGCCGAGCGAGGCCGTGCCTTGTTCGTTGCCGTAGGTCAAAGGAGGGGACAAGCGTTTGGGAATGTTGTCGTTTTTTGCAGATCCGCGCCGTGTGCAAGGTGAATACCAAATGCTACTTGCCCGAAAGCCTTAGCCTTCCAATGGCCTCTGATTTGGCACTATCCACGCAGCCTGAGGACACACTCGGTGTTTTTGTGGGAGCAAGCCTTGATTTCAAGGCTGCGCGCAAGCAAACATGGCCTTTTGTTTTTTGCGTTTCAAAAGAAACTCTACCATTATTAGAGCGTGCCATTTCGGAGGGCGTTTTTCAGCATATTGGTGGCAACGCGCAGGAGCCTTCTTGCTGCGTCAAGCACGGGCTGCTGGCGTGGCAGTCGCGCAAAGCCTTCCTTTTCGTGGATGATCTATTGAAAGCGCCCCAGAGATGTTTGCCATAGTGGTCCTTTTCTTCTTTGCCAACGCGGCGCCGATCTCTTGGAAAAAACAAAATTCCAGGATTGCCTTGTGTGGCGCGGCTGGGAAATCAATTCATTCCATACCAGATGTGGTCCGCCTTCAGGGCATGACGCTGGGCGCACCATGCATTGTGTGCTGCAGGACCTGCCGCGAATTCCAAGCACCAGCAAACCCACATGGGTACTCATTGCCGACCCAGCCAACCAATTTACCACCCTTTCCAAGTTCAGTCAGAAATGCCTTGAATGGCTGGGCTCGTGCTTCAAGTGTTCACCCATTCAGCCTTTAGCGCTGCAGGCCCTGGCAGCTGCTGATGCGTGTGCTGAAGCGGAAGTTGTGGGGATAGGTGGTTGGGTCACTTCTGGTTTGCAGAGACCTGGACCATGGAAGACATTAGGTCTGTCCGACCCTGCCTTACCAGGCCTGCCCAGCGCTACATAGCGTGTTTTGAAACATGAGCACAGCTTGCCTTGCTGGCAACGCACAGCCACATAGGCGGAGGGCATTATTCTTTCAGCATGCCTTCCCGCACGGACAACTCGGCCGCGGCGGGCATCAACAAGTTGTTTAGTGCATCTTGACCCTTGCAGCTTTTTTTGCAGCTTGTAGCATCCTGACGCACACAACGTGACACCCCCAAAGCATGCGTGGGTCAACGACACAATCCAAAGAGTTTAGATCCATTTTGCCACCAGTACCCCTTGTTCGGGGTGGCCAGCTTGGGCGGCACCGGCATTGTCAGGCTTGGCCGTTGCTTTCGCAGCCAGCTTCCTTTTGGCTCGTGCAGATAGACCAAGCTTCTTCACATGGCCTTGCGACTTCAAGGGAAAACAATGTGCAACCCAACCAAGGCGACCTGTGATATTTGGAATTGGTCATTCCATGGGACCCATGTGAGTATTCTTGCCATGGCCAGCTTTGAATGTGCGGTCGCCCAAAGGTTGAGAAACCCCCTCTCACCCTGTTCCCTCACTCATTAAGGACATACCTGGAAGAAGAAATTGAACGGTGCATTGGGGGATTCGGGTCGCTGTGCGCAGCTGGGGCTGGAATCCAGCCGCCCCAAGGCCTCATTGCAAGAAACCACCAGTTGGCATGGATGAAACTTTTCCAACTTCCAATTGGCCATAAACATACTGTGGCCCTTTGTGCGCCGAGGCAACATTTGCTTGGAACAAGCCTTTGAGCCGGTGGTGACGCGGTGCGGAGTGACGCTCAGCCGGTGCGGAGTGCGCGCTATTTGGGGGTTACTGTTTTTGATGGTACCTTGTCAAACTCGATTTGAAAGGAGGCCGATCAAAAGTAAGTGCCAAAAAGTGGTTGCATTTTGCAGGGGTGAAAACCCCTTGCAAGCACGGATGTCATTGGAATGGAACTATGTTGACTGACCATGGCGCTGGACGCGGCTAGATACCTTTTTCACGTCCTTCGTGACATCGCCATTGCCTCCAGCATCTCCAAGTTGCGTATGGGACCCTTCCCCATTTCCTCTCAAAAGGGAAATCCTCTTGCTGAGGTCACCTCTTCTGCTGGGGTTGTCTGCATCAATGGCTGAATGCACTCGCAGGGGAGGCCAGTGTCTCGCGTGCGAAAGAACTAGATTCTTCTGTACCTGGTTTTTGGGTCTCCTGAAAAATAGCTTCAGTAGACTCTTTCGCAAATACCAAGGTTTGATTCAGGCGCAGTTGTTTTCCCCATGCTGGCGAAAGACGCCCCCTTCTGGGAGAACCCGCGCAGACTTTGATACTGAAACATGCCAGTGTTTTTGGAGACCGTCTTGTGTGTGTCTCCACAAATCCCGAGAGCAAGACCCTGGCGGGTTCGGGCAGGTCTCATGAAGTTGACAGAGTCCGTCGGTTGGATTTGGCCACATGTTGGCTCTGAAATACGGGGAATTCCAATTTGTAGGTGACAATTAGTTTTGACATGTGCCCGCCATGGTCAAAGCATGGGCTTGGTAGGGGTGGATTGGAATTCAGCTAGCCCACATCTCGAGATCTTTGACGCGTACTCATATCGGGGACCTCCTTTGTGGATCACAAAGGTAAAAAGGAAGCCAACTACCCCAAATATCCAAATTCTGTGAATCATGCATCTCTTTTTGGGAGTTGGTACTTGGCAGCTATTGGTTCGCCTCGCCAGGCTAGTCGCTTGCCTCTCGGCGTCGGCGGGTGCCGGCCTTGGGCCGCCGAGGGTCCATTTGCAGCCGCCTTCTTTTGGTTTGGGTTGAGGGTGTTGGTCGGCAACAAAGACTGTAAGTGTGCATGACGGGTTTTGATTTCCGCAAGAAAAGGGCACCCACGAGCAAAGGCAAGCTGCAAGAACTGTTTCCCAGGCCAGCCAATTTCATTGACAAGTTTCGAAGAGTGGGAGATCAGAAACAACTGTTTCCACTTTTTTGGTGCAGGAGCAAGGCGACCAACGCGGCCTGCCCCATTTGCAAGGTGCGGTCAGCAGTGCGGTCTGGTGGCTGACCTGTCAAATGGTGGCCTTCGGATCGCTTCGGCAGGCGTCTGTGACCATACAGAACGTGATCCCCGTGTACACCCGCGGGAGCCAGGCGGATCCCAGGAACTCGTGCGCCAAGTCAAGCGGCTTTACGGCGATTTGGACTCAACGGCGAAAGGGAAAAAGGATCTTTCGAAGAGGGAGCTTAGCAAGACGACCCCCTGACAACACTTCCCCCGAGTGGGTGGGCTCGGTGGCTCCATTCCGGACATGACCAATGCAGGGCGCTGCTTGAGTCCGAGGGCGACCCACCCCCAAAAAAAAGAAGAAGAAGGGAGTTTCCAAAACGGTCCTGCCAAAAGGCGTTTGGAGACACTTTTCTTGATGTGAGTCAGCCTGACACATACATTGCACCATGTTGAAAGCAACAACATGGGCATACCGGCATATACAAAGTGGCACGACCATCAACCTTTGCCAGTTTCACGGTGGTTACGGTGGCTTCCTCCACATCCTTGCTTGAACGGAGCCCCTAGTTTTTACACACCCACATGCTCGCGCTTGCGCCCGGGCAATGTTAGTGCAAGGCAAAAGGGGGAGGGAATAGGCCCAGGGAGCAGGGAAGAAGCACCACATCGCATTCCGGTCCCGATTTCTCACAAAACCACCGTTGGATCGAGCTGATCCACTCGAATCCAGGTACCCCAACTTGCCTTCCCGGCCTCCGGGGGAGCGCCCGGAGCCGGAGCCGGCCTCCGTTTGGGGCTCGGTTTCCTACCAGTTGTGCGAAGCTTCGCGTATTTTTGTTTTGGAAACTTGAGCTATGAGCTTCTCAGGTTGATGTCCTGTTTGTTTTGGTGGATAGCCTGGGAAAAGGGGAAAGAACCAACTTGGTTTCCTTTTCCAGAAAAGAGCCCAAATAGGGGTCCTGTTCACTGGGGACTCAATCCAGCTGCGGATGGTGGTGCTGTTACAGTTTGAAAGGGCAATGTTTATGATGGCAATCCCCCAACAAACAGGGCTTGGTGCACAGGACCCTTGCCAAGAGGAGAACGGTTCCTTTTGGAGGCTGTGCATCATGCTTGTTTTGAGTGTACATACTTTCAATGGCGCCAGCGAATGTCAATGGCACCAGCGAATGAGCAATGGACACGATCGAGCAGTCAAATTGAAGCAAACAGATGCTGGTTGCTCACTTGCTGCAACTCCTTGGGCAATGCCCAGAACTTAGTTGACCAGCTTAGTTCCAGGGCAATCCTTGTTAGACACCTCATTGTCCAACATGTGTTGACATGCCTGTCAAAGTGGCAGTGCGTTTCCTCTTGGAGGTATGCCAGGCTTCGCCCAACAGAGGCTTCGGCAAAAACTTCAGACGCGACTGGGCCGTTCTTTGCTTCGACCTTTCGCCTTTAGCTTGCTAGAATTCTCAACAACTTTGCAGTAGAGACCAACCCATAGCTGACCTCCTTATAAACCAAGGGGTTCTTGTTTGTCTGGAATTCCAAGCAAGACCCTATTGGTGGGTGTGTCGGACTTTTTGGCCACCAGGTTGGCAAGCCAACAAAGGAACCCGACCCTCTGCAACCTCGTAAGATCGCACCATGGCACCTGGAGGTCAACAAAACATTGCCTTCCAGAGGGATATGGTGAGTAAAATTCGCGCCCGCATAGGTGGAACGTTGTTTGTTTGACCAGCGTCCCAGAAACACATGTGGCTCAGATAAGCAATCAAGTTGCCATTCATGCAACTCTGATCGATTTGCAGGCAATCATTGCATTTCTCCTACAGCATCTGGATTCTCAACGCCAAGCCACATGCGGCATAAATTTGATGTATGTTGGAATTCTGTCTCCATCCCGTGGTCAGCGTTGCTTGCGAATTCGTGCCAAGCGACATCTGCAAAGCCATGAGCAAGTCGAGGTACTGGCCCTTCAGGCGTTCCAGAATGGAGGTGTGCCGGAGTGCCGTGCTCAGAGACCTCGGAGAGCGAACGAGAGAGCGAGTGAGAGAGACAGAGAGGGAGAGACCAAGGCCGTTTGGAACTTCTGGTGTTTTTCTTTTTTCTCCAAGAAAACCCCTATTGAGGTTGGTTTGAAGAGAAACCAAAAGAAGAACAGGCACATACACAAATTTAATTGGCAGTTTACTGTTCGAGGGGACCCGCGTCGCAACCTCCGTCTCGAACAGTGAAACGGGCACTGCTGACAGCTGTTACCATGATCAAGCCACCAGCATCAGCAGCATTTCAAGTTTACTAGCGTTATTTGCACCATTTGCATCATTTGCATCATTTGCATCATCTGCATCATCTGCATCATTTGCCTCATTTGCATAATTGCATCATTTGCATCACTGGCATTGCCAGCATCGCCAGACGGCCTGCCAAAGCACAGAAAGAAAGTTAAATTGGGCTCTACGTTCAGCGCCACCAGCAGACTGTTGCGAATGGGCTTTTCAATTTCCACCATTTTCGACAAAGCCAACTGGAATGACCCCTCTTCTTTTGCAGCAAACATGAGGTTCTTTTAAAAATCATCTCTGCGTGTCTCAAAATAGGTGACCCTTTGCTGTAGCCCTTAGCTAACACCTTTGGGAGGTTTGTTTGGCGCTTGTCATTTCTGTTGGTTGAAAGGGAAACCAAAGGAGACCACCCATCTTCCAGGTCCATTTCCCCGATTTTGATACACGTCCATTGGTCAACTTGACCAAATCCCACGATCGATCAGGTCCTTCGGGTACACCGCAGGGCAGGGCTTCTTCCCGGCGCGGTCCTCAGGTTTTGGGGTCGGAAAAGTGAGGTGGAAGCGGATCAGGTTACCCTTGTAAAGTAAAGTATGTGGTTTACAAAACTCCGGAAGATCCTTTTGCTTGTGATTTTGCATTGGTTTCCAATACTTCTCCTTTTGGTGGTTATACACATCGCCTTTTGGTTGCCAATGTAAAGTGAGTTTCCTTTTGGTGTGATGCTTAGGGGGGAAATCCACGGAACCCTGTGGGAACCCCTGCCCACAAATGGTGGTTTGCATTGGTTTAGGGACTTGTGGGCAAATGCGAAACCACAGGCAGCTGGATCACTCTTGTGGGTGACACCCTGCCATTTCAAAGTTCCACCTTTTGGTCATCTAAAAGACGAAAACCCTCTCCCAAAGGGGGTACATGCGGATGGCGGATGCAGAAGATCCATAAAACCAAGCACTTGGGATGAAGCCCGATATAGGAATAGCATGTTCAAACCTCGTTGGACACATATTGAATTCCTTTCAAGTGGTTGGTGTCAGGGCAACAAACAGCCCTGGAGTGCGAGGAAACCCCTGCTGGGTCTCCAAGCACAAGCCAGTCACGTCTTCCTCCAAACACCAAGACGGTCCGGCTTATGATTTAGGGGAGCTGTGCAAAATTCCGGGCTTGGTTAGTTTGCCACTTGTGCCCAACAAGAGGACCTCCAATTCTTGGAGTTGAGCGGTTTGCCACATGCAAGCTGTTTTGCATGCGGGCCAGGCACCAGAAGCCAAGTCGCCGAGGTGATCTTTGGGCTCAACTGGCAGGGCGCGTCTTTGCTGGAACCGCAGCTTCCTCGGCGGTCGTTCCGCCCGAGCCGTGTCTTGTTTTGGGAGGCTTGGTAGTTTGAGAGCTAGAAGGATACCTTTGCCGTTTTTTTTTTCCCCGGTCCCCGAATTTTGAGACGAAGCCAAAGAGCAAGTGACAAGCAGGAAGATTTCCGAGCTTCTCAACAAGTTGGACGCCTTCAGGTGCCTGGAGTCCTTTTGGGGCTGCCCCAATGAGAGACACTTTGTGTACTCCACCGCCAGCCTGCGTAAAAAGTGTTTTATTCCAATTTCTCATATTTTATGGGGTTGCACGCACACTGTGTGGTTTGGAGGCGGAGACGTTTTCGCATCTTGCCATACGGCAGTTTGAGCCGACCTTTTGAACAATTGTTTCTCTGTCCAATCCACAAATCCAAGTCGGACCACTGAGTGTTTGGATTCTCCCGGTGTTGATAGGGTTTCATCCGTCCCAGCTCGTGCGACGCGGATGGTGTCCATCCACTCCACAGTAGTTTGGTCTATGTTTCCTTCTCATTTCCTGGTCTCTTGGGTAAGCTGGGCGCTCGACACCACTTGGAATCCTTGGCTTCCTTTTCCCTGGTAAAAGCGGGAAGGATCCTTACCAGATGTTGACATGCCATGTTGAACATGCAGGGGTAAGTCCTCAGGGCCTCCCCATAGGAGGTTTTGGTGCCTGAAGTCACAAGCTTTGAGGAAGTACGCAATGTGTTCCAAAGGCAAGACTTCTTGATCCTTCATTTCCGGTTTGAGAGTTGGGTTTGCTTTCTCATAGTCCTTGGTGCCCTTGCCCTGTTCCAGGAATCTCCTGAGGGCTTGTCTTCAAAAAAAGGATCCGCACTCAGAAACAAGCTGAGGCCACCGTCTTCCAAGTCCCTCTCCTACTCGCTGATAGGCCCGGGGCACAGGTCCCGGCGATTTGAGGCCGGCCTCAGCAGATTGGTTTGACTCACAAGTGGGGGGGGAGGCCGACTCATTGTGAAGCGACGCGTTTTGTTGGGGTCAAAAGCATGGACGCCCTTTGACCCCCCCCCCCCCCCGAAAGTGGGGCATGGTGGCCTCCTGCCCAATTCATGGCGGGCTTGCAGGTCAAAGCACCACGAACCTCCGCCATTTCTTGGGGACGAGGGTGACGGTGCCCAGGGCTCTCCTTCCTGTACTTCCTCGTCTTCCTGATGCTCTGAGGGTGCCCTCGCGCATCGGAAATTCTGGCAATCAGGCGCTATCGGGGAGGTGTCAGGGAAGAGGTGGTGGCTGATGTAGGCAAGAACGTGTACTTTTGTTGGGGAGCGAACTGGAGGCGAAAACATGGTTGGTCATGGCTCCCTGAAAAAAGCATTGCTCACGTCAGGACCCATGTCGCCAAAATGTTTTCAGTACCGCTTCTAACACAGTTCCAAAAAGCTTTCGTAAATGAAGGGAAGCCCTTTAGTATTTTCCTTCTATACTTAAGGCACATGGCCCGGCGTCGCCTGTCGCCTGTCGGCCTCCAGGCAGACGGCGGGTGGATGGATGGTGCGGGTGTGGGAGGCAAAAGGGGCGCGATGATTTTCCTCTGGAAACGAGGTGGAAGTTTTCGCGATGATTCTCTTTGGGTTTCGCGGTTGAGTTCGTTTTGGCGAGCGAGAACAGTCGCTGTTCATGCCTAGGCTTTCGGGACCCACCGCCAGCCTTGGCATTTCACAATCGCTCGCTGTCAGCTTCAGTCTACTGGAATTCGACACTGCCATGAGAAAGTCTTTGCGCCAGTCTCCCCGTTTCTGGGCCCCGTGATCACGGAATCCTGTCTTTGAGTGTTCCTGCTTCAGTGAGACTCCGACAGCCCCAACTCTTGTATCTTGTCAGAAGAGTTGAAGCTTTCTTGGTTGAGCCTTTCTCGTTGAACCTCGAACTTTTGTGTTGTTGAGCCTTCTTTTTCTGGTTCGATTTTTTTTCTCCTTTAAACTGTTTTTGGATGGGGAGCCATCTGGCAGACCAACCTTAAGCTTGAAACCAACGGGCTTCCGAGATGAGCGACGGAAGCCATGGACGACGCACTGCGTCGCCTGCTGCAAGGGACCAGCCTGCGGCTCAGGCGGGAGGGTATTGTGGGCACCGACTGAATCCGAATTCGTTTGGGATCTTTCTTGGTTTTCTTGTTGAATTTTAAGGTTCGCTAACTATGAGCCAGACAAATATATATATATATATATATATATACACACATATATATATATATATATCCATATACCCTTCCTCTTGGAGGGATGTTGGAGGGAGGGAGGGAGGGAGGGGGGGGGGAGGGAGGGAGGGAGAGTATATGTATACATATATATATATACATACCCGCATAGTTTTGGTGGGGCAAAAGCTTTGGCCTTTCCAACCCGCTGCGGCTCCAGCGGCGATTCGGCAGGGCTGGTAAACGTCAGTCGAAATCCAGGATGTAGCAGCACCAACAACCATACGAGAGCAAAGGTTAGACTTCCCCTCCGTCTGCCTTTGTGATACCACGAGGGCTAAGTTTATACTTCAACGGGAGGTTCTTCAGTATCTGGTATCACAGCACTCAAACTTGAAGATCTGCAGCCGTACCCAGTTTCACTTGGGTCGCGGTTCGGGGAAGCCCTCTTGGCCGCCGGCTCACGTGCCAGACCCGCCTGGCTGCAGCAGCAGGCGGTCGAGGGTGCGGATGCAACGAGCTCAGAACTACCCCAAATGGACCCCTGGTAAATGGAAACAAAAACTACAATCTGCAGTCTCCTGGTGGTTTAATTTTGACCCATACCCAGATTGGTCGAACAGTTTGTCTCGCGGCGTTCCCTGCACCGATAGCAGCGATGAGCAGCAACTCAGCTTCTAGTTCGCCTCAGCTTCTATGAGCAGGACACGATGGATGGATTGTCCATTGGCAGAAACCGCCAATTGGCCTTCGCCTGATCAACCGATGGGACAAGGGAGGGTTTGCTAAGGGTGCTTGCTGAATACAGCAAGCATCAAGATTCGGGCTCCTTGAATGCACAGCGAGTTATAGACACTGCCACAATGCCACAATGTTACTGGCATCAGCTTGACCTCGGCCCGAAGTAAATCTAAGCTGGCTCGGTTTCGCAAGTGCCTTCTTCCTGGTCAAGCTAGGTGTATCTCAGGCTCCTCTCAAAAATGAGGCAGCGCGTACGCCAGATTTCCCAGTCCACATGTCGCACAGAGACAAAGAGCATTGCATCACAGCTCAGAATGTTGAAATCAACCCGGGTTCCAACCGTTCAGTCTGGCAACGGGCAGGGGGGAACATGCTTCTCAGCCTTCCTTGTGCAATGTTTCTCCTCGATAAACATTATATGTGCTGTGCTGGACTTCTTGCGGGGCTGGCTGCGTCCTCCTTCCTCAGGGTATTGGGTGTTTCGGCTTTTTGTGTCCAACTTTCGAAAGCATCTCCGCCCAGGCCGCAGACCGGCTCCTGCGTTTGCTGGCGGCGGCAGATTTGCGGGACGCCTGCGAAGGTGGGAGCCGTTGTTGGGGGATCCGACCCCTGAATGGGCGTTTTCAACAGGAAATACGGATCCGGGTAGATTCATGTGGCGCTTCGCCCTATTATTCTCATGGTATCCATGTGTGACTGTTTCCAATCAGAGTTTGACTCCTGTTTAGACGTTTGCAACGGCCCCCTCTTCATTGATAGAACCCAGGGAGCCGCTTGGGCAGGTTTTCCGTCCCAGCGTCCCGGTAGTCGCCTATCTTGAGCATACCGGGGACAATGCAGGGGCCTGTTTTTTGGAGATAGAGGGACTAAGACCAATCTTGGAAACATGCAGAGAATCCCCGGTTTCTGGAAAATGGTTTCTTTGGGCCAGCCACTTTCTGAGAGTGCCCTTGATAAAGTGGTCATAGAGATGGGAAGCAGTTACTTTGGTACAGCTTCGGGTAACTTTCCACAACCATCAGGATTCCCCACATGTCCCTTGGGCGGCAAAAGGGGGAGGTCATAAGGCACTGGGATGGAGCGTGCGGGGTGGAAGACCGGCCATCGTCGTGGCCAAATTGAAATAAGGGACACCCTTGAATGGCGTCGTCCCTTCGGCTATGGAAAAAGGCACTCCACCTTGCCATGAAGGTTTCTCCCTTTTTTTTTTTTTACCATACAAAGGACCAACCATCTTTGGGTTCACAATTTCGAGAAACCGCCATGGTTGTCCCTATTTTCGGGCATTGTCTTTGGCGTGCAACAAGCTCGCGCTCCCATGAAGCTTTAGGCTAGGGGAACCCTTAAGTTGTGAATTGCAAATTATGTGCGGAGCCAACATGGGGGTGGGTCAAAAAGAACTACCCCCAAATGGAACTCTGGTAAATGGGAAAAAGGACTAACATCTGCAGTCCCTGCTGGTTTAATTTTGACCCATACCCGCATGAAGCTGGCACTTGCAAGCGTCCCTCAGTTTGCTGCATCATCCCAGAAGTGGGGGTCACTGGGGTCACGGATTCCTTCAATAGCGCGGTTTGCCCACAGCACAAATGAATCTATCTCAAAATGATGTTGGATGGTTTTAATGGGAAAACACCGTGCAACCAGATGGAGAGGACTCAACTTGTTTCGGACAACTCTGGCTTTGAAGTTTGGGTAATTTTCTCACACTTGCTGGAAGTATCTCCTGACCAAAAAATCCAACCCATCACCCTCCCCCTGTGGACTTTGAGGAATCAGCCACCGGGAACCTCCGTTCGCCAAGTGAATGCGTCAAAGTTTGGGTTGTCCTTTCAACCAACCCCAAAAGGGCACTGAGCCTCAAAAAATGGGAGCGCTGAGAGCACTCGAGGCTCTCTGCCGCCGAACCTGGACCGCCAGCACGACCTGCGGGTCGAGGCAAGCTTGGCAACGTGGTCGAGCCAGCAAGCCGTCTTGAAGCCAAATGGGAAGCTACCCCCGAAAGCACCTCCAAACCACCAACCCCAAACAGTGTCATGCTGGAAGACGAAGAGGGTCTCCCTCTTTGTTCAGCAAGCCAGTTGGTTTATGGTCCGTGAGGGTCAGCATTTCCTCCAAGTGCTGCACTCGGTGGACATCGCGAATCCTGTGGCGGCCGACGCACGGGTTGGCAGCTCAGACGGACCAAAGGTGTCAAGCAGGACTTGAGCTGGCTGTGCACTCAATCCTTATAATCCTTTCCCCAAGCCGGCGTTCTTTTTTGGTGGGGGTCTCTTTTTGGAAGCCAACCGCCTGCGTAACACAAACTCGGATTCAACCGCTGGAATCCGGTTGAGCTGGTGCCTCAGGCCGACGAGTCCGGCGAGGCCCGTGGGCCTGAGACGCGAACGGCCAGGAAGATGCTGAAAGCTGGCGACTCAGAGGTGGGAAAGAGGGGAAGAGGGAAAGAGGGAAAGATACATCTGTATATTTATATATATATATACAATATGTATTTATATTCGTATACATGCATACATAGGCTACCCCCCTCCCGCCACCCATGCAGAACAGGTCCTTCAGAGGCGGTTGATAGAATAGGGGTCAATTGATTCCTTAAGAAAGGCCTGAAAGGAAGTCTCATTTAAAAATCAGTTCAGAATAAGAACTCAAATTAGATTAGTTAGTTAGCGTATTTGGACAGGATTTCGTATTTAAAGTCAAGTCCGAGTAAAAATAAGATGTCCAATCTACTTGGAAAAGAGTTCCTATCTAAAAGCCAATTCAAATTTACAATTGTATTTAGATTCTAATTGAAATTCAACTTGGACAGGAATTGCTATTCAAATTCTAGTTCAAAGTAAGAATTCCAATTGAGTTCTATGAAAGCCCGACCTGAACGTAAAGCCTTACAATTTAACACTTGCAAACCGAAAGGCTGAAATTGCATGTTCCTTGAGTTTTTAAGAGGTTGTTGCCTCCGTTTAAGGGGCAGACAAATTAGCAATTAAAAACAACAACCAACTTTTCTTTCCTCACTAGATTTTGTTCAAATTCGAATTAACATCTAGTTACATTCCTGGTTGGAAAGGAATTCCTATTTAAATCAAACTCAACATAAGAATTCCAATTGAATTCTAGTGACGTCTATTGGATTTTCGCTCAATAGAAGACTGGGAACTGGATGCCTTCCCAGAAAAAAGGGTAGCTACTTCAAGCATTTGTCACATAGACCCTGGTTTTCGCTTCTTTTCCTCATGCTTTTTCGGTTTTGTCTGGTTTGGGTCTCTTCTTTTGGAGGACCCTGTTTTTAGTTTCTGTTCTGTAGCTTTTCTAGTTTCTATGTTTTGCCATCCTTTTGTTGGTTTTTTGCCTCGTTTTATGCTTTATTTGGCTTAGGGCGGGTGTGTGTGGGGGGGGTATCACACATGTATGTGTATATATGTATATATATATATATATACATACACATGTATAGAATATATATATATATATATACATATTTAGTAAATGCAATCTCTTTTAGTCAATAATAATTCCACAGTGGGAACGAGGGAATGAAGGGAATGAAGACATGATGTAATGGGTGCAGGAGCGACGGCTGCCTCCCCTTGGGCGCCTGTTCTCTTTCCTTTGACGCTCGAAGTGAAGCCCATGAAAGACCCAAGGCTGCACTCAGCATCAAGGCGTGTAACCCCAATGCACGAGGCCTTGGTTTCCCACAGATCTGGGGGTACCTTCCCCAGTCCTTCCAGGGATCCTTCTTTCTAGAAAACCTCCGGAAACTCAGGCAAAACGGCCGGAGTTTGGAAAGAGCGATGGTTGAAAAGAATGGACAAGGAATCAACCCCTAGAAGAGAGGTCAAGAAATTGCCTCACACGCTGCCATTTTGGGCCCCACACTGTCTGCAGTCTCAGGTCTGTGTGACGGACGGCGCCCAGGCGCGAGAGGAAAGAATTTCGGTTGCTTTCTTCTGGGAAAATGAAGGTACGGATGCCCGAAATATTGCAAGTGTTAGAAATTCAGCGGTGGGTCATGTTCCTTATCCACTTTGACTGGGCCATTTGATCAGCCCTTTGGTGCCTTACTAGAGCGTGCCGTGCGGTCAGGGTAAATCAAACGACTGCGTACATACATTGTGTTACGTTACGTTGCGTTGCGTTGCGTTCCGTTGCGTCACATCACATCACATCACATCACATCACATCACATCACATCACAT
>CAUJNA010001264.1:15000-50000 GCA_963377175.1 Effrenium voratum | reverse complement strand
CGGCTCGTTGTTTTCACAGGCAGCGCACTCATTCACCGTGCGCATGTGGCTTGAGCCAAAATAGGCACGCCACTCCAACTTCCTCAAGGTGGACATGTCAACTCGCAAGACATGTCCACTCATGCAACCTCAAGCAAAAATAGCTCACTTACCAAAGCCTAATGCCTATGGCTGCAATGACAAAATCATGCTCGAGAATGCCAAGATCTGCAGTCGCCCCCAGTTGCAGCCTCCAGCCGCGGCGGGGAATGCAACTCCAGAGCATTCTCATCCTTAATTGTGGGAACAGCCCCATTCTTCAAATTGCGGGGGCTCCCTATCCTATTCCACTGGGCAGTGGCCAATTCCTTATACCCTTCATCCGGCCCTGGACCTGGGCTCAGTACTGCTTCGGCTCGGCTCACCCGATCTTTCCAGCCTGGAGAGTTGCAGTCGCAGCTTCTCATTCTCAGTCTCCAGCGCCTTGTCTAGCAAGTGAACCAGCTTGCCGCTCCCATCGACGGCTAGCTTAATCCAGCTCACAAACTTCTCATTCTGCTTCTGGCTGAAGAAGACCTGATTCTGCATGGTGCCCAGCAAGGCCAAATAGTTACTGAAGAAGGCAGAATCCGAGTTGTCATACTTCTCCGCGTTGTATGCAGTGTGAATCTTATCCACGGTCTGGAAGACCTTGAGCGCCAAAGCGCTATCCACAGCGCCTCGCCCGGAAAGATTGAACACAGCCGCGTTAAGCCTGGAAAGGTGGTCAGATCGCAACGATCCCGGGGGTTTCGATTCCTTACGAATGTCGTTGAGCACCTGTTGCAAATACAACACAGCTCCCTCCGAAGTTGCCAACGGACTCGAGAAATCGTCCCTGACCAAACCTGAACTCTGCCCGCGAGCGTCATCCCGCTCCGCACTGGCCACTCTCGGTTGCTTATTCCTACTCCCGGTACCCAGCTCCTTAGCCTTACTCACTAGGCCTTGAAGGCAACCGACTTCGACATATTCACTCCTAGATGGAGCCGAACGCGACCTTAGCGAAAATCCCGGACTGGTCACTTCATCAAGAATGGGGACCGCCTGGAGGGTTTCTCCGGCGCCCCCAGCCCGATCCTCGCCTATCGTCGACGCCACACCGCCGGTCAGCGGCTGGTCGGCCCATCGCTGCCTGGCCACGATAATGTGCTGGCATTCCGTACCCAGGTCAATGAACGCTTTGCAGGTACACTTCATAACATTCCGTCCCAAGACCAACTCCTCTGTCACAAAGACATGACCCGTCCTTGTCATGAATTTCTTGGTCCTCTGGCCTTCCCCAAGCATATTGCCGTGAAGTCGGTGCATGGCTTTGTTCCTACACTTGCGGGATACTGTCCAACCACACCACGTCATGAAAACAACGAACATGCTCATCAAGGTAGCCCGCAGGAACAGCCCCATAGTCTCCACAAGAGCAACTCCCTGCGAACCCATTTTGTCGACTAAGAGGACCGTGTTGACCGAAACACTCCCCATGACATCTTCCACAACATTGTCAATCTGGACCACACCTTTGTAACCAAGAGGGATGAGGGCAAGCATGGTTCCCCAATAAACGAGGTTCAATTGGTTGCCATGCTCAGCATGGGCCTTCTTGTTCCGGCCTTTCCGGCTCGAGAAACCAGGCCTCCGCACTTTCTTTCTGCTGCGCTTCTTGCGGTCGCCTTTGCCAGGATGCCGTCGCCCGCCCCTCTTTTTGGGCTTGCGACTGAACTGGCGAAATACATCCTCATCCTCTGTCACGACATCATCCGAGCTGTCCTGCTCGCATGTGCCCTCTCGAGCACGGCTGCACTTATAGCACGTCAGCCGTGCTTTGACGTTCCTTCCGCCACATTGGCGGCAGTCCCAACCGCGGCCTGCAGCAAGCTCTTCCAAAGCTTCGGCCCGCGCGGACTCTCGATGCCGCCTCCCGGTGCTCCAAACATGTTCACCTGCTGGTCCTCGGCCGCTCGCGCTGGCCGACTCAGGATGTGGCCGAATGTCATCATCTTCGTCCACATTGGAGCGCCGCATGACACTCACTCTCTTCGTATTGCGGGACCAAGGAAATCGACCCGGCACTCGACCCGGCCATGACTCTCCCGGACCGAAAACTCCTCCCGGTCTCCTCCATGGCGGAGTGGCCTTCGGTTTCACCACAGCTCTCACCGGTTCCACCGGCCTGGACCGACTACTTGATCGGCTCCTGCTCTTCAGCCTCAACGGCTGACCGCCACCACCACCTCGATCGTCGGGATAAAAACTGTCATCATCTCCTCCAAATTCCTCCTCTCCCGACTCCTCGACCTCAACGGACTCCTCGTCGTCGAGAGACACATATCCGGTCGGCGGTTCCGCCGGTGCCGGCAACGGCGGCGGAGCACTTTCATCATCTTCTTCCGGAACCGCGGCAGAGCCTCTGGATGATTCCCGCTCCGCGCGTTCCTTAGCTGCACGTTCCCGTTGCTCCAAATAATAAGGATGATATTGGTGATCCGCCAACAGGAATCTGTACTTGTTCTGGTCGTGCTCTCTCAGAGTTCGCTCTTCGAACCCCGGACCAATGGCAGCAGCCAAAAGCGCCGTCTTGTCGATCAGCCCCTTCCAGTCCGCGGGCGGATCTGTCCCGCGACCAGAGGCAGTTGCCGTGGCCGTACTGGCAGGCGGAGCAATTGGCCTCACCTCAATTGCTCCCGCCTTCTTCGCGGGCGGAGCTTCTGATGCTCCCGCCTTCGCGGATCTCGCAGGCGGAGCTCTAGGGGCTCCCGCCCGCTCACGGACCTGTTCAGTCCGGAACTCAGCCACGGTCGGGGGAATGGCAGGCTCATCATAGACTGCTCTAGCAGCAGTCCCCTTTGAGCTAGCTGTGCTAGCCGCCGGAGCCTTCCCCTGATACCGGGCAGAGTGAGCAGCAAGCGCACTGAGGTACTGCTTAACTCCAGGCCCCGTCAACCCACCCTGGCTGCTTTGCGAGAAGCTACGGTTCAGAGGCCCTAACCTCTGGATGGCTTCCTGCCTATCCGGCCGCACAATCAGGCCGCGATCGGCACTCCCAAAAAGAAGATCTCCTTGGCGCCCTCCCGTAAGTACGCTCCACGCACTAAGCTGGCCAGGATCCACTGCTTGATCTGTAAGGTAAACTCCTTCTGCTCCGCAGTACAAAGTGATACCGCTCTGAAGGATCGCCTCCAAAGATGCAACCAGCACAACGTCCGCACTCCTCCGCATGAGATTCAACGGGTACAAGAAAGCGCCTCGCGTGGTCAGGGCAAAATGCGTCGTCTGACGATCCGTAGTGCCTCCACCAGGCAACAAACCACCGCTCCGGATACTCTCAACGTGTCGCCCGAAAGTCCCGTGCGCGAGCATCAAGTCCGGCACGTTGTTGGGCCCGTACGTTTCAGTGAAATGCTCGTGATCTGCTCGAGGATATAGTTCCTGAACTGAAACTCCGGTGGCACTGCTATGGCCCTGCAGCGCTTTGACGCAGGTGGTCCCCCCGAGGTCCGCGGTTACGAACCTCGTCTTGCCGGGACTCCCCTCAGGGCCAGCAGCAGCCAAAATTTCGGCTTCTGAGCACCCGTACGTGGTCGCGAGCCACGACACCGGGAGCCAGCCTCCTTCGCCCACTGGCGCGTGCCGCAGGGCTTTGACCATGCGCCGGGACAAAGCCCGGACATCCACCATAGCTGACACAGTCACACAAATGCCAACCTCACAACCCCGAATTCCTGGCCTGAATTGACCTGAACCGGATTTGACAAATGCATTGTCTCCGAAGCCTGAATGGCCCAGACTGCACTTGACAAAAGCACTGCCTCCAAAGCCCGAATGGCCTAAATTGCATGCTCCAATGCTAATCAAGCAACTCCTATCATGTGCAAGCATGTTGATTCGAGCCATATGGAGTGCACAAGCGGCATGAATCCATGGGACCAAGCTCATCCGGGTAGGATGATTGTGATCTGAAACCACTGGATCATGCTTGCCTTTCTCCCCAGTCCCTGGTTTGGACTGGAGTTCGTCCCCAAGACCTCTTTTCGAGAAACCCAAAGCCTCCAAAGCTTCCCCGGGTTTCTGGGCTACCTGAACCCCTGCTTTCTTTGCAGCTGCACGGATCTCCTCATCATACTCAACATCAGTGAGAATCCTTTGATCAAGGCATTTCCCGGTACGAACCGTAAGGTCATCCACGTAGGCCAACCACTGTTTGCCATACCTCAGGGTCCGGTTCCTTCCAGGGGCAAACGCCCGATCTACTGTGTAGCAGAAGTCATCGGGTCCATTGGTGGGTCCAAAGGTCAAACACAAAGGCAGGAACTTCCCGCTTCTGGATACTATGGCGAGCACTTCCATGGCTCTCCTAGTGTTCGCAACTTGGTTGAACCCTGTCACCGCATCAACGAAGGAAAACCAAGCCGAACCAGCAGCGCAAGCCAACACGTCACTTGCTTGCCTGCAATAGTAGGTTGACCTCTTCACACGGGCATTTACCCTACGGTAGTCAACAACCAGTCTCCTTTTCCGCTGTTTCTTGTGCTCAGGGGCCTCTTTGGTCGGAAATGGCGCGGAGCCCCAAGGGGATGAGCCTCGAACCAACTGCCCTCTAGCAACTTCACTCTCGAGCTGTTCATCAACCCAAGCAGCGGCTTCACCCCTCAACGCGTGAGGTTGACTAGAGACCGGAGCTCCAGTAGGGATGCAATCGTGCGAAACTCCCCGGATGGTCGTTCGCGGGGTCCCTTCTACCCAGAAGGCAGCAGCTTTCCTACTGACTACGTCCTTACAGGCCTCAAGGTCATCCTTTGACAAGTAGGGTCTCTTAGCTTCAGCAGTCTTGCCGAAGTGAAGCCCTTCTACTACCTGTTCCCTGTATTCAGGGGTCCTCCTGGGGTCCTCAGTCACCTTTGAACCACTGAGTCGGTACACAGAAAGGTCGGACTTCACGGAATCCCATTCCCCTTTCTTAGCAAGACCGTCCCAATGGATCCTCATTTCCTCGGAGAACTTCAAAAGTTCAGCCTCGAGTCGTTCCCTTTCCGCAGCCGTAACCGATTCCCACTCCCCTCCGGTAAGAACATCGGCCTCGGGAGAGGCAGCGGCCGCGTTGGCATGCAACCGCGGCTCCGCGCTCTCTTCCGAGCCGGCACTCCTAGGATGGACGGCGAAGACGGACGATCCGACAGGCATAGAACAACCGAATTGCTGTGGCTCCTTCAGCCACTCCGAAAGGGGTTCATCCCCGTGACACTTCTTGACTTCAAGTTGTTTGGAAGTGGGACCAAGGGACACCCAGTAGGATTCACACAACTCTTCGGGGTAGATCCCACTCAACTTACCTGCACCTGCCCACTTCGGCCCCAGTCCGGGCTCATTGTCTTCCCTTATCTTCATCGAGCCTCGGATTTGCCGGTGTTGGTGCAAAGTCCTCAAAAGCGCGTCCGGCTTCCTACACCTCAGAGAGAACCCAGACAGGTCGGAGTTGCTGACCCATATCTGCCCTTTCTCAACGGGGTTTCCAAACGATCCGTCACTCACGTCCAACGAGGTCATGTTGTACTGACAGGAGTCGGTCCGAACCATGGCCCAAGGCCTCCTAGGTTCAACAAGGGTCCTGAATCTCTTGACGAAAAGTTCAAGGGAAAACAGCAAACTCCCGACAGGGTTCTCAAGGGTTCCGATGCCGTTCGCTTTCTCCTGGTGGCTAAGCAGGTCACATGAAAACTCTGCTAGAGCCAAATCCTCACTCGAGGGGGTCTGCTCGCCCAATCTGCTCAGCTTTTCACACGGCGCCCCCACATGGAGGACTTTCGGTTTCATCACCTTGCTGATCAACCAAGCAAGGAGCGCCCGGTCCGAGTTCTTTCGCAGATCCCAATCCCGACCGTAGCTTCTATACAGCCGGTCAACGGGTTCTCCAACCAACAGACCACGGCGCCTAGCGGCCTTAGTGAGCCCACCGTGTCCGGCGAAAACCTCCAAGAAGTCAACTCCGTGCTGGGGCACACCTTCATTCCGAAGGTATTCAAGGACAGCTTTCTGTTCTCTCGCGAAGCCATCCGAAGGCCCAGCGGCGAACACTCCCACGCCACTTTCTGTTTTTCCGCCCTTGAGGATCCCGACCAGGTCGTCCAGGGGCTCAGAGTACTCATGCTCCCCTCGCCTTTCCGGGTCCCTCTGGGCCGGAGGCCGCTCTTCGAGGCGGTACCCTCCTTTGTCAAGCTTCCTGGCAGATGAAGCTTGCAGGATTCCATCCCTGCTCAGCTCAACCTTCGTGATGAGCAAGCTCATCTTCACTTCCTCTATGCAAGGACGTCCTCCTTCCGGGGCCAGAGATTCTTGCCCCTGCTGGTCCAAGTACAGAAGGCACCACTTCACACGCAGTCCACCGATCTCCGGCGCATACTTGTGAACGTGCACTACTCCTTCCGAGACCGCAACTGACGTGACCCGTCCAATTGCGCAAAGCTTCGGACCGTATCCTTTTCTGAACGCGATCACGTCTCCAATCTTCAGGACGTACTGCTTACCTCTTCTCTTCATCGTGAACTCGACCTGCTTAGTTTCCCCTTTGATCATCTGACCTAAGCTGGGTCTCGAGTCGTCCGGATCCGAATCAAATTGGATCTCATCTCTGGCGTCGGCACACACATCGTCCGGGATCAAGACGCAATCTTCGGCATGAGCTGCGAGAGGTTGGGCGCCGTCGGGTCCGGCCAACTGTAGTCTGTTCCCTTTGCACGAAACGACTTCCCAAGGGCCGGTCAGACCCTTCTTCCACGGCACTCGCCCTTTCGCCCCCGGGTCTGACAGGCCCGGAGCACGCCATACCACACGATCCCCGACTTTGAGGTCCACCTCGCGACGGTAGCGGTTCGCGAGCCTCACACGGGCCTCGCTCGCGCTCGTGAGATGGTCCTTCACGACCTTGCTCACAGCCTTATATTGGCCAAAAATCTTCCGAGCCCAGTCCGAGACCGGCTCAAATTCCAAAGTGCTCTTGAGTAGGTCCTTTTCCAGAGGCACACCCAGGGACCAGCTCTGTCCAGGTCTCTGGGCGTATAGCCATGAGGACCCGGGGTCGTGTCGATGCAGTACTCCACAACTGCGAGAAGGTCGCCCCAATGGTCGGTGTGCCCCCTCGCCACATCTTTGACAACGATCCCAAGCATCTTCTGCACTTCTTGATGCACCCTCTCATTGGCACCCATCTCACACGGACGGAGAGGGTGAGAGAGCCACTGACTCGCACCGATGAGGGCGCAATATTCAGCGAACATCGCGGACCTAAACTCAGGTCCTCTGTCCGACCGTACCAAGGTCGGTAGCGTCCTGCTACGCAAGACACACCTGGCGAAGGCGCGCCTAACTTCAGCGTGGTTGAGGGCACGGAGCGGCTCCAAGTAAACCGCGTGCGAGAGACAGTCCATGTACGTCAAGGAATACCGATTCCCTGCGTAATCCTCCTTGTTTGGACCCTCGCAATCGACAGACACCTCTTGCCAGCAATAGTCAGCCGCCGGTTTCATCGGCTTCGTGGTGACTTTAGTCGCCCTCGACCTCGCCTTAAAGCACGTCAGGCACTTTCCTACCCAGGAGTTGATATCTTCTTTCATCGTGGCCCACCAGACCACACGTTTCATGAGAGCATACGTCTTCTCAGCCGACCGATGCGCGCCGAACACTCCACAATGGAACTGGAGGTAGCACGCCTTCCGCCAAGTAACTCCAGAGCTAGCAGCGACTCCATTCGGCACTACTGGCACCGTGGACACTGCACCGCCTGGCAGACTGACTTCCTTCTCAAGCATCCCGTCTGCAGCCCTCTTGTATCCTTCCGGAGTCTTCCGGAGTGACTCCGCGAGTGAGGGGTCCTTGGATTGAGCCTCAACCCAAGACGCTCGCAGGGAGCCTGTCACTTCAAAGTTCGACATCCCCGCCGCGGCCTTTGCTTCTTCAGCAAGGCGACTCCTATCTTCAAAGCTGTAGACATGCCCGACAGGGTGTGCGTAGTCAACCACCACCCACCTTTTGGAGAAGTAGGCAAGCACGCCCCGCGGGCCTTCGCTCGGCTTCACGACGAAGACCATCGTCGGCCTACATCTGCTCTCTTCCACTCGGATCTTCTTGCCCAGCTCAAACGGATCCCAGTGATTCCCGGGGCTTCTGAGCTGAAACCCGACTAGGACATTGCCGCGTCCTTTGCTAACCAAATCCCGCCTGTGTCCGACCGACGTTTGCCCGTCGCCGTCGTTCCATGCCACGACCTCTACGGGAACTCCGATCAGTCCGATCAGGCAGTTGAATCTGGCACTCATCTCCTTGCTTCCAGTTTTCCATACCGAATCGCACTGAGCGTTCACCACACTCCTGTGACAGTGCCAATTCAGCCCCTGGAGGGCCCATTCAGGTTCAGAGCTCTCCAGAGAACCGACCTTGCAACAGTTTTGCACCGTCAATACAGTCCCGTCCGGCTCAACGGCCCAGACAGTCCGGTACGGATACTTTTCGACCTGGTCACCGGACAGCTGAGGGATTTCGGGCGAATGCCCCTTGTCCCAGCGTCCTTTCATCAGAATTCCGCCCTTGCCTGGCATCTTGACGGTCCACTTGGCGCCCCCAGATCCAGATTTCGGCAGGCTGCCGCCTCCCCAAGAGTGGATTGTCTTAATCCCGACGACCTCGGTAGTCCCGTCCGGTTCGCACATATTGGATGCCGCTCCGACTTCTTCTATCAGCGCAGCTCCGTCCAGTTCTTCAAGATCTCCTCGTTCTTCGCGTTCTTTCCTTTCCTGCGCTTCGACTACAGCATCTTGCGCCTCTCGTCGGATGCACGTCGGGCACCGGCTGAAAACGTAGGTACGCTTTCCGCAGGCACAGAGCCCGTCGTGCTCCCACATCTCTCTATCCTTCTCCCTGGCCAGACCAGCCAAATTCTGACTATTGATCCGCCCAATCTCCGGCACTCTCAGCACCTCCACGACCTGTTTCACTTCCTGGTCCTTCACGGTGCCCTTTGGCACCGAAGCATAGCCCTTGATCGGCTCCACTGGAAACTCCAGAGCCAACTCCGGGCAGGCCGCTTTCAAGAGGCCGGCTTCAGGTTTAGTTCTCCACCACCGCGGGGCTACTGCCCAAATGGCTTTCACTCGAGCCCACGCCAAGCAAATCTCCTGCGCTTCCTTTCTCTGCAGATTCCTAGCCTGCAGAACCACTTCCAAAACCAGAGGCCACCGCAGAATCCCTGCGACGATTCCTCCTTGCCCGAAACCAACAACGAAGTCCGGCCCATAATCCGCAATGGCCCGGGCCAGCTTGGCGGCAGAAGTCAACAAGTCGACTCTAGCCCTCTTGACCTTCCGGTCTCCTTGCAACCTACCGGTGGCCCCGTCAAACTGCGCCCAAACTCCGTCGTCATCCTCGAAGGCTCCATAGCATGGGTGAACAGTCACCGTCCACTCAGGCATCTTAAACTCTTCACAAACGCGTTGAAGCGCTTTCTCAGCGTCATTCTCATAGTCCACTGCGACCAGGATCTTCAGCTTCGCAGCGACAAGCCCATGAAGGCTACCGACGTACGCAACGTCTTCATGCCCACCTGGGAGGGCGTGGTCGCCCACCGCCCAAGGCACTGGTCCCTCCGGCATCTCATCCGAGAGATAGGCATCCAGATCGAATCCTCTGAGCTGCCCGGAGAGCCCGCGCACGTCCAGCGTCCTCTGTTCCAGGAGCTCATCACGTCCTTTCGGATTCCTGCTGAATCCATCGCCCAACTTGGCTGTACGGCCTGCTAGCGACCGAATCTCCGAACCATCCGCTATGATCTCGGCCACCCATCTGAGAAGTTTCACATCTCCTCCGATGTCCGACCCTTGAGCTCTGGTCAGATTCGCATGGTCCGTCCAACAGATGGCCCGGATCGTCCCTAGGACTTTCCTCGAAGCACGCTTCACTTCAAGCTGCGCAAACGCTTCTTGGATGAGAGGAGGCCACGCCTGTTGAGGAGGTGTTAGGCTCTTACTGTGAGTGAGGAGGACCTTCATCTTAGTCCGATCCCTACTCATCTGGAGTACTGTACCTCCGACCGCGATCCCAGACGCGTCGGCGATCTGTTCCAACGGACATTCACCGGTTATGGCGGTCGCCTCATCAAAGATCGAGAGCTCAATCTGCTCCGTCATCATCCGCTTGATGGCCTTCACAGCCTTGCACCCATCCGTATTCGCTGATCCCAAGCCGCCTTCCGGAAAGATTGCACCCGGCTTCTGATAGGCATTCAGGATCTTCGCAGCATGACCGTACTCCACGGGCAAATACGCTCTCAACCAATTTCCGCATCCCAGAAACTGTTGAATGTGCAGTTTTTCACGTAAAGGCGGGAAATCCCTCACCGCCTGGCTCCTCTCCGGATCGGCCTTGACACCGCCACGGGAGAGGTGATGTCCCAAAAGCTTTCCTTGCATGACCGCAATTTCAGCCTTTGAGAGACCATAGCTGAAGCCAAAGACGATCGACTTGTCCAAGAACGCCTCTAGAGCAATCAAGTGGTCAAGCAAATGAGGGTCGGCCTTCGGATATTTCTTCCTCAAATGCCCATGCAACTGCTCATAGTAGGAGTCCGTAGGGGTCATCTCCCCCATTCTCTCGATTTCTCCTGGCACTTCGACGATGTGGTAGACCGGAGTCCTTCGCGTGTCAATCGCGCCACTTCCTTCCGCTTCTCCTCTGTTCATGAAGAAGTACGTCGTGCCTACCCAAGGCTTCCCCAAGTCTCTGTGCGGATCTTCGACAGTCCTCCAGTCATCCTCCAGGACTCCCTCAGGGCTGCCCTCGCACTCAAACCGGGTAATCCGCTTACCTCGGGCTTCTCCAACGTTAAAGGGGCAATCGAACGCACCAATCGGCGAGTACAAAGCCCGTCTCGGGACCAGGTGCTTCCTAGCCCACGTCCTCTCGGTAGCATCGTACTCCCAGAAATCCCGGTTCCCTTTCGTCCGAGACATTGTCTGGTTGACTCCAATCAACGAAGCCACAGAGAAGATCATCGCAGCAAAGGCTCCAAGCCCCCACCTTCTCGGTCGGCCGTTTCCCCGCGAAATCCTCGCAGCGCCGATACCGGACGCGCGCTCCGGGAGTACTTCCTCATCCTCCCGAGCCGCTCCTTCCTTATTCAAGTCCGTCGCGATGCACTCTTCGCATCCCTGCAAACGCACTTGTCGGACTTCTTCACTTCCGCATTGACTGCACGAGTCCGGCCGCAAAATGCCGGTCCCACAGGAACTGCAGCTGTCATCTTCAAAGTGGCAGCTGTCCTGAAACTTCGAATCCCACATGTGGCAGCGCGTGCACTCACTGGCCGCGATGCGCCCTCTGCGCACTTCCGCAACCGTCTCACCGGCCTCAATCACGACCGGTTCATACTTCGCGGCTATCAAGACCATACCTTCTTGGCTTCCGGTAGGCCAAATGCCTGGCACTGCTTCGACCGAGTCACCAATGGGCAAGATCGCCTCGCATGATCTTCCCTGGTCATCCACATCGAGCCCTTCTCGGACCCGATCGACCGGGATGAGCACTCCATCACCAGGGAAGAGCTCAACTGGCTCACCGCAGGCCGCGACCAAGAGGTCCCTTGGCGCACCATCCCTCGGAAGAGCCGAATGATCATCAAGGGAAGAGGCCACCGAGAACGGGTAAGCTCTGTCGTGCCTCCCCTTGCTGTGATCTTCGCAGCGAGGCATCTTCACTCCCACGGTATCAAGGAAGTGAAACCCCGGTCCCGGCCTGAAGCCCAAGCCGCCTCTCGCTTCGCAATCGAGGGCTCGGCCTCCGAGTATGATTCCGTGCCAATCTGAGCAGCCTTTCGCTGCGATTTTACACCGGATGAACAGCTCTGGTCCGTCCTTCGACGCCTCCGGTGTCGGTCCTTCCTGCAGCCTAGCTCGGAGGACCACGCTCCCCTTCAAAGGCACTGGCTTGCCCGATGCAATGCCATGCACAAACTCAGGGAAGACCCACTTCTCGAACCTGAGGATCGGGTAGTCCTTGCTGTCGGGCTGGACTCCTTTCTTCCTCGCGTGCTCAACCATGCTGACCACCAGCTCCTCCGTGATGTGATTGGCACCGGCACCTCCATCCAACATACATTCCACCTGCTTCCCCAGGATCTTCACCACGGTCCGGTACTGGTACCCTCCGGACTCGTTCTGGACGACCTCCCACCAATCCTTCGGCAGATCGTCAAGCTCCGCGATCCCTGGACCTCCGCCACCGTTGCTCGGCGACGTCTTCAACACTCCGCCAGAGATCACTTCTGAGTTACTGTACTCTCCGATCGTCACGCTAAGTGCAGCGAACGGGTTGATCAGGGAGCTCGCATCCGGCTTCGGCCCCATTGCCAAAGACTGCTGAGTCGCGACTCCTTGCGTCCTTCCGGTCTCTTCGCCGATCACGAGCGCGTGCAGCATATCGCACCCGGACCCCTTCTTGCAGGCGCCGTTCTTCCGGAAGAAAGGGCAGAGGACTTCCTTCTTACTCTTTCCATCATACTTGCCCTTGGAACCGCTCTTCCCTTTAGAATCTCCTTTTCCTTTTCCGGTTCCCTTACCTTTCCCTTTCTGGTCCCCCTTGCCCTTTCCTTCGCCCTTAGCCGCGAGAACTGATCCGCTCTCCGCGTGCTGCTTCTTCTCCGCCAGCGCCTTTTTCCGAAGCTCCTTGTCGTGGGAGTAGTGGCACTTGTCTCCCCACGGACAGGTTCCATGATCCCTGTAGTGGAAACACAGCTTCTTGCCGTTCGTGCCTTCTGTGGCCGCCAAAACCTGCTGCTTCGGCGCCTTTGGCTCCTTCGGTTTCTTTGGCTCCTTCTTCGGAGGTTGCTGTTGCCTCTCCGTCTCCGTGGAGTAGACAGCATTCGCAGTCGCCCGATGAGTGGCTTCTCGCTGCTCGACCTCCAGAACCACTCGATGAGCCTCCTCCCATGTCTGAGGTCCTCTCAGCTGGGTCTCACCAGCCCACAACCTCTTGTCACTCCGGATCTCTTTCTGCAGGTGCGCAGGCATCTTGCGAAGATACGACAGGTACAGCTCCCTCTTACTCTTACCCAGGCCAACTGTCTCCAGCTCCGTGACGCTCGCCTCAAAAAGCGGTTCGAACTGGTGCCCTGTCATCTTCCCTTTCGCCAAAGCTACGTGCTCTGCGTCAACTCGTATCTCCCTTTCCTCCGGGCTCTCCGAGAACATGAGATGCTTCGCCTTGATCCGCTTGTACACCTTTTCCGGGTCCTTCTCTATCTCGCCGGCCGACTTATAGAGGTTCGTGAACGTCTTGAGGCGGGACCCCCTGCACCGAGATCTCAGCGCAAGCAGCATCTCCCGATAGTTCATGCCCTTGCAGGAGTTCGCGAGACCACAGTTGTCCTCGAAATGGTCGTAGAACTCGGACACGTCCTTAGAGTCGCTCCTTTCGTCCCCAAGCGTGGGCCATTGCAAGTCTGTTTTTACCGACATAACTTGCGATTGATTACGGCCCTCCAGCGCCTTCATCAAGGCCGCTGTTTGATGCTCCAGCGCGTTCGCGAGCTCTTTCTCAGGAGAGGACGCCTCTGAGGCCGCCCTGTCCTTGTCCTTGTCCTTCTTCAGGGACTCCAGCTCCATCTGCATTGCCACCATCTTGGATCTCAAGGCTACAACGCCTTCGTCTCCATCGGTGGGTTCACGGCTCCGCTTCGAACCTCTATTCCGGTCATCATGGAGCTCGTCGGATGGAGTAGAGAACACTTTGTCAGGAGCCGTACTCACTCGGCCTCCCAAGTCCTGGATCAACTCCGCGATCGCGACCGTCGTGAGTCCTTTCTCTTCTGGCTCCTTCGTGTCATCGTTGGCCAGCATGATGAACTGTTCCCTCAAGTGACCAACCATGGTCCTAGGGTCAAAGTCACCCAGAGCTTCGTATCCTTCTTGTATCAACTCTGCCTTCATGATGACTGACCGCAGGTCAGCCGGTCCCACTTCTTGTCCCAGCACTTCTAACGCATGGGAGATCCGTTCGGCCCGCGCCCGATAGGCCGCGAGGCTCTCATACCTCGGATCATGAAGTGCGAACAGCTTCCTTTGCATCTCCGACATGGAGACACCGGTGTATCCCGAAGAGGGAGCCGGGCTAGCTCTGCCCTTCTCCTCCCCTCTTCCACCTTCATCTCTGATAGCCGGCCGGGCTTGCTCACCCGGGGCCTCGCCCGCAAACCCCACTGGTCGCGGCGACGGCCGAGTCCCATCGTCAGGCTCTGCTGGCCCCATAAGAGCTGGGATCGGCCTCAGCCTTGGTCTGGCTTCCGGCTCTTCTTCTTCATCTTGTTCTTCTTCTTCTTCAAGGTCCTCAATTCGGTCTTCCCCATATAGCTCCGCCGTCACGGCTCTCCAAAGAGCTACTTCTTCGACCGTAGACATTCCGCGGCCATCCTGCCGGCGGGTCGGTCGACGACCTTCACGCTTCCTCCAGCGCTGCCAAGCCGGGAAGCTCATTTCCTCAGGCCTTGGTACCCTTCCATCTCTGATGCAGTCAAGCAGAGTGACACCAAGTTCTTCGCCTGAAACTTCCTGGCTCATCCTTCAGTAGAGGCTGCCCACACAAGCCTTTTACCGCGGTGTGCTTACAAGGGTCAGGGAGTTCAGATTTCCCAGAACAGCCCCCAACTGTGAGAGGCGTTAATCCTAACCAAGGACTAACCCAGAATCCACGTCTCACCCGTGTCCCGACTCTCTGGCACACCCGCGAAGCGGCTCGTTGTTTTCACAGGCAGCGCACTCATTCACCGTGCGCATGTGGCTTGAGCCAAAATAGGCACGCCACTCCAACTTCCTCAAGGTGGACATGTCAACTCGCAAGACATGTCCACTCATGCAACCTCAAGCAAAAATAGCTCACTTACCAAAGCCTAATGCCTATGGCTGCAATGACAAAATCATGCTCGAGAATGCCAAGATCTGCAACATACATACATACATACACACATGCATACATACATACATACATACATACATACATACATACATACATACATACATACATACACATACATACATACATACATACATACATACATACATACATAGTACATACACACACATACATACATACATACATACATACATACATACATACATACATACATACATACATACATACATGCATACATACATACATACATACATACATACATACATACATACATACATACACACATACACACATACACACATACACACATACACACATACATACATACATACATACATACATACATACATACATACATACATACATACATACATACATACATACATACATACATACATACATACATACATACATACATACATACATACATACATACATACATACATACATACATACATACATACATACATACATACATACATACATACATACATACATACATACATACATACATACATACATACATACATACATACATACATACATACATACATACATACATACATACATACATACATACATACATACATACATACATACATACATACATACATACATACATACATACATACATACATACATACATACATACATACATACATACATACATACATACATACATACATACATACATACATACATACATACATACATACATACATACATACATACATACATACATACATACATACATACATACATACATACATACATACATACATATGTTTTCGATTTTTCCCTGAAGATATCATTTCTGTTTTGCCGTGAAATGGCTCAGTATGCGTTTGAATTGGCTTGTGTCGGGGGTTCCTGACTTGAGACGGCCAGTCGTAGCCTCCAGCCCCTTAGTTGTCACACATGGGGTTGATCATCAGACTCCGGATACAGCGATTCGTCACGACCTGCACACATTCATCAAAACCGATGGTCAATCAACAGAGTTAGTGCGCATATTGAAACCAAGTGACGGCAAGCTTCTCGCTGAGAGACCCCCCCACTTGAGGTTTGTCAAAACGGTCGACTTTGCGCCGAAACGTTTAGGCGGTCTGCGGCATTGAGCGCCGTCCCATCGCGGCACTCAGACAGGCGCGTGGGTCTTGGACGCCAAGATGGGGCGCTGTTAAACCCGACTCTTGATCGCCTTGTTCTCTGCCTCTGAACACCCCACTGCAACTTCACACGGAACCAAAAGGAGGGTGTGCAAAAGGAGGGCCCTCTAAGAATGAGGCTTGTTTTTGTTCCACCGGCGAAAGGAACCAACGGAAGCCCGCCATTTGTGGATTGTCCTATTTCAGAGGACCCCTCTTCCCTGGGAGTTGCATTCCCTGTTCATCCGCCAGATTTTACAAAAACCTCCCGATCCGGGTCTACAGGTTGCAGTTTGTGTTTCTTTCCTTTGTTCTTCACCGGGCACACTGCACGGTTGTGCGGCTTTGAGGCACCACAGAAAACAGCCGACAGTGTGCGGGGTTTCCTTTCCCGCCTCAAGAGGAGCCTGAAGCTGCATATGGATCTGAAATCACAGGGCTTGCACATTTTGCCGGGTAGGCACCGTCTTGTTGGTTGCCGTGCTGCGCAGCACTTGTGCCAATCGAGCAAGCTCTGTGAGCGCAATTTGGTTTGAACGGAAAGCTTGCCATGGGTGTCGCCGGCGCAAGTGCCCTGGGTGACAGCCTGCTCATGTGGCCGTTTCTGCAAAGCTGTGAATATGTACAAATGCTCTGTTGACATGTCGCACCATTTCACTTTTGAAATGGCCCAAGATGCATTTGACAAGACCTGGCAGATCTTCGACAAAGGATCTCTCAACACAGCTGCTGCTGGTTGCCACGCATGGAGTTCGGTAGCAAGCTCACCAGCCGATTGCGTTTGAGCGCGTCCCTCTCTCGGTGGGGTAACATGCAACCGGGCGCAAGAAGTGGCCCACAAACAACCCTCACGACCGGTTTTTGCGCTCCTTGCGGCAACTCTGAGAAACCGTCTCACCTTCCATGAGACGGTTCAAGCAGGTGCTGGTTTTGCAGAGGTGGTCCTGCAGTCTGTTTGTGTGATGGTAAGTGGGACGGTGGGACGATGGTTGCAACCTGCCTCTGTGGGACGATTTGGAATATAGGGTTCATGGTTTAAGGCCCTAGTGCCCAAAAGGGCTTGCCGGCTTCAATCCGGGCTCTAGCAACATCCAAGTAGGCCCTTCTGAGGCTTCAAACATAAAACAAGGGCCATGCCCACTTTGCGCAGGGTTTTCAGACTTTCCTCCGTTTCCCTTCTAGGAACCTGCAAAGTGGCAGTCTCAACGAAAGACATCCAGGGAGCGGTTTGACTCGAAGTCGCCCTCTGACTCGACTGAACTTGAGCCACAATCAAAACCGGGGTAGATGAATTGCGGGAATCCGCCTTCTTAATTCTTGATCTTGAAGCATGGTTCTGGGATTACGACCATTTTTGTACCGGGTTTTGAGCAGGTGACGCGAACTCGAGGCGGCCCCGGGCTCGAAGCTGATCTTGGGGAACCGGCCGCTGGTGCGGCGGGGGCTGCTGCTGCTGGAGCCACAGCACCTGGAGGCGCGGCTGGGATAGTTTTCTGGGTTTTGTGATCTGTGGGTCAAAATGAAACCACCAGGTTTTTTTGACCGCAGGTTTTAGTCCTTTTTTTTTTTTGTGGGGGGTTTCATTTTGGGTGCCTATTTTTGACCCACAGCCATCTCTCCCTTCAAGGAAACCGACCAGAGGGGTTCCTTTTCGCACATGGACTCCTTAGAAAAACTATGGTCCAGTCGGAAACAGTTCGCTGCTTTTGTTTTTTGGGGTGGGGGGGGGGGTTGCTGGCAGGATTGCTCTGAGTCTCTAAAGGATAACCAAACCGGGTTTTGTTCTGGTTTTCTTTTAGTAGCAGCATTTGGGGGTTGGGGACGAGAGAGTTGAACTGTCGGGCTACGAGGCTGTTTGGCGCTTGAAGGGATGGTTTAGGGTTGGTGGAATTTCGGATGTCCGCGGATGATTTCGGCCTCATCCATGTTTTCGATGGATGCGTCGCAAAATACGGCTAGGAGTTGTGGGCGAGAAACCAGGGCTTTGTCGAAGTTAACAATACCTTCCTTTCCATGCAAGCGAAAACAACGAGGTTAAGCAACGCGAAACTTGTGTGCGTGTTTCCCAATATAGGAATTCCCCCTCAGTGGTTGGTTCGCTCTGGGTTTCTCATTCCCTAACGCCAAGTTGACTGCCTAGAAAAGGCACACGCAAATATTGCAAGTAAGTTAGCCGCATCCTGCCCGAAACCCTGGGAACTGGTGGTTGACAGGTTTTCCTGTGGTGCCTCTGCTTGCCATTTAGGAATCCCCATTTGGCGGATCTCCTAGACCATGGGAAGTGCAGCGCAGCGCGGCGTCTTGGTGCCAACGGGATTTGCCTGGTTCGGGGCTTCGGTGTTTCATGTTTTTTAGTTGTTTTGATATGTCTCATCATATTTTGTTTGTTTGTTTGTCTGCCTGCCTGCCTGCTTTTTCCTGCCTGGTCCTGCCTGGTCCTGCCTGGTCCTGCCTGGTCCTGCCTGGTCCGTCCTGGTCCTGTCCTGGTCCTGTCCTGTCCTGTCCCGTCCTGGTCCTGTCTGGCAGTGCTTCTTTGTTTGTTTGTTTGTCAGGGCACATCTTGCGCATTTGAACCATGTTGCTTTTTCCACCAAAATAAAGGGACACGACCATTTACAAGGCAATGTTCAGGTGTTTTTCATGTAAGGGTCCCTGTTTGTGCGTCTGTGCTTTTCTTTTCGCCAGGCCTTCCACCTGGCGCGACAAAACGGGCCCGAGCAAAGGGGGCCCGGCAGGAACGGACAGGCAAGCGGGGTTTAGTTTGGTGCTCCAAATCGAGAAGGTCTGTTGGGGGCGGAACTTTTTTGTTTTGTTTTTTTGTCAGGGTACCCTTTTAAATTTGGTTTAGGCTTGGCACGCATATTTTGACACACACACACACACAAACCAGTTTGCTGATATCTTACGATTCGAAAGCTTTGCCATTGACTTCGGTGATGACGTTAGAACAAATATCTATATCTCAGGTTTCGGCTTGAACGTTGACCAAGGCCGGGCACCATTTCCGTTGGAATTTATGTTCACAACCTCGGAGGGTGTTCCCGTCACTAACCTTTGTCCCCAAATTTAGGGCCAGGACTCTTCCACTGCCTGAACTGACTTGCCCAAAGTGACTCGAACGTACCTCTGGAGTTTCCAGGCTTGCTCCATTGTTTGTCATGCTCCGAAGGGTGAACCTTTGTATTTTTTAGGTCCCTCTGAAGCGAACAGCTCCGCCTCAGTTAGTGCTGAGCTTTCCTTTAAAGGGAGGAACAAAAAAAAAGGTGCAACCTTCGGGCACCCCAGGCTGCGGAAGGCCAGCTCGCGGACTCGCGGGGCATCTCAAATGGGCAAGGACGAGGAGGTGTTTGGGAGGATTCCACGGTTGGTTTGGTGTTTGGGAGGAATGCCAAGCGAAGACATGGCTCGTTTTGGGATCTCTGGGAGTTCCGTTTGGCCCAATGACCGAAAGACCCTGAGACTGGCCATATGGCGTGGGATGCCTCCGAATGGGTTCGCTTTGGCTTTGTGAAAGCCCCGAGCTTTAGCTTTGAAGTCTGTGAGTCAGGCCAGAGGCCGCGGGCCAGGGGTGGAATCGGTTTCCCAAAGTTTGCCGACGTGCTTCCTCAGTCTTAGTCCCCGAACCGACTTGTCACATGCGACTTTCGCTTGGTGATTCTGATTCTTTTTGCCTGTAAGGTCAAATGGCTAGTACACGCTCTAGAAGAGGCGCAGCGACTGGACAGCGCCGGACCCGAAATCTCCTGAGGCCACCCGCGCCACCCGCGCCACCCGCGCCACCCGCGCCACCCGCGCCACCCGCGCCATCCGCGCCGGCGCCCGCGTCGCACGGGGTGGCCTTGCCAGCGCCGGGGTATGCGGCTGCTGAAGCGGGCTGCCTCGGCCCGGGTGAACCCCGCGAGGTGCGCAAAAAAAAGACCCAGACACCGTCTTGGGAGTCCAAATCAACATTCCTTTGGCCTAGTTGCGAAGGTTCCCCAAGCCCTCTAAGGGTATGGTTCTTTGTTGGCGGTATGCAAAACTTGTGCAATCCCAAACAGGCTGTGACAAAAGCGTAATCCTCATGCCGGGTTTTGGGAGCATCCTGTTTGCCGGTGGTTCTGGTACCTGGTCTCGCAAAGGCTACAGAAAGGCCAATGTCTTTTTTCGATGGTTGTCCTTGTTTTTCTTCTCTTTTTCTGGTCTTGACCCAACACCACAAGGAAGTTCTCGGCTTTCGCCGGGTTTTTTCTCAAAAAGACGCACGCGCCGCCCATTTCTCGCCTTTGTCACCATCGACACCGGCGCCGACTTTGCCCCTGGGAGGTGCGGCTGCGGTTCTACGTGTCCAGCGCTGATTCCGTTGCAGGCTTCGGGAGACCTGGTAGGGTTGGAGGCTTCCACCTGGTGCTTCCACCTCCCCCCCAGTTTTTCTGGACTTCAACGCGGATTTTGGGGAAGAGAGTGATTTCAAACACAATGCCCGGAAGTTGTACCCCGCCCTCAGCGACCGATCCACCTGTTGGGGGACCACACAATATATCTATCTATCCATCCATCCATCCATCCATCCATCCATCCATCCATCCATCCATCCATCCATCCATCCATCCATCCATCCATCCATCCATCCATCCATCCATCCATCCATCGATCTATCTATCAATCAATCAATCAATCAATCAATCAATCAATCAATCAATCAATCAATCTCTCTCTCTCTCTATCTATCTATCTATCTATCTATCTATCTATCTATCTATCTATCTATCTATCTATCTATCTAATCTATCTATCTATCTATCTATCTATCTATCTATCTATCTATCTATCTATCTATCTATCTATCTATCTATCTATCTATCTATCTATCTCTCTATCTCTCTCTATCTCTCTCTCTCTCTATCTATCTATCTATCTATCTATCTATCTAATCTAATCTAATCTAATCTAATCTAATCTAATCTAATCTAATCTAATCTAATCTAATCTAATCTATCTATCTATCTATCTATCTCTCTAATCTAATCTATCTATCTATCTATCTATCTAATATAATATAATATAATATAATATAATATAATATAATATAATATAATATAATATAATATAATATATAATATAATATAATATAATATAAAATATAATATAACATAATACAATATAGTATAAAATATAATCTAATCTAATCTAATCTAATCTAATCTAATCTAATCTAATCTAATCTAATCTAATCTATTCTAATCTAATCTAATCTAATCTAGTCTAATCTAATCTAATGTAATCTAATCTAATCTAATCTAATCTAATCTAATCTAATCTAATCTAATCTAATCTAATCTAATCTAATCTAATCTAATCTAATCTAATCTAATCTAATCTAATCTAATCTAATCTAATCTAATCTATCTATCTATCTATCTATCCTATCTATCCTATCTATCTAATCTATCTATCTATCTATCTATCTATCTATCTATCTATCTATCTATCTATCTATCTATCTATCTATCTATCTATCTATCTATCTATCTATCTATCTATCTATCTATCTAATCTATCTATGTATCCTATCCTATCCTATCCTATCCTATCCTATCCTATCCTATCCTATCCTATCCTATCCTATCCTATCCTATCCTATCCTATCCTATCCTATCCTATCCTATCCTATCCTATCCTATCGTATCCTATCCTATCCTATCCTATCCTATCTATCTAATCTATCTATCTATCTATCTATCTATCTATCTATCTATCTATCTATCTATCTATCTATCTATCTATCTATCTATCTATCTCTCTATCTAATCTATCTATCTATCTATCTTTCTATCTATCTATCTATGTATCTATCTATCTATGTATCTATCTATCTATCTATCTATCTATCTATCTATCTATCTATCTATCTATCTATCTATCTATCTATCTATCTATCTATCTATCTATCTATCTATCTATCTATCTAATCTATCTAATCTATCTAATCTATCTAATCTATCTAATCTATCTAATCTATCTAATCTATCTAATCTATCTAATCTATCTATCTATCTAATTTATCTACCTATCTATCTATCTAATCTAATCTAATGATATCTAATCTAACCTAATCTAATCCAATCTAATCTAATCTAATCTAACCTAATTTAGTCTAATCTAATCTAATCTAATCTACTCTAATCTAATCTAATCTATCTAATCTATCTATTCTAATCTATCTATCTAATCTATCTAATCTATCTAATCTATCTAATCTATCTAATCTATCTAATCTATCTAGTCTATCTAGTCTATCTAATCTATCTATCTATCTATCTATCTATCTATCTATCTATCTATCTATCTATCTATCTATCTATCTATCTATCTATCTATCTATCTCTCTATCTATCTATCTATCTATCTAATCTATCTCTCTATCTATCTAATCTATCTCTCTATCTATCTCTCTATCTATCTATCTATCTATCTATCTATCTATCTATCTATCTATCTATCTATCTATCTATCTATCTATCTATCTATCTATCTATCTATCTATCTATCTATCTATCTATCTCTATAAATATACACATACACATGCATATGCATGTATCTGTATGTGTATATACATAAACATTGTTTATCTCACATTTAACATTCCATCATTTACGGGTTTCATCGCACCAGGGTCCACCCCATAAACAATCTTCGGAAAACGCAGCCCGTGATAGACGACGAGGCGCGCCGGGCCTTTGGCTGAGCCTTTGCGACGGAGAAGGCGAGAGGGGTCCGCTGGGCCGGAAAAGGATCCCGAATCCTTACTCAAACCCAGAGAAAGGAGGTGTTGGTGGCTTTAGAACCCTTTTTCCTCTGCAGAATGTGTGGAAACTCGAGATTCCTTTGATCTATTCTAAAGGGAGACTGTCATCCTGCAAGGGGCGTTTTTTTTTTTTTTTTTGACACATCCCAGAGAGGGTCCATTTCCAACATGGGGGTCTTTGTTTTCTGAATGGGCACCAGTTGCAACAAAAACACCTCCAAATGCTTTGGTCTTTTGGTTACCTTAAAAGCCAACCCCCGCGCACCCGAATGCTTGGTATCACATCGATCGTTCCACGATCCCATACTGGTTTAACTTTCCTTTGATTTCTCTATGAAACAACCTCCGAAAGTTTACCCTTTACCAAAAACGCGACACATGCAAAACAAACACTCACAGCAGCGTCACCCCCAAGAAATGAAAGCTGCCGCTCCCAGGCACCTGCGACGCGCTGCTGCGACCGCCGCTGCTGCAGCAGCTGCCACTTGGCGCGTTGGACACGTGGTCCCCATGTGGCTGTTGTCAAAACCGTTTTGGATCTCATTTTGGTTGGTAGGTGAATTCACCAATTTTAGAACCTATTTTAGTGGGGATTGGGATGTTCACTGGGGGTAATGGATTTTGACCCATGGCCATATGTGTGCGAATTTTTCTTATCTAGGGACCTTTTGGTGGACCATCTGGGGGAACCTGTTTCAGGTTAGTTTAAAGGGAAACCAGCAGCACTGCCAGTTCGTGCCAGTGCATGGGTCCCCCAATATGTTGACGGAACAACTTGAAAGAGAAGGCGGATCCTGGTTCTTTACGGCGAGTGCCAAACAAAGAGACACCCATGTATAGACGCAGATTCAGAAAGAGTTGATTCTGGTCGTACGGCAACCTCAGGGGCTTTGCAACCTCACGCAGGTTCTTTCTTTGGGAACCTATGATTTGTTGCTGCTTTTCTCGCGCAAGGTCGCGGGCCCCAACAAATGAAGGGGCACCAACCCCCTACATGCTCCTTTTTCGGTGCTCTTTCAACAGATCCCAACCAACATTATGATTCCTACTCCCTGCACCGCAGCAAACGCCAAGCCAGGCTTGGCGAGGGCCCCCTCAGCGCTTTGGCAGTCCGGGCCTTTGCCGGTCAGTGCAGCACGGAGAGCCAACGCTCGATCATGTATTCCGCGCGACAAGTCATCGAAACCTTGCCGTCATCGGGGCTCTTGGTTGTGTTGCCGTTTGGCACCAGCGCATTGTTGAGCATCAAAGGTGCTTCTTGATGGTGTCCAAAAACCCAAGTCCCGTCATACCTGGATCTTGGTCTACCCGTTAAAAAGCAAAGCACCCAGGCAACCCCGGAAAAGATCAGACTCGCAAAATTGTTTTTTTGGCAACTTCCCACCTGAAAAAGAAAGGACCCTTTGAGGGGCCTAGAATTGCTTACTTTCGGCCAAGGAAAATGGGTGCGCCTACATCTGGGGGCTCTTTTGCGAATGGGTTGAAAAGGGATTAAGTGGAAACCTGGCATGTGTGTGGGTTTGTTCTGTTTTCATTTGGTCCATACCCTATTGGGGTGATTCCCAAACAGTGGGGGGCCTTCTTCAGCTGATTGAAAAGAGGAACGCGGACAAATCCACTATTCATGCAGCCATACCTGAGTCTCCCAGAGGGGGGCCGCGGCAAGAACGGTCGGGCGTAATAAGGCTCAAGGATTAGCGTAAGTTAAAAAGGTTGTATTTTCTCCGTACTCAAAGGGGGGGGGTTCATAAAATTGCAGAGGTTCCCAAGATCCACCTCCGAGCGGAGGCCAGTGCGCTCAGCCTGCACGGCCTCTTCCACCTCTCCGCCTCAGCTTCGGGCGCGCTTCACGTGGAGTCTTTCAGCCGGGGCTCAAGAGCGACGGGCGCCAGATGCAGATCGGACGTTGGTTTACCAAAATGGGTTCGGACATGTTCACCATCAGCCAGTGCTATAAAGGGGACGACATGATGACATGGGGCGAATCCACTCACCGAACTACCGATCGGACACGGCGTGGTGAAACCTTTCCAAAGTCCAAGGCCAGCTGATGGCGCCGTGAATATTCACCTGGACGCGGAAGAGGGTTCCCAAAGCAACTTTGTCAAAGGGCCAACCCTGGCGACCATGGTCACAGGGTTGAGATTGCTTCAGACATTAGCCAACTTTCGAGTCTTTTTTGGTGGTGGTGAGTTTTGATGGGATTCTGTGGTCTTTGTTTGGGGTGGGGAAGCCATTTCCCATCATGCATCTCATTGGGGGACTCCTCATCTTGGTCGCGCTCCCCCGCGCCCCCGTGTGAATTTATCTATTTGCTTTGGCTTCTTATTAGGCAAAAGTGGCTTTTGCCGCCTTGCGAGGCCGAAGCCCGTCGGCGGAAGATGTCCAGGAACAGCTTCGGGAGCTTGCTGAGCTTTGATTTGGTAGTCAGAATCTGCGCCTGATCTCAAAATTGCGGAAATGTCCCCCAGGTTGTCCACCCGAATTGTGAAATGTGGCCAACAAAAACCCAGGCCCCGACCCGTTTCAACGTTGGAGGCTTAACAAAAGCAGGTTTGGTTTCCTGTTGGTTTCAACATCTTGACAAACATCCCGTCTTTTCCTTGGGCAATGAGCATCGTTTAAGGCGATGGGGGGGATGAATCCGGCTCGGTGTTTGGATTTCCAAAGAAAACCGCAGTGGATCTCAAGGTGAAATCTTTGAGCCCTAAGGAGCCGTTTATGTTGAAAGCCAGTCAAATGGGAGTGCGTTTTTGAGGCTCGGGAATTACAATTTTCGGCGAAGGGTTTGAAGGGCAAACGAAAAGAAGGGTTTGCTCCTGAGTCTACCCTTTCCCGGAGGCAAATGGACCTCTAGAGGCTTCGTGGTGCTGAAAGAGCCTACCAATGTGTGCGTTTCCATAACCTCGAAATTGTGTTTCGGCGTGGTGTCCTGTTTGGTTTGTGTTCAAAGCCAAAAAGGGGGAATGGCAAAAGTCGGTTTCCTTTGGTTTCCTAAGGGGCCCCATTCAAAGGACATGGGCTCGGACCCGGCTCAGACTTTGCATACTTCCCTCCCGGAAGAGGGTGCACCCCAGCTAAAAAAAGAACTCTCCCTCGGCCTCTGCGCATATTTTCATTTGCTTCCTCTGCAAGAAGTCCCGCATCCGTGGGAATTTTGGCCCGAGAGAGATGTACCAGTAAACCCTTCCTGCGATGCAGCAGCACACGTGGGGCGGCAGCAACCTGCCTTTTCTGGCGGTCGGTCGAGTGAAGGACCGGAAGGGAGTTCGGTCCTCTAATTCTGAGGATCCAGGAACCGCAAGGTAGTTTGCTTTGCATTCTTTTGGGGGGGGGTGGAGGGAGTTGTGCCCTTGGTTTTCGGACTACCCTCCTTTCCAACAATCATAGAAGTGCACGGAGGGCTGGGAGGGGTTGGAGCTCCCATCTGCAAGTCGGGCGGATGCACTTGGAGCGACAAAATCCGACGCACTACCGGCCCTCACAAATCATTTTTTCGAACTCGTTGATCAGACCCCATATCAGAAGGCCATTCCCTGGGGATTTGAGTGGTTTCCTAATCTGGCGCTTACCGGCATCTGAGTGGTCGTCGTTGAAGCCTAGACTCCGAGAAAGGAAAGCACACCTTGGAAACCTCAAGGAAGTTGTCTGAGATGGTCTTGGGTGTGGGAACCCCAAGCCAACCGCGATCAGGGCGGGAGTGTTTACTTTTGGTTCCACTCGGGGAAAGGATCCAATGTTTTCAGGCCCCAGCCCATGTGAGGAGAAAGTTCCCAGAGGAAGTTTGAAACTAAGTTTGGGTTGGAGAGCCCAAAGTGGCCGTTTTTTTTTTGGGGGGTTTCCCTTTAAACTGACAAACAGTTTTTTTTTTTTTCTCGACGAAATGAATGACGATCAAGAGCTGTGCGCCCTGAACCCCCCTGTGATTGCACTCGATAAAAAACTGGGGCCATGGCAAAAGGGAACGTATGATATCATTCCATAATGTCAACCACAGCGAACGTGGTAAGTTACAGTACTGAAGATTTGGGGGTTGATCAATATTCCTGGCCCCAACATGACCATGGGTGACTTTCCATTTAGTGGTGAAAGTCATCATTTTTGGCCCCATTTTGTTCTTTTTTGGTTCTTCGTCTCACTGAGCATGATTTGTGCGAACATGAACAGCTCGCCAGTAGACAGTTTGGTGCATCATTTGGTGTCCTTCCATCTCGACTGGGGTTCTGAGTCAGCCTTGGTCCATATGATTCCTTGCTAGGACCTTTTTCGATTTCATGCGCGAGTGCAAGGCCAAAGACGGGCCAACAAAAATTCAACGCACGCGCTGACCCGCTGACTCTTTGGCCCTCTCCTGAAGCTCTCAACCTCTCAATCCCTCAAGGGCGATGTTTTTCGTGTTTTTTCTTCAGCTTCTGCCAGCTGCGGCCAAATGTCATTTTTCTTATTCGGAGGACAGCGTCACCTTGGCGTATTACATCGACCCAGAGAATGTGGAGCAGCAGGAACCGCGTCCATGTGTCGCCGAGCTGAAAGCTTCCCCATGGATCGTTTGGGCTTCCGAATCGACTGAGGGAGGCCGTTGAGGTGCAGAACCCGTGTGAGAATCCCAACGAAGTTGGTTTTGCAAGACCGGGTGCCCTTTTGGACTTGGGCGTCCTTTGTTTTCCACTTCGTCTTTCGGCAACCGGAAGGGCTCTAGGGTTTGGGGTACTCGAGGTGCTCCTTGCTGAGACCGAAACTCCATGCAGACGGTGGGACAACAACTCAAAGCCCCAGCTTTCCAAACCCAAACCCCAGAATCTCAGGACGATCTTTGGTTTCACACCATCCTTTGGTTTGCGTTGCAACCTTCCGAAGGGTCCCAAAGTTCAGTACCCCTTTCACGCACAGGTCTCCAATTTGTGTATCCGACCTTGCACCTTCTTGCAGACAGGGTCAACATGTCTGGTCCGGTAGTCCATGGTGTCCGGAGGGCCACTTGCTCAAATACCCAGAAGTATCCACTGGGAGCTCCAAGGCTGCATCTCAGAGCTCTGCCAGGAGCAAACTCAGGAAGTTTTCCAGAAGCTGCTGAAGGCGCGCGGCTGGCTCTCGTGGGATTGGCCGGTGAGCCAACGCAGGGAGGTGCCCAAACAAGTGAGAACACGTGATTGCTTCCTTTCTTGAAGTTGGTTCACATGAAAAAACCTAGTGGACATCACCCAGTTTGGGCGTTCTCAGCACAATTCAAGGGGTCCGGAGAGTATAACACGTGTTGCGACTTGGCAAGACGCGGCGTGCCGTGCCATTTTTGCAGGCGCCGTAGCAATCACGTTCGGCGCTTCCAGCCACAAGTCTGAGCCGGCTGAAAAACTGCACGCCCGTTCGCAGACAGATGACTGCGCGATGAGTATGTGCGTGGAACGTCATTGCCCCCCCCACCTAGCATCCATTTGCAGAAGTCTTGCGCACGCGCAGACGTGATAACGCCAAACGCAAAAACAACACATGCGTTTTCCTCGCGTCTGACGCGACCATCAGCTAAAGAAGAGGTCTGAAACATAGAACACGCTTTAGACAACGCTTAATCCTACCGTCTGCTTTCTAGAGATAGGACATGGCGTATGCATGCTAAACGCGCAAACGTGAATTACTCTTGTGAACCAGCTGCATGGTTCCTAATGACAGAACATGGCAAAAGCTTGATTATGTGCCGGGTGCCAGATTGGCTGAAGCTGAGAGCACCGGTTCAATTCGTGATTTGGTCCAAGTTTGTCTGCTTTCTGCAACAAAAACAAAATGCCTATGAGACCCCTGTAAGAAGCCGCGCGGCGAATCCAAAAAGGTTGCATTGATGCCTTGTTTAAACGCTGAAGCGACACAGCCGGCCACCGGGAACACCCACCTAGACACCACTTCCAGTCCCTGCATTCAAGCAGGCTCCATTTTCATGTTCCACCCATGTCCCATCAATTGTTGCCTATTTTGCATTCGTTTTCCCTCCAAGTTCCATCAATTTTCCAGATGACATGTTCCATCATGTTTCAATCAAGTGTCCATCAAGTCCATTAGTATACCATCCATTTTCCATCCATTTTGCATCCGTTTCTTTCAATTTCCCATACATTGTGCATCGATTTCCCACCCATTTCCATCCTTCCCCCCATTCCATAATTTTCCATCTATCGTCCATCAATTTCATTTATGAAGCTGCCATCTGCTCATCCTCATTGGCATCCTCATCATCTCGTGTTCATCGTCACCATCACCATCACCATCCTCATCCTCATCGTCATCGTCATCGTCATCGTCATCGGTCATCGTCATCGTCATCGTCATCATCGCATCGCCATCATCATGATCCTTATCCCCTTATCATCATCATCATCCATCATCATCATCATCATCATCATCATCATCATCATCATCATCATCATCATCTTCATCCTCATCATCCATCATCATCATCATCATCACCACCATCATCATCATAATCATCATCATCATCATCATCATCATCATCGTCTTCGTCATCCTCATCCTTATCATCACCCATCATCATCCATCATCATTGTCATCATCATCCTCATCATCACCATCCGTATCGTCATGTATCATCAGGTATCGTCATCATCATCATCATCATCATCATCATCATCGTCATCATCATCCATCATCCATCATCATCATCATCATCATCATCATCATCATCATCATCATCATCATCATCATCATCATCATCATCATCATCATCATCATCATCCATCATCATCATCATCATCATCATCATCGTCATCGTCATCGTCATCGTCATCGTCATCGTCATGATCATCCATCATCATCATCATCATCATCATCATCATCATCATCATCATCATTGTCTTCGTCAGCGTCTCATCCTCATCTGTATCCTGATCCGCATCCTTCTCCTTGTCGTTCTGGTCGTCCTCGTTCTCGTCCTCGTCCCCGTTCTTGCCCTTCTCCCCATCCTCAATATCCACATCGTCATCGCCAACAACATCTGCATCATCATCATCGTCGTCGTCGTCATCATCATCATTATCATCATCATCATCATCATCATCATCATCATCATTACTACCTTCCAAAACAAAGCCTTTGGTTCAGTTGACACGGAGGCCTTGCGACCGAGTTGATTGTTTTGGTGGCAGCTGCCTAACCGGTGCACAAGCTCCTCGTGCTCATTCCACCAAGCATTTATATATTCGCCGTTTGATGGTTGCCTCTCTTCCAACCTTTGCCTCACTGGAACATGACGTTGTTTGTTTTCTCCCAACTAGCAACACGTCTCCCAACTGGTTGCTAGCAAAGGGTTCCCGCACCAATGGCCAATCATGAAATCATGTGTGAAAAGGCGAACCCATTTGTTGGAACCCATTTGTTGGAACCCATTTCAGGTTTACCCAAAGGTTCGGGGGTCAGGACCAATCAGCTGAGGCCTCCTCTCAGAAGTTGGCGGCTGGGCAAAGGACACGGCTGCAGTGGAACAACGGCAGCGCCGGCGGCCCCAATGAAAAGAGCCGTGGGACGGTGCCGGAGGGGGAAACCATGGTCCGGTAGGTTGGGGTTGTTCAGGGTTTAGGCCTGGTAGGTTATGGACACCTCAGGTCCTTAGGTTGGGGTTGTCTAGGGTTTAGGCTTGCAAAGGGGGGATGTCCAAAATCTGATTCCTTGTTCTTGATGAGTGTCGATGGGCAAGGTGAAGCAGGAGGAACGGCAGCAGGGTTCTCATTCACACTCATGTTTTGGTGTTGGCTTCTGTGGAGGCGTACGTCGCTTCAAGGAAGCCGAAAGGACCAACCATCATGTTGCAGGGGTTGCCGAGTTTGATGGCCCTAGAGTTCAGGAAGACACTACCGCCCATATCCTAGAGAGGTTCTCAGAACTCTCCTGCTAAGAAAGTTCCAAGAAGCCTATTTTTTTTTTGCTGAAGTTCGAAGTATCTGAGCCTGGGTCAAAAGGAGGGACCGGTTCCCGCATTCAAAAGCCTGTAAAACCAACACAGGTTTTCCATTTTTTTTTAAGTTGCACTTCCCTTTGAGAGATGGGTTGGAGGGAGTCTTAGGGTTTAGGGTTCCCCCCTTTTTCAGGATCAAACGGGCGTTGAGTCTATTTTGCAGCCAAGAACTCAAAAGGAGAATAGCAAACCATAGCCACTGGTTTTGAGCATAAGGAGAAAGACCGTGTCTCCCGCGAAGGCGGTTGCAAAATACACCCTACAGGGCCGAGCCCTTGGGGTCGATCCAAGTCGGAGGTTTGCTGCTTGATGGACGAGCAGGCGCGGCTGCTGTACTGTGTGGCCGGTGGCCTCAGCTATCTGGCAGACAGTTCCAACAACCACTTTGGGTCCGCCCCCGCTTGAAAGGTAATCCAAAATGAGGTGAATATGTTGAAACTGGGGGTTGTCCCAGTTTCCGGCCTTGATTTGGACCACAAAGCGTCAGCGAGCTTTGGACGAAGTTTTGTGAAGACGGCTTCATGTAAACCAATGGCCACATGTAAGATATATATATATATATTATTATGTATATTACATAATATATATATATATATATACACATATTGGCACATTGCACGCACACACACAAGTGTACGCTACCCAGCGATTGATCAATATTTGCCTCTGAGGGAAAGTTGGCCGAACACGGCACGTTGCAACAAATTCCTGTGAATTTGCTCAGGGGTCTTCCCGTCTGGAGAGCTCACCCGGATCATGACAATGTACACATTTCGCGTTTTGAAGATATGTTAAACAAATGCAGGGATGCAGATTCGGTAAAATCTGACATTTCCAAGAGCTCAGGAGACTGGATGAGGACAGCTTTTCTGGGAAATGTTGAGTCTTGCCTCCAGAGAGTTTCAAGGCCAGGATTGACGTTTTCGTTTTTTGTCAGGCTCTTGAAATTTGAGTTGAAAGGGGACGCCTCAGAGTGTTCAAGACATATAGCGTCGTTTGTCAGTCGGAGATCTTCAAGCCCAGGGTGAAACCTCAAAGTGAGTTCTGTGACAACTTGTTCTCTTCTCAGATATGAATCTAGCTCTGTTCATCGGGGAGCCCCATCACTGTTAAGTAGAAGCCGTATTCAAGTGCCAGATCCAATGAAAGCAAACCATATGCAGAAAACTTGTATTAACCAACTGCATGCACCATGTTGATGGTATGATATTTGGGTTGCTCTGAAGGGCAATTGAATGGACACACCGATTTTGGGGAAACCGCATCTAAAGACCCAAATCTAGCCGCAGAAAGCAAACCCTTGCAGTTCGACCCCTGCAACTTTAGCATGATACCTGTGGCACAAACCGCAACAGCTCACGCAGCCTCGGCACAGAATTCCATAGCCTTCAATCACTAAGAGGATGTTGGGCTCGTGCAAAGGTTGTCCCCTGGGAAGCGTGCAGAACAGTCTGTTCTCTTCTAACTTACTGTACATCCCGGTCGAGTTGGAAGCAGAGTCTGTTGTATTTCGGACTCTCACGGCAAGCTCGCAGCATTTCATTTCTTATTTGAATTGTTCCACCCCTGACCTGCATGCATCCCCAGCATACGCTGATGCCTGCATTCCCTGCGGCCCACATTTCCTGCATCTCCCGCATCACCTGCATCCTTTGCATCACGGGCATCCCCTGCATCCCATGCACCGCACGCATCCTCTGCATCTCCATGCATCCCTGCACCCCCTGCACCCCCTGCACCCCCTGCACCCCCTGCACCGTCTGCGCCCCCTGCGCCCCCTGCGCCCCCTGCGCCCCCTGCACCCCCTGCACCCCCTGCACCCCCTGCACCCCCTGCACCCCCTGCACCCCCCCCCTGCAACCCTGCACCCTTCTGCATCACACCCTGCATACCATGCATCACCGGCATCCCAGACATCCCTGCATCTGGCATTTTCAGCGGCACCTGCATTTTGAGGCTGTAGCCAAGACAGGCATTCCAATTGTAAGTGTGTGGAGGTTTTGCTTGCTTCTCTCTGCACAAGGTCACGTCGTTGCTCACATATCCTGAACGACAAGCTTATCAACTTCTGTACGGCCGGCCTTGCCAGCTTGACGCCGTTCGCCTCCAGACTAGCTGCCCTTGGAAAAAGGGTCATGTGGGCATCAAGACAAGCCTTTCAACCTTTTGAAGCTGTCCCGGGATTGTAAGCCAGCCCATTTTGTTTCGTTAGGCAAAGCTCCTGGGTCAAATATGTGATGGGACATCGAAAGCCACACGAGTTTGACGTTGCAATTGGATAAACATCCTTTCGTGTTGGATCCACTGGACCCATCGCTAGATCATCTCTTGGCTCGTCCAAACTGCTGGGAGTTCTACCCGCAGAAGGATTACTCCAGATTCGTCCCAAGCGGGTCAACTACGTTTGAACAAACACGGTAGGACATGGATGGCGCGTGTCCATATACACCGCAAGGGCGCCACATGGGGACCAGTCGAAAACATTTGAAGCGGGCCCACCAAATCGGTGATTCTCAGTTTCTCTGCCAAACCTGTGCTACAGAGATGGCTGCAGTGCGGCGATCGTTTTGATTGTTATACTTGAAACCAAATGGGGATGGTATCCAAAAAAAGACACAAACCAGTTTGGGTCCTAACATAGGGACACACCCATTTGCCCTGGGGCAAGCCAGTCTTTCCGACGCGTTAGGCGAACTTCCACTTCCACCACCAAAGTAAGAAGTCCATGGGCATGTCTTGGCCATCCAGATGGTATTTGTTGCCAAAGTCTGCCCTGCTTCGGGACAAGTCCATGGTTCCCACGTCCATGGTCCCAAGTTGACTCTGCCTTGGATGCCTTGGACTCGACCCTTTGCTTGGCAATGTTACAACAATTCCTATTGAGGGAGCCATGAGCGTAGGCCACATGAGGAGTTTCGGCCATGGCACACACACATATACATATATATATATATACATAGTATCCAGAAGGGTCCCTCTTGGGGTGGGTGGGTGGGTGGGTTTTTTGACACACAGGGATTTAGTTGTTTTTTGCGTATGTTTCCTCTGCACTTTTCCAAAAAAACAAAAAACCTTGAGAAAACCAAACAAACAACAATTAAACATAATGTCAGACCCTAACTCAGCCAGCATGGATACATAGGGTCTGAATTACGGTCTGAAATTTTGTTTTTGTGTTTTTTGGGTTTCTTGAGGTTTGCTTGGTTTTTGAGGTTGGGGTCAGCAAGAAGAAACACAAATCCGCAAGAAGGACACATTTGCCATTGCGGCCTGGGCATTTCACTTGCTAAACGCAACCGAGTCAGATGAACTGCAAGAAACAGCCAGCTTGTCTTTCTTTACCATATTATCCAAACTATGACTAAAGTTGAATTAAAGTCCTAGATACTTGGAAAGGACATCCCAGCTCAATTCTGATTCAAATTAAAAACAACAGCTATAATTGAATCAGATAGAATAAGCTACCAGCCTGTCTTTCCTTACTAAGTTCTAGCTATACACATGTCAAATACAGACGATATTTGGAAAGAAACCCCCATTTAGAGTTGGATGGAATACTTAAAAACAATGAAACACAAAAATAGCTAAATTCTACTTAACAGCTTATTTGGAAAGGACCCCCATTACACATCTAAAACGAACAGTTAAATTCAAGATGCCCATTAACTTCTAGTTGGAACCGTGCTTGGAAGGGAAGTGCTGACTAATATCTAGTTCAAGAACATGAAGTGAAGTCTGATCGAAATCCAAAATGTAAGTAAAGCCTCGCAATGTAAACCTTGCAAATCAATTGTTTTGAAATCAGTTTTTTCCATGGGTTTTCCTCTCTTTTCAGAGGCTTGCATTGCAAATTAGAAGAAACAACAAGCTTCTCTTTCCTTATTAGATTCCCAACTAAAATCCCACTGGGGAAGGGACACCTACTTAAATCCTAATTCAACATACTATGTGAACTTGAAGGCTAATCGAGATACGATTCAACCTAAATGGAGCAATCTAAAACTTGTAAACCAAAAGAACAGAAATTGCATTTTCTTTGAATTTCTATTGGTTTGTCCCTCCTTTTAAGGGGCAGGCAATTCAGAATCTTGTCTTTCCTCCACATAGGATTCTATTGAATTCTAATTCAGTTCTAATGCTAAACACT
>CAUJNA010001264.1:0-10000 GCA_963377175.1 Effrenium voratum | reverse complement strand
CCGTGTCTTTGTCTGTGTCTGTGTCTGTGTCTGTGTCTGTGTCTGCGTCTGTGTCTGTGTCTGTGTCTGTGTCTGTGTCTGTGTCCGTCTCTGTGTCTGTCTCTGTGTCTGCCTCTGTGTCTGTCTCTGCGTCTGTCTCTGTGTCTGTCTCTGTGTCTGTCTCTGTGTCTGTTTGTGTGTGTGTCTCTGTGTCTGTCTCTGTGTCTGTCTCTGTGTCTGTCTCTGTGTCTGTCTCTGTGTCTGTCTCTGTGTCTGTCTCTGTGTCTGTCTCTGTGTCTGTCTCTGTGTCTGTCTCTGTGTCTGTCTCGGTGTCTGTCTCTGTGTCTGTCTCTGTGTCTGTCTCTGTGTCTGTCTCTGTGTCTGTCTCTGTGTCTGTCTCTGTGTCTGTCTCTGTGTCTGTCTCTGTGTCTGTCTCTGTGTCTGTCTGTGTCTGTCTCTGTGTCTGTCTCTGTGTCTGTGTCTGTGTCTGTGTCTGTGTCTGTGTCTGTGTCTGTGTCTGTGTCTGTGTCCGTCTCTGTGTCTGTGTCTGTGTCCGTCTCTGTGTCTGTCTCTGTGTCTGTCTCTGTGTCTGTCTCTATGTCTGTCTCTGTGTCTGTCTCTGTGTCTGTCTCTGTGTCTGTCTCTGTGTCTGTCTCTGTGCCTGTCTCTGTGTCTGTCTCTGTGCCTGTCTCTGTGAATCTGTGTCTGTCTCTGTGAATCTGTGTCTGTCTCTGTGTCTGTCTCTGTGTCTGTCTCTGTGTCTGTCTCTGTGTCTGTCTCTGTGTCTGTCTCTGTGTCTGTCTCTGTGTCTGTCTCTGTGTCTGTCTCAGTGTCTGTCTCTGTGTCTGTCTCTGTGTCTGGGTGTCTCTGTGTCTGTCTCTGTGTCTGTCTCTGTGTCTGTCTCTGTGTCTGTCTCTGTGTCTGTCTCTGTGTCTGTCTCTGTGTCTGTCTCTGTGTCTGTCTCTGTGTCTGTGTCTGTGTCTGTCTCTGTGTCTGTCTCTGTGTGGCTCTGTGTGGCTCTGTGTGTTTCTGTGTGTCTCTGTGTGTCTCCGTGTGTCTCCGTGTGTCTCCGTGTGTCTCCGTGTGTCTCCGTGTGTCTCCGTGTGTCTCCGTGTGTCTCCGTGTGTCTCCGTGTGTCTGCGTGTGTCTGCGTGTGGTCTGGTGTGTCATGCGTGTGTCCTGCGTGTGTCTGCGTGTGTCTGCGGTGTCTGCGTTGTCTGCGTGTGTCTGCGGTGTCCTCGGTGTGTCCCTCGGTGTGTGTGCGTGTGTCTCTGTTGTCTGCCTGTGTCTGCGTGTGTCTGCGTTGTGGTCTGCGTGTGTCGGCGTGGTGTCTGCGTGTGTCTGCCGGTGTCCTGCGTGTGTCCTGCGTGTGTCAGCGTGTGTCTGCGTTGCGCAGGCATGGCCGGCGTGCCGCGTGGCCGGCGTGTTCGCATGCCGGCCGTGACGGCGTTTCGGAGTGTCTGTGTGTCTGTGTTCTGTGTGTCTGTGTGTCTGTGTGTCTGTGTGTCTGTGTGTCTGTGTGTCTGTGTGTCTGTGTGTCTGTGTGTCTGTGTGTCTGTGAGTCTGTGTGTCTGTGTGTCTGTGTGTCTGTGTGTCTGTGTGTCTGTGTGTCTGTGTGTCTGTGTGTCGGTGTGTCGGTGTGTCGGTGTGTCGGTGTGTCGGTGTGTCGCTGTGTCGGTGTGTCGGTGTGTCGGTGTGTCTGTGTGTCTGTGTGCCTCTGTGTCGGTGTGTCGGTGTGTCGATGTGTCGGTGTGTCGGTGTGTCGGTGTGTCGGTGTGTCTGTGTGTCTGTGTGTCTGTGTGCCTGTGTGCCTGTGTGCCTGTGTGCCTGTGTGTCTGTTCGTGTCTGTGTGTGTGTCTGTGTGTCCGTGTGTCTGTGTGTCCGTGTGTCGGCGTGTCGGCGTGTCGGCGTGTCGGCGTGTCGGTGTGTCGGTGTGTCGGTGTGTCGGTGTGTCTGTGTGTCTGTGTGTCTGTGTTCCTGTGTGTTCCTGTGTGTTTCTGTGTGTCTGTGTGTCTGTGTGTCTGTGTGTCTGTGCGTCTGTGCGTCTGTGCGTCTGTGTGTCTTTGTGTCTGTGTGTCCATGTGTCTGTGTGTTTTTGTGTCTGTGTGTCTGTGTGTCTGTTTGTCTGTCTGTCTGTGTGTTTGTGTGTCTGCGTGTCTGTGTGTCTGTGTGTTTGTGTGTCTGCGTGTCTGTGTGTCTGTGTGTCGGTGTGTCTGTGTGTCTGTGTGTCTGTGTGTCTGTGTGTCTGTGTGTCTGTGTGTCTTTGTGTCTTTGTGTCCATGTGTCTGTGTGTTTGTGTCTGTGTGTGTGCGGAGTCTCTGATCAACCGAGAGACCAACAGTTTCATCGCAGGGGGCGCAGGCCGCCCGTTGTGGATACCTATGCCAACGAAGCTTTTCCACGGTGGGGGATGGGTAGTCTGATCCACCTGTACCTGCAAACGTGATGCAAAATTGATTTGGCTCTCTGGTTGTCTCGCTCTGCCAGCTGTTACTGAAGTAGCGTTTTCGCATCAAAGGGAAGCCATTGTCTTGCCGGCTGAGCCGTTGTACCTGAAATGTACCAAGCTGAGCCCGATCCAACTCAAAGATTAGCGCTCTCCCTCGGGAGTCTGAGCGCTTTCACCCCATCCAGGGGGACCTTCGGGTGCACCCCTTGCGTCGCCCCGGGCCGGCTCTGCACGAAAATTACACCTCAGCGGTTTGATCACTAGCCAAGCGCAATCACGCCATTCAGTGGAACGAGGTTTCACTAAAGTTACCAGAGCGGCACGCTTCTGTTTGTTTGGGTTGCGGTTGAATTGTGTTTGGTTGTTCATCATCTTCGTTCAACCGCGTGTCTGTCCTTTGGTTCTTCTTCATGTCTTTCGTGAGCCGTGCGTTGGTCTTCCTTCTCTTGGCCCGTTTAGGGATGGCCTGATTGCCTTCGAGTTGTTTGCCTTTCTCCTCGTCGTCTCCTGCCTGTCTGCCTTCCTGTTCCCCTCCTCGTTCCCCTCATGCAGTTTGGCTTGGCGTCTTCTTCCTCTTCCGTTGCTTCCACGTGTTGCTCCTCTTGGCCCCTTGCGGGATTCGACGTCCTCTTCTTCGATCTTTGGTCTTCAACTGCGTCGCCCTGAGTACGCACACTATCCCTCCTCCTCTTATCCTCCTCTTCTTCTCTCCTTTTGCCTGGGTGGGATGCGGCGCCCTAAGCACGCGCACTCACCCTCTCTCTTTAGTTCTCTTTCTCTTTCGTTCTTTTTCCTTTTTCCCTTTTCTCCTGGGTTGCGACGCCCTAAATACACATTCTTACTTTCTCACTTTCTTTCTTCTGTTTCCTTTCTTCTTCTTTTCTTTCTCCTTTTGCGCTACTTTGTGTTCCTCCTCTTTGCCCGTTTAGGGATGGCCTCTTCCACCTTGCGTTCTTCAACTTTGCGGTGGTCTTTTGCACTGTTTGGCTTGTTGTCCATGTCGGAGACCCTAAGCCGGGCTTCCCTGTTTTTCTTGTTTCTTGTTTGGGGTTTTGCCCGCGGACACCCAACGTGGCACCTTTTGCTTTGTTTTTGATTTGTTTTATTCGTTTGCTTTTCTGGGGGCCTGTGTGTGTGTGCGCGGAGTCTATGATGAACCTGGAGACCAACAGTTTCACCGCAGGGGGCATGTGTGCCCGTCGTGGATACCTGTGCCAACGAGAGGATGGGTAATCTGATCAACTACCTGTGCCTGCAAACGTGATGTAAGGTCCATTTCATTTGGCTCTCTGGTTGTCTCGATGTAAGTGCTTGTTTTCGCATCAAAGGGAAGCCATTGTCTTGCCGGCTGAGCCGTTGTACCTGAAATCTACCAAGCTGAGCCCGATCCAACTCGAAGATTAGCGCTCTCCCTTGGGAGTCTAAGTGTGTGCGTGTGCAGGTCCCACCTTCTGCTGATGCTTTTGGATTGGACGCTTGGGGGTTTGGGCCTTCCAACTCTTGTCGAAACCAATGGCGAAGCCGCCCTTGACCTCACACGTCTAGAACCGTCTAAGCCACCACAACGTACAGGAGGTCGGCCAAAGCACCGATTGCTGTGCGCAGCAGATTGGGCACGTTAGTCCGCCCGCTGGGGGCGAGCTTTGTACAGTTCCTGCGCAGCATGGACATGGTTTCCCTCTTAAACGCTTCTTGAAAGACTGCATCCGGAGTTTCACGGGGGACTTCCGGCCACGAGAGCATCCAAGTTGCAAAGGAGGGTGGGTACCCAGATGCTCTAAGAATGGCGTTCCACTCATGCTGGAGCTGGGCGCTCTTGCCTTCCGTGATGTGGCGGTAGGTGCCGTCCCTGGTAGCGATTTGAGAGTACAAGGATTGGATACGTCGTTAGGACAGCCAAGGGCGAACCAATCACGAGACACGCGCGCCAAACAAGTGGCCATGTTCCATCTCGGGAATCTGGATGTTTCCACTCGGCGTTGTTTCCGCACTGCCAAACCCACTTGTGTATGTCAAATGCTATGACTGGGATACACCACCAATTAATGCCTGGTGTGGACCAAAAGGCGCCTGGTGATGGCCACATATAGAGGTGTGTAAATCACAATATGGGTGCGTGTGTGTATGTGTGCGTGTGGCAAAATACAGGGGCCCAACAAATTGTTGTGGTCCTTTTGGTTTCCTTTAAACCAATCCCTGAGAGGGTAGCTTCAAACAAACACACTTCGAAGAGAACCTCTGGGTTTAACATTTTTGGGGTAAAAAACGAAATTCATCATTCAAAACACTCAGTTTGGGAGGGTGCCCCAAACAGGAGCCGGAAGGACGCTCCCAAAAGAATCAAAGAAGGTCATGGTGCTTTCATCTTTGGTTCTCTGAAAGAAACATCCCTGGAAAGAACGGGGATGTTACGTCTGGAATCATCAAGCCCCCTGTTTCTTGGGCCATGGAAGTGGTGCGTTCAACCTGCAGGCGGTGTCTCAAAATAGAGTTTTGGACCCTAAAACTGGGGTTTAACCAACAAATGTCCCCCTTTACAACGAACCCACCCCCCCAAAACAAGATTCGCACACATACACACACACACACTCGAATATGCCCTGCATGTAGTGTTTTCTTAGTGGCTGTAAACTCAGTCAATTCAGTCTTCCTTTGCACACCAGTTGGTGGGTTGTTTCTTCCAGTGGGCTACATGCATCTCACTTTTTTGGTTACAGATATAATACATACATAAACACCGTTTTCTATTTTTGCATGTTTTTGTCTCAAAATAATCCACCCCCCAACAAAAGGGTACCCAACAAACCAACAATCAACGCGCGCGCGCGCGCAGCCGATTCGAGCGACGCGGTCCAGCGCCGAGGTGCCGCTCCATCACCAGGACGCCCGGGAGATGCGCCAGGCCGACGGCAAGAAGCCGGGGGCCCCGGGCGATTTTCTTCCGTGGGCGGCTTTTGTTTTGCTGCCCTGCTTCTTGTGCTTAGTCTTTTTTTGGTGGTGTGGGTGGTGTTTTTGTTTGTCCGTTGGTTAATGGGTTGGTGGACTTGCATTGTTTTTGTTTTGTTTTTCTTTCTTTCTTTTTCTTTTCTTTCTTTCTTTCTTTCTTTCTTTCTTTTTTGGTTTTGTTTCTTTCTTTCTTCTTTGATTGCTTGCTTGCTTGCTTGCTTGCTTGCTTGCTTGCTTGCTTGCTTGCTTGCTTGCTTGCTTGCTTGCTTGCTTGCTTGCTTGCTTGCTTGCTTGCTTGCTTGCTTCTTGCTTGCTTGCTTGCTTGCTTGCTTGCTTGCTTGCTTGCTTGCTTGCTTGCTTGCTTGCTTGCTTGCTTGCTTGCTTGCTTGCTTGCTTGCTTGCTTGCTTGCTTGCTTGCTTGCTTGCTTGCTTGCGGGCTTGCTTGCTTGCTTGCGTGCGTGCGTGCTTGCTTGCTTGTTTGTTTGTTTGTTTGGGGAGTTGGCCCTGTGTTCAGATGAGTTTCGGGAAGATGGGGGCCAAGCAGCAATCAGCACAAAATCCGAGAGTCATCCAGCCACCACCAAAAACGGGCAAGCAGCCACAAAAGCAAAAAGCGGACCGTTTGACATATGCAAGACCAGAAGGGGCGGACACGTGAGGGCCTCAATCTATCCGCGATTTGAAACGGTGGCAGAGCTTGTGCTAGCTAGGACTATACACTCAGTCGGACAAATCCTCATGTCCTCACCAAAGGGGCACCCCCACGGTAGTGATGAAATGGCAGGATTAATAAACCCTGGCTTGATGAATCGGGGGTGTCCCATTTAAGGCGGGCTCTTTCACTTTTTGGGGAGTCGCACCCCGCTAATGCAACAGCTTGATGAATCCGGGGTCATTCATCTCAAGTTGCGCCAGCTTGACTTGCATATGTGTCAAATAGGGGGATAAAAAAAAGATGAACAGGCTACCCTCAAAAAGCACATCCACTTGTTGAATATGCCTTTTCTATAGTGTCTTCTTGGTGGTTGTATATCCTGTTCTGGATTGTTATCCCAGTGGGTTACATCCATCTCAACTGGTGCGAAGTGGACTGTTGTGCACAATCAATGAAGGCGATTTTGTCGTGTACTCATGGCGTTCAAACTCTTGGCTATCCAGCAATGTCAGGTTAAATAATTTTAGAGCAAGGGGTACACGCTCTGATATACGATCTACGCTACTCCATGAGGTAATTCCTTCCCTTATGTGGTGATTTGGATTGGTTTGGGGATCTGAACCCCAAATTCCGGGAGCACCTTCCAAGCGCCAATCCAACCCGCCTCTCCCTAGGTGGCTATTGCTGTTCGTGGCGGCCTTGGCCTCAGATTTCGAGAGTTCCGAGACGTGCTTCATTTTCTTTTTAAATGCCTTTGGCGAGAACGCAAACGCGGGTGGCAAACAACGTAGGCCTCAAGATGTGTTTTTGGAAGGAGCGTATTCTTCTTCTTATTTTGTTTGCGAAACAGTTGATAGGTTTGAGGGGAGGCCAAATTGGTGCGGCCGCCGGTTCTGAGGTTTCGCTCATTTTGAAGCATAGTCGTAGGGAACTGGGGGGCGGTTTTGGAGAAGCGGTGAAGAGAATGGACATGGAATCAATCCTGAGAATTGGGGCTACAAGAATGTCCCAAGCCAGGGATGATGAAATTTCTCGGGTAGCCCCTTGCACGGCTCTCAGAGTCTGTAAGGATACTTGCACGTTTGCTGTTTACAAGGTTGGAGGGAGGACCAATGACTGAATGAGCTGATTCGCATTCGACACGCCCCAAGTTGGGCTAACCTCGATCACCTCATGAATGACCAATTCATTTCCGCAAAGTTGGGATGCCAGTGTTTCTGGACGCCCCCCCCCCCCCCCAAGCCACAACCATCGTTTTTAGCCGCAGTAGTCTGGGTTTTAGAAACACAGCATTTGGCCCTTTTGGGACCTATTTGTATAGGTGTCCGGAAGCTGCGAAATCAGGGCTTTGTGAAAAGAGCGGGTTTGGCACGCAAGCCCTTCGTCTTTTGCAAACTTCAGCAAGCCTATCTGACGATCTTTTCTAGCAACCCCGCGGATTCCATGGCACTTCCCCTTTCCAGATCCCTCAAAGTGGCCCTTTGATGAGGGATCAGCCATTTTAGAGGACCCTCAATTCTTTGGGGCGGACAAGTTCTGATCGATGCCGCCGTTTGTCGCCTCAGATCGCAGTCTCCATGGTGGTTTGATCTGCTCACCTGTTTGGGCGTTTCCAAGGCTTTCCAGGGTGCCACTGAAAGAGTTGCCGACTTTTGAGGGCTTCCCTCTGAAAACGATGGGACTTCGCAAGTCCGGGACACTCCCTTTGCATGTCGCTCGGCTGAGACTTAGTCAGCCACATGCCCCCACATGTTCTCAGATGGGCTTCCTTTGGGAGCTCTTTAGTGTGACCCTCACACATAATATGTCCGGTTGGATGATTTTCCTCTGGCAGGGGCTCTCTGGTGGGTTCCATGCAACGCGGGGAGGGTAATCAGGTTTTTGGGGGTAAGGGATCAAAGACTGTCTTAGTCATCTCAGTCTCCCATTCCTTGAAATGCTCTCGCTCATTTTCCGCGCTTGAGTTGCAGCATGGAGGTCACTCGTTCGCCTTACTTTTTTTGGGGGCAATTCGGTCTTGGTTGCGCTCTGGTGCAAGCTTCAATGGCGGACGTTCTGATGGAAATTATTTTGACACCTGTGTCTTCACGTTCTATGCTGGTTTGGCAATACTTTGCATCCCCTGGGTGTGGGGAAAAGGGGAAGCCGGAAACAAACCCATTTTTAGGTCCCTAAGTTTAAACACCCTCCACACTCAATGTCTTAAGGCGGCAAAAGCCGTGGACGTGAGTGCTGAGGTGGTCGTGATCGCGTTCATACTGTGGCTTCTGGGAAGGCCGCCTGAGAGTGCCGAGTGCCCTGGGCTATTCAAAAGCGGGATGCCCTGTTTGTGACCCCCGAACCCTGACATGGGTGTAGCTCAAAATGAAAGAACTAGGGTTACGCAGGTTTTAGTCGGTTCCAATTGCCAAGGTGCCATTTTGGTACATGTTTTTGAGCCTTTCCCACGTGTGGCTGTGGGATGTGTCAACAATTGGAGCAAGGGATCACCTATCACAGCCGGGATATGAAGGGAGCTTTTGAAGGCACAGAAGGGTGCATTGGACTGTGTAGCTTGTGACCCATGAAGCTTTCCATGAAGGATGCAGCATGCAAAATCCAGATATGGTCATGGGGTGATTTCTAATGAGCTTCGCGGCCAAGATATGCCAGCGGAAGCAGGATCCACTTTTGAGAGGACGCACCTATATGAAGCCATGTGGAGGGGTTTTTCACACATGCCCCCCCCACCAGGATTCAGTGGAGGGGTCCGAATATATCTTCATTGGAAAGATCAAGCCATTGCAACCGCTTTATGTTGCCATCACAAAGCTAGTGCATAAGTCTGTGCCATTTGCAGGCTTCAGCAGCTTCTCAACGCAGGGTCAATTCCACGAAGAGAAGCAGGTCTAAGAAGCCTGCGGGAATTACGGGAATGTCTGCAACAAACCTGCAGTTGTCCCTTGTTCGCAGCGCTTGAGGTTGTTTGGCCAATTGCAGGGTTCTGTGACCATGACACCACGTTCGAAGGAGTTCGACACGCGGCCAGGTCGAGCGGCGATGGCAAAACAGCGCTGATAATGTGAGGATCGGTCAAAATCAGGCAACTTTGTGGGACTCACTCAATGATGCAGAAAAAAAACCAGGGGGACTCAGTCAATTGCCCACAAAAGCCAAGAGGAAAGCTCAATCCCCCCATGTCCTGTAGGGTGCCCGCATATTTTGACCGTGTCTCGTCACGTGTACCATGAGCAACGCCCAAAAACCTAGTGGCGGCGGGTGTGCTCGAGTGCGAAGGAGTTTCGTTGGCCAATCCCTTCAGAAAGTGGAATGAATCATGGAGCCTCGAACTTTGAATGCTGTGAGGGCCGCACATCCTGTCAGCCGTTTCTGCAAGCGAGCAGCCCGCCGTAGCTTGAGCGCTGCTCATACGGCTTGATGCCGGCATTGTTTACGCCGATCCCTTCAAGAGGGGGCGCCTGCGGAAAAAGTTGGGCCCCAGTTTCCCATGACATTCTGTTGGGCACATTCCTGCAGTTGGTAGGTGCTTTGCCCTAGCATTCGTAGGAATTGCAGTTGGTTTCCAACTAGTACAACATGTTGTCCATCAGTATGACCCAACCATATACCAGCAATATCAGGCTGTGCATGGCAATCTTGGAGCCAACGTGGGTTGGCTGTATACACATTGAACACACATACGTACATACATACATACATACGTACCTACCTACCTACATACATACATACATACATACATACATACATACATACATACATACATACATACATACATACATACATACATACATACATACATACATGCATGCACACATACATACGTTCATACATACGTACGTACGCACATACATACATACATGCATGCATGCATGCATGCATACATACATGCAGGCATGCAAACATACATACGTTCATACATACGTACGTACGCACATACATACATGCATGCATGCATACATACATGCATGCAT
>CAUJNA010001263.1:0-95027 GCA_963377175.1 Effrenium voratum | reverse complement strand
CCATCACCTCACTTCATTCGGTTCCGGAAGGCACGGACGGTGAGTCTCTTCCATGGCATCATCTCTCCCCTGTATTGGTTCGTTCCTGAGATGCCATGAAGAAGAGGAAATAGAGCCTCAAGAAGCCGGACGGCGTGTGTTTCCTTCTTCATTCTTCCCGTGTCTTCTCACGGCTTTATCATTCATATCTTATCTTTCTCCTTTACTTTTACCTCTCTTTGACCTTCCCTATCCATCCTTCCTCACCCTACGGTCTCACATGGGATGGATTAAGGGATTTATAACTTGCAAATCCTTGAATTCTTTATCTCAGCCCCTGGGCTTCCCAAAGTAACTTCCCTTGGCTTTATTGTTTGGGTACTTTGTGTGTGTTGGTGACTCCGGAAGTCGAAAGAAAGAGAAAGTGATAGACGAAAGACGACTTCCTGTCACCAAGAAATAGATGTTCATTCTCGTGCCTCCGCTATCTCCACAAAATGAATCCAGATAGTGGAAAAGCATCCAGACGGAGGCAAGCCAATAATAGAATTAAAATGAATGAGGCTTGCCATCTTATTGCTTCCCTCAAACCCTTCCCACGTGGGAGCGAAGATACCGGAGTGACCGGATAGTGAGGAAGGAAGATCTCTTTTCTTCTCGTCTTCTCGTTTCTTTCTATTTCCAATTTATTATCTGTTCTCTGTTTCCAAGTTATAGAAGTTACCGAGAAGACGGTATGACAGAGATAAAGAGATGATCCCTTCCGTCTCTCGGGCGTTGCCTTCGTTCCTCAGATGAGAGGCTTCTCAGGAAGGCGAGGCATGGGTTCTCTTCTTACTATCTTCCCGTTCCCTTCCAAACATTACTATAGACAAACAGACGGGGAACGGTGGAAGATAGAAGATAACCCTCACTCCTCCCTGTCGTTCGTAAGGACATGACAGGTAAAGAGGAGGATAACACGGAGATAAAAGGGATGATAAACCGAGCATTAGAAGCGAGGCGGGAGTTACCTACAGCATATTGTCTCATTCACTCCCTAAAGTCGCTCACTAACCACCTATCCACATCTCCATCCTATCTTATCCCTGTCTTTCTTCTTTACTATTAACTCGTGAATAATGGGATGGAGATAAAACGAGAAGAGACCTAACCATATAACCGTCTGGAAGGACGAGGTGCAGAATGAAGTCTATTTGTCGCTCCCATCACTTGCTCCATCCATTACTTCCCGTCTATTGGTCGGTTCGTTTCCTCGCTTCTTCTGGAGATTCCTAGAGGTGGGTTTACGTGAAGGATTATGAAGGTGCGACAATGGGAGCTAACCGCCATTACATATCTGTTCTCTTCTTGGCATGCCATGCCTTACCTTTCCATAAGAGCTTCTCTTCCTTCTAATTCATTTTGTATCTTTTTATCTCGTAAATTGTAAGGAATAGAGGAATGGTAAGGTAAGGACAAGAGATACAGGTAGGTGAAACAGGCTCTTGAACACCTGGAAATCAGGGACTCATCCTATGGTCGAAGGAACGAAGTGGAGGATAAAGGAATTCCAACTCCTAAAAGTGACGGCCGTAACGCCATGAAAGATAGAATGGAGATGTTTGGAGGCGTGAAGCCGGGATTATTAGATGGTATGACAATGTGAGATAGACCGTAGGTGGTAAGGGAAGTCCTTGTATTTCCTACCTTTGGAATGTGGGCGAAGTGATGAGCGGTTCCTCTTCTCTATTTCCTGTTCATTTATCTTCCAGATTCTTGTATCTCAGAGATTAGTACGTGGAAGAGAGAAGAATTATGATGTAAAAGAAAGGAAAAGGAAATCATATGACTGTAGGTAACTTCTATCCCAACTGTAGGTTCCAGTTCCTTGAATTGTTGGCTTGTGGATCCGGCCGTTGGCCAGCACTTCGTGTCCACAGCCAATTACAGCAAAGAATTGTAAGGAATGAGAATGCTTTTGGTAGACTTTCCAGTCATTAATCTTTCATTATTTCCTTTTATTTCCTGTTTACTCCTCCCTCTATCCTCACTCATCTGTAGATGAGCCCGAAGGGTGAGGATTGGGAGGTAATATGATGAAGAGAGCATTGAATGACAGGAATAACGACGAGAGGAGAGATTCCAAGATAAAAGAAGTCTATTTCCCTATCATCCCTCCCTTTCTAGTTGGTAGGGCTTCTTCAGGAGCCAGGTCAAGGATTTCTCTTTTATCTTCACTATCCACTGTCTCATCCCTTCACCAGTTCCTGTGTCTTTAGGATGTAGTAGGTAATGGGAAAGAGATATCGAGATAGAAGTTACCTAGAGAAGAGAATGAACACACACAAAGTGACTTTTCTATCCCATTATCTCTTCTCTTTACTCTCTTTCACTTTCCTCTGTTCCACCTCTCTTTAACCTCTGACTCACGGTGGAACCAAATAGAGGAAAGAAAGAGAGGAAAAGGTGCTCCAACAGATAGAATGAGATGAATGGTAAGGAAAAGGAATCATTAATTCCAGGAAAGAAGATTCCAGGAGAAAAGAAAGAAAAGAGAAGGAAAAAGACATCTTCATTCCATATCTATTTCTCGTTCCTTGGGTTTCTGGAGCTTCCTTCTCTCAGCTCTTCATTCTCTGCCGTTGGAAGTACCTGGCCTAACTCTTGGAAATGAATGAGTCTTGATGAGGCCAACGGCTCGCCTTTACCTTTGGATCGTGAGTTTACTTCCATCGTCATCCCTTTGCTCTTCCTCTGGTTAATTCCTCCCGTTCTCGCTCTTCTATCGCTTCCACGTTAGGATTGTTCCACAGGTTAAGGGAGGGAGGAATTAAGAGGAAAAGAAGGGATAAAGATGGATTGGGCCAGCTCCTTGAGTCACTGGAGAGAATGGAAAGAGAAATAGTGCCTTATCTTCCCTCCCCACCCGATCTCACCGCCGGGCGGGCTCTTCAAGAGCTGAGATAGTGGGGAGTGATAACAGAGAGATAGGGATGGGAAACGAAGAGACCAGACCGCTCCACCGTGTGTTCAAGAGCATTCCATGGAAGGCGTGACGCCGGAAGTAGAATGTGGTAAGACACGTTCATATGGTGGAGCGAGGTAACCGTTCATTCATTACTTCTCTCCCTCGCTCTTCACCATCTATCGTCTCTTCATACGTGCCCTCCCATCTGATGTTGAATGGGGCACGGTTCCAAATAAGACCAATTAACCTCAAATATCTTCACTCCATCTCTGAGCCTTTAGAATGTGGAAAATGGTAAGTGACAGATAATTTGGAGAAGATAAGGCTCAGAGACAAGGTTGAGTGGGTATGTGAAAGAAGCCGTGAGGCCTAGACCCACGAATCAAGAAAGAAGTATGAGAGCCTTTTTACCTCTATTTGAGGCATCTTTTACTTCATTCCAACTCACGGCCCTTCCGTGGAAGCCATTATCCTCCTCGCTTCTATGCTTGGATCAGCTCCGAGCCAATGTGAGGAGTGAGAGGCTTCTTGGCGAGTTGGAGAGTCTTTTTCCCTAACCCATTAACTTCTCTATCCTATCTCTCTATTCTACAGGAAATCCACCCCTCGTTCCTAAGAACTCAACCAAATGAATTATAGTCGTTACAACGTGAAATAGATGGTTAGTGGATTTCCTAGTCTTTTAACTTCCCTTTCTTTCGTCTTTCTTGGTTCACGGGTTACACGTGTGGATTAGAGAGAAGAGATCCGTGAACCAGAGGTATGACATAGATAGGAGAGAGTGAAGGCATGAACGGATAAGAGATCACTTTTCATTATCTCTTTTCTATTTACAAGTTCCTTAATCCACTTTTATTATTAAGAAAAGCATATTATAAATCTATTATTTCTTTATCTTTTCATTTTTAATTATTTGTCTTTCTTTCATATTCCTTTATTATTTTCTGGTTATTTTGGGAGCTTCTAGAGTGTGGATATGAAGGAGAAAAGAGGACTGCAATGAAATGAAAGTGAAAGAAGCTCCCAAATCCCCTACCTTCACCCTTCGTTCACGTTCATTCCGTAGATTACACACGAAGGGAGATAGAAGGTAGGGTGAGATAGGGTCCGAGAGACGACAGGAAAGAGGAGCAAGGACAGATATCATATCATCTCCCATCCGTTTCTACGTCTGGTCGTATCTTGGATAATGCTAGGACTCTCTTCCCCAACATTCCAGCTCCTGAAGAGCGTGAGGGAATGAGGGAAGAGCAATGTAAAAGAGATGTCCATCCACTCGCTTCTCTCGTGCCTTTCACACATTAATGCCTCACCGAGCGGTTAAGAAGCGAGGAGAACAGGCTCCAACTAATCTTTCCCTACCTTACCCTTCAACCGCTTCCTGGCGGTATATCTGGGTTCACTTTCTCTTTTCCCTTGGTTACAGCTCTTCCCATCTCTGTACCACCTGTTCACATTGTAACCTCTCGCCTCTACCCTGGAAGCGAAGCGAGGATACATGTCTTTCTTCCTCATCAATTCTCAACCTATTTTATGTTGTAAAAACTCACAGATTAAGAGATAGAAATGGCTGAGGAACAAGGCCAGCAAATTGGAGGTGATAAGACTGTCTTTCCTTACCTCTCTTTTCCGTAATAACCGTTAGTCTCTTTCTTTCTCATTCCTAAGGTCGTTAATTTGCATTTTTAGTTTATTTGCTTGTATTGTTCATTTTATGGTTATTCCTTCTTCATTTTTACGAATTTTGGTTACTTCTGGGAAATTCTTGGATTACAAGGAAAAGATGAAAGAGATATAACTCACCCAGCCCCTACCTTCATTGGCTGGTAATTCTTCATTCGTTTATTATTTACTTTTGGTTCAGGAACTTGTCAATGTGTGAGATTAATAATAGAATTCTAAAATGTAGAATGTAGCTAAGCCGCTCGGTGTTTGAAGAGAAGATATTTGACAAACAAGAATGAAGTAAAGAGAAGAATGATAGTGAAATAAAGGGAAAGACAATGTGAGGAAGATATAGATCCCTCGTCAGTCACCAGTAAAGACGAGGTGGAATACGGTGAAGATAGAAGTATGAAGCCTTATCCCGGCCTCTGGGCCTTATCTCTCTATTTGTTTGCTTTTCCGTAAGGGCTATTTCTCTTTTATTTATTATTTTATTAGTAATTACTTGTATTTTGGGAGTTGTGTAATTGGGTGAGTTCAAGACCCACTGTGGCGGTTATTTGGTGACGGCAGTAAACGATAGAAGACGCCGGAAGGATACGCTCGCATCATCGTTTTTATCATGTAATTCCTAATATAATTCTCTGAGTTATTAAGATGTGGAAATGGAGAGGGATGGAACAGATGAAAGACCCTCGATTCACGGATAGCGACATTATCTTTCTCTTCTCTTTGTACCCATCATTTCCTTTCTTATCATATTATCTCCCAATTAGGGCCTTTCTGTAATGACAATGTGGGGCAAGCCAATATTAACCCTGAGAATTGGTTACATGGAAAGATAGGACTTGTCTATAGCTGTGACATGGGATTCTACAGATGGGTCCTGATGCATTATTAAGTTGAAAGAATGGAAATGGTGACATAAAAGCTACAAATTGGCTTATCTCTGAGACTTGTCTATAGCCTGTTCCTCTATCCATGACATACCTCCTCCTAACCCGGTCTGTCTTGTCTCAATTCCGTTCATTGGTAGCTTTTAAAATGTAAAATATTGATTGGGAGCTGAGATGAAAGGGCTGGAAGCCGTCCATTGGACACTTTCATCTCCCTCGCTCCACCATATCAACGAGGTAGCGAGGAGAACAGGTCCTTCCTACATTGTGTCGACCGACGAGTCTAAGAGACGAGGATGGGACAGTAATAAAAGCATCTCATTGCATCGCTTGGCTCGCTTCTGGAGATTTATTGTCTGTCAATCATAGATCTTCAAATAGAAAAGAGACAGTGTATAGAGGAGGTTGAAGACCGAAAGAAGGGGATAAACGTTCGGGAGATAACCCTTCCCTAAGAACAAGAAATAGAAAGGAAGATAACGGCTGGCTACATTCTAGTTCTCTTTTACACTCCATTCCTTACTATTAACTCGCTTCTCTGTAATAGCTTGCCTTCATCCTGGCATTATTAATCTATCACTTTTCCTTTTCATTTGTTGATGTTAGAGAGTCTTTCATCTCATGGCTTTTCCCTTTGGTGTAATGATGAGGAGATTATGAATCAGGAAAGAGAGATGTAGAAAGGAAAGAGGATCTGTTTCCAAGTAATGCCTCACTCTCTTATCATCTCATCTGTCTATCCTGGAATTCATCTACCCTTTCTGTTTCATCTGTGTGTTTGGGTTATTTGTGGAATATTGGATAATTTACGAGATAAAAAGAAGAGGAAAGAAGCCCATCACCCAACCACACAGTCCAGGATAGAGATGCCTTCATCATGACCCCTCCGACCAACGGCGAAGAGCCGCCCATCTTGGATGGGTTGGACGAGGGGGAGAAAGAGATATAAGATAAGGAATCTGAAAAGGAGAGGATTCCACACCTCTAAATCTCTGTTCTGTGGGTTATTTGGTTACGTTCTTGGGATTGGATGCTGAGATACGGTCGAACGAAGGTAAAGACCGAGAGAAAGGAAATGCTTTTAATCTGGTCCTTCCTTGCCCTGTATCTCATCACCTCATCTGGAGAGGGATTACACAGGAGGGAGGTAATAGCTGGTAAGTGAATGGCTGTTACAGTGTGTGAAGAGAGATGAGATAAGAGAAGACAGATCCATTCATAACCCAACTATTCCTTCTATCACCTATTAATCTCTGTGAGTTCTTGTTGGTTTGTTGATCTGTTTTCCTTTGTGTGTGTCATTGTGGTTGAAGGTAAAGAGAGATAGTGAATGCTAGGCCGACCTTGGCTCCGATTCCCGTCTTGAGACTCGCCCATTTCCTTTCTAGCCCTTTCCTTTCGTGCCTCGGGGGGGGGGGGGGGGGGGGGGGGGGGGGGGGGGGGGGGGGGGGGTGGGAGGGGGGGGGGGGGGGGAGGGGGGGGGGGGGGGGGGGGGGGGGGTGGGGGTGGGGGGGGGGGGGGGGGGTGTCTTTATCATAGTCCCTTTCTCAGCGTTATCCCATTATCCGCCAAGACATGAATTACAGGGAAGAGATGATTCCTTCCATGACAAAGTGAATGACCATTAGGTGTGTAATGCCTAGAATGAAGAGATACAATTAGAGGAAAGGACATGTCAGGAGTAACTAGAAAGTGACGGAAATAGAAAAGAGCTAACCATCAAAGATAAACAAATGATTGGGAACAGATGGTAGGCAATAATGCCGGTGAATTAGGGCCTTATTTCCTGTCCCTTGAGTCCTTATCCTGTATGCCTTTGGCTGTAGCAACTTATAAATCCTGGAAAAGACTAGGAAGTGAATGAGGAAGTAGTGCCTGGAAGCCCAGAGGCTGTAAGTGAGTGAAGTATCTTGGATCCAGATGAAAGTCTATTTCTCTTCTCATCAATATCTTCCACTCCTTCCGTCTATCTCAGTTCCTGTTCTTGTTTGTTTGTATTTGGTGAAGTCCTACCTGTTAATCCTGTACCTTTCTGTGTCTCTAATCTCATCTCTTCATTCATAATGTTAGGATAAGCAATAAATATTAACCAGAATAAAGCAAAATACAAATAATAAAGATATAAAAGATAAATGAAAAGCGATGTAAGAACTAAGATAAACAGCATCTGGAAAGACTAAGATGTGTAAGTGAATGAAAGACCATGAGATGTACCTCTCTTTCCATGTCATATCCTTCTATTTCCTTCACATTATGCCACCGGCAGAGGTAAGGTGGTTAACAATGGAAAGAGAGTGACAAGACTCACAGAGAAGCTTCTCTCGCCCACCGGCGGTGAGTCTTGGATGGTAGGTAAAAGAGATGTCCTCACTCACTTGGTAAGCCTTCTCCAAGATACGAACGAAGGTGAGTGAGTCTTCCAATGACCGCCCTTCCACCAACCGAGTCTATCTCCTTTTAACTCGTGAATTAGGCCGGAGGAAACGACGGGCGGTGAGTCTCTATGAGTCATGCATTCATCCTCCATTTAATGCTTACCAATTAACCTCATCAAACCACCAAACAAGATAGGGAAAGGATGAATGCAGGCATGAAGGAAGAAGTTAACTCCTGACACACCTAAAGGCCCTGAAAGGGAGGTGTGGAAAGGAACGGAAAGAAGTGGATCATCCATCATATGATTTCCTATGCTTTCATCTCTCTATTTGGGAGAGCTATTAACTTCATCTCATGTCCATCCCTTTATTGCTTTTATATGTGTTCTCGGTAATATTGCATCTCTTTGCATTACATTTCCTAATCTTGAATGGAATTGAGATGTTAGGAAGTGAACCGCCAGTTAATAAAGGCGGGAGAAAGGTAAGATGTAAACAAGAGAAATGGGATCTGAGATAAGATGCCAACCGTGTAACTCTTCTTTCTTCTCTTTTCCAAATCCTTTTATTCTTGTCTTTTCGTATTCTCGTTAATTGAGGATCTACACGGTTGGGAGATAACCCGAAAGGAGGTAGGAAAGACGGGGATTAGACCCAGCCGGAAGGCCACCATTCACTTCTTTTCATTTATATTTTCCTTTCGTCTATTGGTTTGTTTCTTGGAAATCCTTTTACCTCAGATCACAGACTCTAGGCTGTGGAAAGGATAGTGTTTGTAGGTTCCTTCATACTTCCACCTCGTCCTTTCTCTAATCCGTCTTTATTACTGGAATTCTTGAATGGTGAACCGATGGAATTATAAGGACGGAAAGGACGAGGGATGCATGAATAGAAAAGCAAATTATCAACCTATCTTTCCTCGCACTCAAGTCAGTTCTCGTCAATAATAAAAGATGCACTGGAAAGAAGAGATTTCACCACTCCATCTAACCTTGATTGCGAGGCCTTATCTCTGATGGTGAGTTGATCTTCCATGGAATGCCTTTTCCTTTCATGGCATTCATCTTAACATGCCAACCGTGTACTCGCTACCTTCGGGCGTTGATAGGGAGGAAATCCTTTTATCTAATCCTCAATGCATTTCTTGGAGGTAGAGGAGTTCATATTGGAGAGGTAATCAAGAGACGTTCCTTCCAACGCTCGGAGTTAGTACGTTGGGTGACTTTAGGTGTGAGATTAAGGGAATAGAATGGACAAGTTACGACAAACAGAGAATAGTAACTCACTTACATGCCATGCATTCATTGTGGTTAGACGGTTTCCCAGAGATAGAAAGGGATAGAGATGTTGGCATTCACCTGTCTGGTTCATTTCTACATAATATCAACCATAAAAGCCTTTAATATCCGGCCTCTCTACTCACGCCGGCGGATGCATGAGTCATTAGGTGAAAGGAAAGTGTAAGAACAAGAATGGAAAAGCATTATGATAAAACCGCGAGAAAGCGGTTGAGAGAATGGCTAACACTTCGTTCACAATCTATTTTCCTAATCTATTATTTACCTTTGGTGTCTGTTCTTTTATTGTGTTTACATTCATTCATCTTCTCCTACATTCCACAGACACCGGATGGACGAAGGAGGGAGTCATCATTTTATTGTTTTTCTTTTCTTCTTTCTTCATGTGTCTTCCTCAGCATGTGTTCCGTGAATTATAAAGATGACATGAGAGACAGGAAAAGAGAAGAAGACAGACCATACATTACCCTACCTCCTATCTGTATCCTTCCTTTCCTTTCTTAATATCTATTTCCTTCATCAGAACTCATCTACATTGGAGAGGGATGAATAACGGTGAAAAGAGGAGACACATCACATAGAAAGGAAGGGGACTGACGTTATCATCTCATTATCTTATTGTAATTCAATTTAACATGTCCTTACACTCTCCGCTCGGGTTAATCCTCACGTCGCAAAAACAAGAATTAAATATTAAAAGATTTCTAAGATGTAGTTATGGTGGTGAAAGAAAGGCTTAGGAAAGGACCAGAAAGGGAAAGTAATGACCGACACAATGTAATCAAGCCTTTCTCACCATGTATCTTCTCCTTACCATGCTGTCTCTCTTACCCCTTACCCAATCTAGGATTGGAACGGAAGGAAGGGTAAGGATAAAGGGATTTGAGGAAGCTATAATCTCTCTCTCACACTGTCTCAGCTCCGAAGCGAGCCCAGAGACTATTTCACTTTGGTAACGACATGAGTGAACGGATGGTAGCGAATGGAGGGAGTTACAGGTCAGCTATTTCCATCACCATCTTTCACTTCTTTCCATTCCTAAGATTCCGGAAGGAACAGATGGTGAGCTGACCTGTATCCTCTCATTCATACCCCAGACTCACAGAGGATGGATTCTGATGGACAATAAAGCCCTGGAAAAGCCGGGAGGCATGCTATCTTTTTCCATCTTTTCTTTCATGTTATTACAGTTAACGGCTTTTCCATAAGAACATGACATCCAAAGGAAATAGATAACAGGGAAAGACAAGGATAACGAGTCAACGAGATAGCGAGGTGATACCTTCCTTTACCTTCCATTGGCCCAGCCATGCCATATAATTCCCTTGTCTATCTCATCTTAGAATCGATCGACAATTAAAGATATTAATAATTCTAGAATGTAGATAGAGAGGTAAGAGAAGTGACATGTGGATATTGATGAGGAAGTGAGTTAACAGGTAGGAGATCACTTTCCTATCAGCCATTACACTCCTTCCTTGGAAATCCATCTATTCTTCTCTTTACCTCTGTCCCTCTTCTTTGCTTCTCTATAATTCACGGATTTCCAAGAGTTAGAATTAATTTGTAAAATATAATATAGAAATACTAAAAAGGTAAATAATAAACAATAAAAGACTAGAAAGATAACGAACTACAAATAAAGAAGAAAGAGATACAAAGTGAAAGAGATTAATAAGACCAATAATAGAATTACAATAATAAATAGAAATACCATACAAAATAAATATAAAATACTAATAAAATATTAAAATGAATTATGAAAAGGACAAGTGAAAGATACAAGTGACTGGAATTCCTTTCGTTTATTATCCCATTCCTTGTCACGTGGGAACTCCTCTATTCACTCATCTCTCTATCTCCCATTATTCACTTCTTGTCCTGTCATCTCAGGAACATTCACGTGAAGGCGAAAGAAGAGAGCCGGGAAGAGCATTCTATAGTCTATCTTCTCTTTACACCTCACTCCCATACCTTCCCTACCATCCCTCTCTCCGTTCGGATTCACCCACCTGTCAGCTCTTGGAATCGCATGCCAGGTAAACAAGAACTGGTCAAGGGAAGGTATGGGCCACGTCCTTCATCTCCCGAACGAACGAAGTGAGTGGGCCATCTCTTTCCACTTCATTCACTTATTAACTTCAAACACAAGATCTCTCGAAACGAAGTGGAAAGATATGGGGAAGTCCTTACATGGCATTCTATTTCCCATCTCTTGGAACAGATGGTGAATGCCATGATGAAGGACGTGACTTCCCATTCCTCTCTCTCACACCTCCCTCTACCTCGTCTCGCGACTTTCGGGAGCTGGAGAGGAGGATGAGATAGGGAGGTGAGTCAGGGAAGGGATAGAGTGGGAAGGAGAGAAAGGTGGTAAAGGGAATGAAAGTCTCTGGAATGTACCTTACCCCACCTGTCCCTGACCATTATCCCCTTCCCTGTTCTCTTTTCTATCATATCTTTATCTCATGGACCCCGCATTATCCGTCAACGAGAATGAATGGGAATGAAGACGAGGTGAAAGGACGGCCTGGCGGTGCCATGTCATCTTTCTTCTCTCTCTCTTATCCCTGTCCTCTTCACCATCTCCTCACTCATACACAAGAACGAAAGGAGATGGGAAGTAACTCAAGGACAGGGAGGAGAACGGGAAGGGTGTGTGAGGTCCTTGTCCTTTGTTCGTCTCCTCACTATCTCTTGGACACGTCCTCACTCACACACCTAACCCTTCCCATTATTCCCTTCCTCTCGCTCATTCCCTTCTACCTCGTCCATTCCTTCGTCATTCCCTTGTCCCCGAAGGACTCGCGAGTCACGGAAGGAGCAGAGGAAAGAGGGACATGGGAGAGAAGGAAGGCATGAGGTGAAAGGGAAGGCGGCCCATCATTACTCCTCTCTTCGTTCGTATCTTCACATTGCGGCCGCCATTACACTCACTCACCTCACTAACCAAGGTGAAGGAATGAGAGGTGAGTGAGGCCCTCTCTCTTTCCTATTGCCTCCGCTCTCTTCAAGGTAATAATGGCGGAGGAAAAAGAGATAGGGAAGAGGAAGTGTGTGAGTCCCCTCTATTTCCAAGGGAATTAATCTGTTGGAGGGACTCACTCTATCACTTCCTCCTTTCCCTTCCTGTGTGTCTTTTCCTCTCGGTTCATTCTCCTACCGTCGATTCCCTCCGTCATGACACACACAGTGGCAGGGAAAGGAGAGAAAAGAGACGGTAGAAAGAGAAGGAAGAAGAAGAGAGGCATGACACCATTCCTTCCAGTCATTCCCTTCTACATCCTGTGGCACGAGAAGATAGGAATGCTCGTTAACTTCGCTCACATTCAAGTGCCACAGAGATGAGGTAGATGGAAGGAATGGGCCGTCTCTTGCCTCTTTCTTTCCTCTCGATTCCTTCCTATGGTCGTTATCTCCTGTAAAGACGAGTCTTAGAGACGAGGAGGAGTGATAGGTGAGGAATGGAGAGATAAGACTGGAAGGGACCTGACAGATGATGGCATTCCTCACCCTTCGGTCGTTTCCTCCCTCATCCACATCTCTCTCCATCCTGGGGCTCTATTCTCTATTTGTATGTCTTTTCCCTTCTTACCATTACCCACGAGCCACAGGTGATAAACGAAAAGGAAACGAGAGAAGCGAGTGGACGGTCTTTTCTTTCCCTTTTCACTCTTCCTTGCCTGGCTTTCTATTTCCAGTGTGCCAGGCATTAACCGTTCATTCCCTTCCCGTCCGTCCTTTCTCTCCGGTCTCCTTTCGGTCACTCACTCACCTCACACCCTATCTCTCGCCTCTGAGATTGATTGGCGAGAGGGTGTGAGAGAGATAGATGTGGAGGGGTGGGGAGGCCATGCTGTGCCAATGAATGACACAGATAAGAGCTGGCCTCCCAATTAACACACCCATCCACACACCAGGCTCGCCCGAACGAAGAGAGGAATAACCAACAGAAAAGAGACGAGGCAAGTGAATGGGTGAGTGAATGAGGAAGCGAATGAACGGTTAGTGTAAGACCCAGCGGGCTGCTCCAGAGAAAGAGGGGAGTGAAAAGACCCGACATGAAGACACACAGCCCGCTCCATTCATTCTCTTCACCGTCTGGTCCTCTTCTTTGCTTCCCTTGTACCTACGTGAAAGCCAGGACCAGACACAGAGCTGAGGAATAAGGACCGAGAGAAACGAGGGAAGGAAGGAACGTATCTTTTCTATCTCTCCTTCCGTCCCAACTTTAGGAGTTACCGAAAGGACAGGTACAGACTAGTCCAGGATGGGACGGAAGAAAGACCATGCATCCACTCCGCCGTGAGGCCAGGGATAGCCCGGAGTGGGGAGTGGCTTTGTGGTTGAGTTCTTGTGTATCCACTCTCCTCTGTACCTAGGATGTGAGGTTACATGGAATAGACGGTACAGAGGTGAAAGAGTGGATTAGAGAGAAGAGTAACCAAGATGATTCATGCCCTTCCCAACCGCCTCCTCTTTACCTCTCATTGCACTCACTTCGTTCCCTTGTCCATCCTGTACCTTCCGCTCCGCTCACGGATCCGACAGGAGGAGGAAACGAGTGCATGAGAGGAAGAGGAGTTACGACGGAAGGGACATGATCTTACCCATCCCATCCTCACGCCGGAAGTTAATAGCTGAGGAACGAAGGAGGCGTGAAAGGGATGGAAGTAAAAGGGAATGAAGTGACCGCTCGTCTCCTCGCTTCCCACCCTCTTCTCTTTCTCTTATCCCTCTCTTTTCTCTCGGTTTCTTTTCTCTTCATCATGTCCTTAACATTAATAACCGAGAGAAAGGGATAGAGAAAGGCTTCCCACCGTCTATTCTCTGTGAGACGACGGAGGAGGAAGTAAAAGAGAAAAGACGGCCTAACTCCCTTTCACCTCTGTATCTAGGATGTGATTAAGAGGTGAGAAAGGGTGGGGAAAGGTGGACCGTCCTTGTCTTTCATTGACCGTCAGGACCTTATCTTATCCATTCCTTCCCGTGTCCTTTCTATATTCTGTTCCCACTCTCTTCGCTCGCTCTTGGACCCGGTCCTTGTCCTTGGTTACACGCTGCCGCCAGGACAAGTCCCAGAAGTTGATAAAGATATAGAGAAAGGAAAAGAGAGAACGGAGAGGAGAGGAATGAAGTGACGAGTCCAGAGTGAACGACTTGGAGGCACGCCGTGGAATGAAGAATGAATGACACGAAGGAAGCGACTGGAAGAGCTGACGGTGGGCCGCACCCAACTGCTTTATCCCCAAACAAATAGTTGGCCTTCAGGGCTAGCCTTATCACATTATATCCCCTTCTTCTTACCTTTCTATTTGTGTTCTTATGTGTGTGTTATTCCTTTCCTAATCTGTAAATCTTTAGGATAATAAAGAGATGAAAATCCTTGTCTTTGCAACTAGAAAATGAATGGGAAATACTAGGATGAATGATACAATGGAGAGATAATTGCTTGGAGAGAAGACTCCATTCTTCTTTCACTCCGTCCTCAATCCTAAGATGTGGATATCAGGTCCTTTATCACCTGCAAATGCCAGGACTGTAAGGACGAGAATAGAATAGCTCTCCCAAAGTAGAAAATAGATAAGAAATGCATTGTAGGGAAGGACTTCCATCAGACACAATAATCTCACATCCCAATATCTCCCTTTTCTCTTATCCTTTCCTTAGGTCTGTTTACGTCGTTAAAATGCTGGTATTATGAAGAACACGAAAGGAGAAAAGGGACATTATTTGCTGAGATTAAATGCTTTCTCTTTTACTAATCTTTCCTCACATCTCTATCCCTTTCACACTCTATTTCTTTCACTATCTAATCTCACTCTTTCCTAGCTTTTGGATAGCTTATTTTACAGGAATTCCTTTTACTTCAATTTCATACATTTGTTTGTATTTTTAGAATTGTAAAGATGAAGAACGAGAAAGATGTGGATAAAGAAAACCAAATGAAAGAACATAAGGAAAAGAGAGATACAAGACTCTAAGATCTGGAGAATGCATTAATTGGCGAGTCATCTCCTTTTCCTTGTGCATCCACTCTTTTCTCTATCCTATCTCTCTTCACCGTAACTTCACACTCCGTTAATCCCAAGAACGTAACCAATAAACCAAGCAAATGATAGGCCAGGAACATGTAGAAAAGGATTATGAATCAGGATCCAAATATAAGAATTACAATTAAAGAGAAGAAAGGTAAGGAAACTCAATTAAAGAGAAATCCAAATACAAGAATGAAATATAAAATAAACAACATAAAGAAAACCAAATATTAATAATAAAACCAGAAAGTGAAAGAAAGAGATAAAAATGGGAAAGAAATGTAACTATTGGTCTTATTTTATTATCTTCTTTCTAGCTCATCTTGAAGTCACTTGTACCTCCATTCCAGCCCTCTATCAGCTGTCATTGTCCTCTACCTTCATCAAATATCTTCAAATAAACAAACAAATAAGAAAGAAGGAAGGAATGAAAAACCAAGAAGATTCCAAAAAGAAAACCAAATATTATATAAAAGATCAGATATTACTTCCTTCATGCCTCGCATGCCTCTATTCATCTCTTTAATTCTCAAGTTATACCTCTTCCTCAATGCATGACATTATCTCCATTACACCCTACCTTGATTGGAGGGCATCCTCCGTCAGCACACGTTAATCCCAATTAGAGGATTTCTAAGATGGACGGAAGAGGTGTTTCCTGATCCAAGAGATGCAATGGAGAGAGACTCCGTTCATTCTGTACATCTCACTCTCCGTCCTGTGGACTAGTTCCTGTCGTCAAAGCAATTAATAGGTGAAAAAGGATGATAAAGGAAACCAAAAGATACAAAAAGAGAAAAAGGACCATAAAATAGAAAATGAAAGATAAAATGAAAGAAAAGACACAATAAAAGAATGGAAAAGACAAGGAAAGGTCAAGGACCAGGATTAATAGACAGGATATATGTGGCCGGACGTTTCTCTCCCGCGGCTTCTATCGTTTGCCGCGACCAACTGGTGGCCCGTCCGGACAGGGCATGATCTTCCCTAAAGACACAAATCCTATAATATAAAATCATTAAATAAAAATAATAAAAGAAAAAGCAAATTTAAATACAAATAAATAATAAAAACAAACAACAAGATAACCAAATGAAAAGACAAATAATAAAGATAAATAAATAAAAGAGATGCCACATGAATTCATCTTTGTTTACATGCTAATTATAACGACTTACAGGAAATGGAAAATGACAAATGAATGACATTATTTGGCTCAGAGATGGGTCATGGTCAGCTATTAACCCGGTCCTTTTATCTCCCATTTTCTATCACTTCAAATCCATTCTCTACCTCCCCTCCCTTCTCTATCCTGTACCTCTTATTCTCTGAGGCACGAAGGGAGGTGTAATGTTGGTGAGGAACGAGGGAGACTGACGAGCGAGTGGGACAAGCCCTTTTCTTTTTCATCTTTCTAGTCTTTTATCTTTCACTTTTCATTCCTATCTTGTGCTTCTTTGCGAGTCACGGCTCACAGACAGAGTGACGAGGCAAGCCTTCATTCCACTCCGTTCCACCGACGACGGTGAGGAGGAGGGAGGGAGAAATCATCTCTTTATCATCTACTCCGCTCTCCGCTCAGGCTAGGATGGGACAGACGTAGGCTTGGGAGCGGGGTGGAGAGAGCGGAGGGTGGATCTCTGTCACACACTATTCCTTCATCCAAGATATCACCTATAGATGAGGTACGACCAAAGGGAGGAAGGAATCCCATCATTATCTGTCACTTTTCGTTCCTTCTCCTCTCCATCTTCCCTTCGTCTGTTCGTTTCCTTCTCTTATCTAGTTCTTGGAAACGACGAAGGGTGAAGATGGGAGAGAACATGACCCCGCGCTTCTCTATGTTGGAGCGGCTATTGGTCATTACTTGTCCTTCCTGTCTTTTCTATCTCTCATGCCATCTTGGATTACACGGTCACAAAGAGAAGATAGACCGTGGGAAAGCATGAGAGAAAAGACAGGGGGAAGCTCCTCTCTGTCACTTCCCTCTTCATCCTCTGTTCACCCGCTGTTCCAAGTGATGACTGCAGCGGAGAGAACAGGTGTAAGAGGTAAGACATGGAGGCGAACATAAGGTGAGCTGACCCATTCATTTGTCTCTTGATTGCCTCTTTCACCTGTCATTCTTCTCTCATTGCCTCTGTTCCTTCTCGCTCCTTTCATTCGCTGTCTAGCGTAGGCAATGGAATGACAGGTTCTCTCTTCCCTCTCTTTCGCTTCTTTGTGACTCGCGAACCGAGCGGAGGCAAGGTGAAGGGAGAGAAAGAAGCGGCCATCCCTTCATGCCTCACAGAGAAGACTGAGAGGCGGGATGGATTCTAGATGCTGGAAGATGGCTGACAGCAGATAGGAGTCAGGGAGCGGTGAGTGAGTCTGTGAGCCATTCCTTTCCTCTCGCCTCCGCTCCATTGTGTCTTTCCTGTCTCTTCTTTACGTCCTCTGTCCCTACAACTCTTTCTCCCATCCCCACGGCCTCGCTGTCAAGGATGTAGCTAAGAGACGACAGGCCGTGTATAGGATGGTATAGAGAAGAGATAATAGATGAGCTGAGGAATGAACATGAGGAAGCGAGAGACACCTCTATCCCTTTCATTCTATCCTTTCATCTCACTCTTCGTTCCTCGTCTTTCCATGTCAAGTAATTCCTGTAGACGAAAGACGAGAATAAGAACGAAGAAGAAAGAGATATAACTCTCGGTCCTTCACCTCGCTATCTTCTCTGGGCTCTCTCTTCCATCTCTTCTACATCATAGAATTTGGAAAAGAAAGAGAAAAGAAAGAAGGATGGAAGAGCCCAGAGGCGAGGAGTGTAAGGACGAGAGAAGATAGAATGGGGAAAGGGTGACCGCTCCCTCCGGTCCCTTCCCTTTCTCTCATTCCTTAATTCTCGGGGCTTGCCCACCAATGTAATTCTCCTTCCCGAACGTAGAAAGTGAGGAAGGATGAGAGAATTATAGAGATGACAGACAGGTGTGGCAAGCCATGACCAAGGGATGTACCCTCCCGCCTTCGTTGGTAAGAGGTAGAGCCTCAAGAACAGAGACTAGACAGTGAAAAGAGAAGGCGGGAGAGTCTATTTCCTTCATATCATCTCATCTGTATCTTCCCCTCGTCCTTCTCTTCTCTGTATCTTATCTCTCTACCATGGAAGGACGAGTGAAGGGGAAGATAAAAGAGATGACATGATGAATAGAAAGGTAGGCCATCTTCATGCTTCCTTCATAATCCGAAAGAAGAGAGGAAAGATAAGGCATTTGGATCCATCAGAATATGGCCTACCTCAGATTCCTTCCCGCTCCATTCGTTCCTGTGTCTCTCATTCCACTCTCTTCTCTATACCATTCCTTCTACTCCTGGCCTATATCCTGATCCAATAATAAAGAGAAATAGATAGGCCAGGATGAGCCATTATATATCTTCCTTTCTCTTCATCAAGATTCTAATGCTTGGCGAGCGATGAAAGAATGGAGGGAATATGAAAGGGATGTGGAAACCCTTAGAATTAGCTCGCCAAGAAAGCCATTCAAGATCTTAAGAAGTGAAAGGGTGTGAGGAACCAAGAGGTGACGAAGGAATGGATTTAACTTTCATCTTAATGTAATTCCCTTTTTCTTTTCCTTTATTATTACTATTTAATGTTGGAAGAGCTCTGACAAAGACAACTAGAAAGCGATGAAAGAGATGTCAACAGGAAACCGAGCTCTTCCTCCAATCAATCTGTTCTCCTTCCCTTATCTTCCTTTCCTGGCTCGTTAATCCTTATTACCTACAACATACCCACGAGCCATCCAAGATAAGGGAAGTTACGAAAGGAATGAGGTGATAGACGAAGGGAAAGAACCGAATGAAGGGGGATCAAGATCCTTTTTACCTTTCATTTCCCTCTTCCTTTCGGTATCTTTTCTATCTATGATTCCTTATCCAACTATTAATCACCGAAAGGAAAGGGAAGTTACACCATATGATATCTCCCTCTGTCCTGTCCTCTCTTTTCTATCTATTTCTACATCTCATTCATCATCCAAGATACACTGTAGAGAGGACAGGGAGGGATAACGTAAGATATAGAATGCATGCTCTTCCTTCGGTCCCATCCGTTCCTTTCGTGCCTCAGTCTCTAGAACGAAGAAGAAAGAAGAGCATGATGTGAAAGGGAGGACATACCTTCGTCCAACCGCTACACGGCCTCCAATGCAGTTAGGTGTTAACCCTTTATTTTGGTCTCTTAATTCCTCACATTCTAATTCCCATGATTACCAACTAGAATGGGAGGTACGAAGGGAAGAATGAGCGAGTTAACCGACATGCCTTATAATTCCCTTTATTCATCTCTTTCCTCTATTTGGTTTCTGGGATTATTGGAGGTAAGAAGAGTTCCATAAAAGCAAAGAAGAGAGAAATAACGAGATGTCAGGACTAATTCATTTGTGTCTTTTCTTTGTACCTTCTTTCTTTCTTGTTTACTTCCAATGCCAGTTCTTGTTTGGATGAAATGATTCCTTTTGCTTTGTTAATTCGCTCTTTCTTTTATCTTAGATTTAATGTACAAAATTATGTCGTAAAAACTCAAGATGAAAGCAAAATATAGAAATTCTATTATTAATTATCTCTCCCTTTTTCATCTGTTATCACTCACTTCTTGGACTAGTCCGTACGTGGTAAAGGATTAGGAAATAGAATGGAAAGAGAGTGACATAAGGAACGAGGTAAAGGGGAAGTACAATGGAGGCGAGAAGCCGAGGCAAGTAATGAATGGGACACTTCGTTCTCGTTAATAATCTGTTTACGTCTTTGCTTTTACTTTTGGTTTCTGAATTTAGTTTTTATTGTCAAAATGATCCAAGATAGTGAGATGAGAGGAACATAATGTAACTTAGAAATGAAAAGAGGTGACAGCATAAGATAAAACCAACCATCACTATCCACTCTTTCTATTCCCTTCATAACTTCTGGATCATGTTGGTTCCTCCACCTGTCGGTTAACTCCTTCCTCTAAACCTTCCTCTCCAACTCCATGCAATGAGGGAATAACGTATGGAAAAGAAAGGCATGACAGTAAGGCCTGGAGTTCGCAAAGAAGCTGTTCCCATCTCTCTCCCTTGACTCCGTCTGGTCTCTCGATGCTTGAATGGTAATGAGATAGCGAATGGAGAGAGCGGGTGGTAAGGAAAGGTCCTGCGACCCAATATCCACATCTTCTTTCCTTTTCCTGTCATTGTGTCACCAAATTCATTCATCCATGACATGTAGGAGTTAGTGAGGAAAGAGGAGTGTAATGGTGACACAAAGGAAAAGGCTGGAATGAATATTATTGGTTACATGGAATGCATGGAATGACCAACGAACATAAGGTGAGGAGGGAAATGGAATGAGAGAGATAGCATTCACCCACCAGCTGAGATAGGGTGGGGTAGGGATGGACAGGTGGGTTCCAAGGTTAGATCTCTTTCATCTTGGGATTTATGGTTTCCTGTATCTTCACTCACTGTTACACCTGTCCTAGCATTATCCATCTTTGAAGAGCAATAAATAATAATAAAATAGAAAAGCTTAGAAGAAATGGCTGTCCCAAGATGTAGAATTACAGGTAAAAAGAGGAGGATAAAAACCCACAAATAGAATGACAAGAAAGTGAGTCCTGTTTCCTCATCCATTCGTTTCCCTCAGTCTTCGTTCAACCACATTATTACACCTCCAAAATATAAAATAAACCACAAAAGAAAAGAAAAAAGACAATAAGAAAGCAATCTCTCCCACTCTTTCCCGGCTTTACCGGTCAGTCGTTAACTCCCTCAACTCACCAAAGAAGCAAGGAAGAAGGAAATAAACGATGAGAAAGGAACGTATCTCTTCCCTACATGCCATGTCTTAGTCTTGGCTATCACCTCATCATTTCGGTTAAACAAGTTCTCGTTGATACCTTAGGGTCTATTCCTTACACTTCTTTTCAGCTATTTATTATTCTAGAATTACATTAGAAATTAAGATGAAAGAAACCTAGTGAAAGAAAGGGATGATTAATAGTAAGGAAAGGACCATAGGAAGATAAGAGATAGAAGATACAAAATGATCCCATTCTTTCCCATTGTCGCCCACCGGCGGAGGTGAACAGACACTGACCAGGAAGTGACCAAGAAGTCAAGGACCAACCCAAAATGAATCCAGATAAAGCATTTTATAGTTATTTTCATATTGTATCTTATCTTTGTCATTCATTTCTTTCTTTTATTGTGTCTTGAGTTATCTTCCTACTTCCTAGTCCAAGAGAAGGTAGATAAGGACAGGTAAACAGGATGTAGGAAGGAGATGTGAAAGGGTATTATCTCTTAGTCTCTTCTCACACTCTAGGACCCTTTCACAGCGGTCTATCTTTCATTAACATCCTAACATTGTAATTCCAGAAAAAAAAAGATTAGGAAAAGGAATTATAAAGTAGAATTAAGAGATGAATCCCATGTCATAACAACGTGAATTGGAAGGTAAAGGAAAAGGAATTAACAAAGCAAAGAAGAAGTAATGAAAGGATGAGAACAAAGGAAAATAAATATTAAATCCTAACATGATAACCATCAGAAACTAAAAGCATTTAATATTAGGAAAAGATTAGGATGAAGGTAAATAGAAAAGCATGAAAGTAATAGCTGATAAAGGGATTTCCCGACATTATGACATCAGAATCCATAAAACCAAGATACAGAAGTTAATGAACGAGGGAGTACACACATGGGAAAGATAATGACCGATCCAATGTCAACCTTCTCTATTTGTACCTGTTATTCCACTCTTTTCCACATTCTACCTCCACCAAACTGCCTCTATTCTCTATTGGTGAAGGACTACCTCATATTGGTATGCTTCTTTGCTCTTCTCTCTGTATCTTCACGTATTAACCCCTCAAACACACTCAATCTCCAAGAATCCATCTATTGGTCACACATAATGAAAAACCATCAATTTCCTACCATCAAAGACACCTAAATCTCAGGGTCTTTAACTCCCGTCCGTCGTAACAACTTTTGGTCTTAGATTTCATGCTTTTTAATTCCCTTTACCATCTTATTCATCTATATCTTCACCGAACGGTCTATCTTAGGATCTACAATGTGAAATAATGGGATGGGCAAGCCCCAGATAAAGGTAAGATGTCAAGGATTTTACCGTGTTAACGAGAACATGAGGGAAAGATAGAGGTGCTTACAGACGCTTCCCGTCAGGCCTTTCTTTCCCTCCTTTCTATCGTTTACCAGAGCTCTAAGATATAGAGATGGAAGGTCGTGAACTAACCTAAAAACAAAAAACCCTAAAAATAAAAGAAAATAAAAATAAAAAGCATTAAAGATGAAAAAGGGAAATAAAAGAGATACAAATAACCCTAAGAATAAAATAAGATGATAATATGCTGTAACGACGAAGGCGGGAACAGATCCCAAAGTGAATGATGGATAGGTAAAAGGGTCCAAAAGACCAGAAATGCTATTATTTGCTTCACTCGGTTTCCGGTGTAACCCTCACGGCTGAGTCTTGGAGAGACGAAGGGCCTCTTCTTTTCATCCTATCCTTGTCACACTGTGGAAGAGACTAACGGTTACAACTTGAAGAATGAGATGAAAGTAATGTCCCATAAATGCTTTTATCTGAGGTAACATGGTCTTTCTCCCTCACATTCATTTCTTTCCCATTTACTTCTTTCTTTTGTCACACCTTTTACCCTTTATTTCGGTCGGTGTTAATTGAGGTTATGAAAGACCCGACCGGTGAATGGTAAGTAATGGGAAATAGAAAAGCTATCCATCATTGTTTGTCTTCTTTCTCTTTCTTCTTTCCTATGTGATATCCCGCACCGGATGGTGGGTGAGCAAGTCTTTTATCAGCTATTACGACGAGGAAGAATGACGTGGGAGGCAACAATAAACAAGAAATGACCGGTGGGTCCAAAGGTAACTACAAATAGAATTAGAATGCTTTTACTTTCCCATTTCATCCCATTTACAGTTTCCTTCCTCCATTTCTCCTCTTTTCAATTCCTTTCATTCATTTATTACTTTAGGATGTGGATCAGTCCAGAGTGAGCGAGAGCGAGGGATGAAGGCATCTTTTTCCATCTCTTTTCCTCTTTTACATTGCTTGCCACTGGCTACATCCTTGACCAAGAGAACGAACCCAAGTGAGTGAACGGGAAAGAAGTGGATAAAGCATCTCTATTCATTTCCTTTTCATTCATACCCTAGCCTTCACGTGTAGCCTGTGGGCGGAGATGAAGGCACACACTCTATCTCTTATCCTCATCTGTTGGTCTCTTCATCATGTGGAAGAGCGAGGTAGCGAGCGGACCCTTTCCTGCTTCCTTCCTGTGTCTCTCAGAAATGCTTTTCACCTACATCCCACTCTATCCGTCCCGCCTCTCGGCTTTTGAAGGACGGGTGGGACAATAAGATAAGAACAAGAGATAGTGAAGGAAGTGGAACGAGAGAACGGTTTCCAACCCTTTATTCTTACCTTCCTCCCCGTCTTTTCCACGGGTTCATCCACAGTGTGTTAACAGCCTAGAATAAACGATAAGACGGGAGGAAGAGATAAAAGGGTTTGTATCTTCGCTCGGCAAGCCTTTCTATTTCCTCCATTCGTTCTCTTTGGTCACTCCTTCCTTGACAGTGAGGAATAAGGCTTGCCCACCGTTCATTCATTCCTACCTCACCATCGGTTTACCTCAGATTAAAGGCTTTTACATCTTGTTTATTTCCTGTCTTTTCGAGAGTTCTTGATCTCCCTTCCGTGCGGTGTAATTCTTGGGGTTATATGGTTAGGATATTGGGTGATAAAGGAAAAGGATAACACAGACCCATTCACACGACGGAGAGGAGTGGGAGACAGATGTGTGTGGGAGGGAACCGTGTGACCGGTGTGTAAGCCTCTGGATCATGGCCGAGGGAATTAGGTGACCGAGAGGCCTTATCTTATCTCTTCCCCCTTGCCTCCGCCGGTGGGCGACGAGTCAAGGAAGGGGAAGTAATGCATGCTGTCAACCCACCTTCCTTACCCTGCCATGCCGCTCATCTCTTCGCTTGGCATGTGATTGAAGATTGAGGGAGCGCCAACAGGCGAGGGTTGACAGTCTTCTCTCCAGCCTTCGTGAGTCTGGTGTAATGATGAATGAGGAAACGAATGAAGAATGAACGGTTATAATTCTCTTTGTCTATTCCTTGGTCTTTCCTTTTCTCTTGTTCTAGGTGTTATGGATGAGCTCCGACAAAAGAGAGGAGTAAGACATAGGGAAAGACCAAGAGAAAAGAGACAAGATTTCCTCACCGCTCATCCCTTCGCTTTCCCATGATTACACACTTAGTTACATCCTAGCCTTATCACCGCCCACCGGATGAACAGAGGGTGGACAGCGGTGAAAGAAGTGTCCCAGCCCCTCAACTTCCGGGCTGTGTCATTCTCTTCCTTCTCCATTCCTTCGTTCCCAACCAAGAACTCGCTAACACCTACCTCAGAGATTGGGGGAACGAAAGGAGAAGGAAGGAATATTAGGTGTGAAGGCTATTCCTCGCTGCCTTCACGGATAGACCGCGGGAGTTAGAAGGAAGCGGGATCCATCTCTAGGTAACTTTCCTTTCTCTGCAGTGTATCCCAGAGCCTCTATTCCTGGCACAGGATGGGAAGAGTGTGGACAGGAAGGAAGAGGTGGCTCTGGAAGGCCTTTTCTCTTTCTTATCTCTGAGGCATTCACGTGGCAGCCAAAGGGATGACATGGGATGGAGAAAAGGCCCTACCATAGAATCTAGAAGTCTTTTCTCTTTCCTTAGCATTCACCTGTTGATCTTCTTTCCAGTGTATGTCCTCCGTGTCTTGTTTACCTGCTGTCTGTTCGGTTCATGATCCTAACCACAATGACACGGAGGGACGGAGTGGAGAGTCTTCTTCTTTGCGAGCCCTGTCTCTTTTCTATTTATTTCTTCTTTTCTTTTCTTTTTAGTTACTTTTGGGGCTCGCATGCTTCCTTCATCACCCATCCTTCCATCTCTTAATCTCGCCTCCGCTCTGATGCATTACTTGGTGAGGCGAGGAGATGGATCCAGGATGGAGTGAAGAAGGCTTAGGAAAGGAATAGAAGAGAAGGACGAGAGAAGCGAGGAGAGAGGGGAATATCTTTCATGGTCATCCACTTTCTGTTCCCCCTCCTCTGTCGATGAGCCGGGTCACAGAGATAACTCAAGGAACAGGAAAGTGATGATGAAAGAGATAGCATTCCTGTCACTCATGCCTCCCGGCTCTATTCGTTTCCAGATGAGTGTCTTTCCTTCTCACACCTCGTCCCTAAGTCAGCAATCAACATGAAAGAGAAATGATAGAGTGAAGAGGGACGACCGAAGGAAGGAGTGAGATGGACAGTTTTCTTTCTTTCATTTCTTTATTATTAGTTTGCCTTCTTTTGTCGTAATAATTCTTTAATTTTTCTTTTCTTTTATTTATTGGTTTTATGTAGTTAGGTGTGTTCATGACCTGTCCCGCGGGATTAAACGATAGAAGCCGCGGGAGAGAAACTTCAAATATAAATAGTAAATAGCTGATAATAAAGGGAATTAAAGGGACATAAAGTGATTGAAGATAAAGGAAGAGAAATCCCTTAAAATCCAGGTATTAACTTATGGTCTCTCACTTCTTTCCTGGTTAGTGTTCCCATCCATTTCTTAGTTACATTGTCAATACTTGAATTCTGGGAGTTATTACGTGTGAAATGATGGGATACACGATCCAAAAGTGGAGGAAAGATACCGGGCTAGCCCTGAGAATAAGTCCCTCAAATAGCGTTTCTTCATAGTAATTCATCATGTGGTCGAACGAAGGTGAGTGAGTCTTCTCTTTGCTAACCACCTCTCCGGACCATGCCGTCGGTGATATAGAGAGGAGGAATAACGACGTAAAAAGAAAGGCATGGAAGGGATGATCATTGACTGTGAGATGGTTCACCAATAGAATTCACTTTCCTTCCCTTGTAAGTCCTGTTTCCTTCACATTGTGGCTGTTATGTTGAAGAGATAGTGCCTTCCCCATTTCTTTTCATTTATATCTTCATCTTTGTTTGTCTCTTGATTGTCTTTGTGAGTGCTTTTCTCCTTACCAATTACTCTCTTTCTTTTACAATTCACTTTAGGATTTAATATTTATTTTCATTCTCTTATTGTACTTCCTCTAACCCTACCAAATCCTCTAATCCTTACATGTAATCCCAGAGCCTGGAAGGATATGGAAATGGTGATGAACAAGAAATCTCAGAGATTAATAGATAAAAGAGGTTGAGAGAGAGGTCTAATGCATTCCACAGCTTCATTCCATCTCTAAGTCTTGTATTTGGGAATGAAAGTGATGCATGAAGCCAAGAGAAAAGCGATGAGTGAAGACAGCTCTCTTTCTTATCATCTCATTACCTACTATTTCCTGGAGATCAAGACTCAACCACAATGTGAAGAAAATAAGCTTTCTATAGCTTCAGGAACTGGTAGAGATAAGATAGGTTGGAGAGATGGCGTGTCTTGGAGAGAGATCATGACCCACTCCGTCAAAGATAAAGGCCTTTAAGATAAGCAAATATTAACCGTTCACACATCATTCCCCACCCTTCGTTTGTACATTAATTCTACATCTGGGGAATGTGTGGTTAGACAAGGCTCTCGCATCTAGGATTATATGATGTCCAATGGATGGATCCGTGAACAGGAGAGAAATGCTTCTAGAGACTTCCGGATCCACCTAACAGCTTCTATCACTCTCTGTTATCTCTTTCTCTTAATCTATAATTGTCTTTTTAATTCCAAAATGAATGAGTCTAGAGAAGACTGGACCTGGCCTCACGGCTGACATCATATTGTTTGTCTATTTGTTTGTTTGGTCTTTTCTTTTATATTTCTTTCTTATTATTTCCATAAGATGCCAATATCTGTAAAAGCTATAAATCTTCTAATAAAACCAATAGATGAAAGGAATGATAAAGGAGATGGACATCATATGAAGGAGAGATAAGATGCAGGAAATAGCGTGTCTTCACATTGTCGTTATCCCTTTATCTTCCTCCTTTCCTTCACTATCCGTTCACTCTCGGTTTACACGGTTGCAATGACAAATAATTAAAATAAAAAGAAGAAGGGAAAGGAATATTAGTGACGAGAGAAGACTCGTCTTTATTAGAATTCTATTTCTATTTGTATCTTCAATCACCAATACACGGTCTGGTCTCTTAATCCTTACCAATATTACACCAAAGAGAAGACAGACCGTGAATGGTGGAGTGATAGTGAGAGAAAGACCATGAGTTACATTCTATTCCTATCACTGTCCCGCCTCTCTATTCTCTATGTGTTAACCGATGGTGTTTGAGATCCTAAGATGAGCCTGTGGGCGGGACAAGATGTGGAAAGAAAATGAATGATAAAAGAACGAAAATAGAATGCTTTTATATCTGTCATTCCATCTGTCCCTACATGCTCACTCACTGGTTGGGTCGTGAGACGGTCGGATGTAACTAAGAACCGAGCCAATGTGAGGTCAGAAAGGCTTTTATCACCGGCGACGGGAGGAGCAAGGGAAGACCAAGGGACATCACATTCTCATCCCTAACCCACATGCCTTTCTCACCGGTAGGTCTACCTCCATTCAAGACTGTACCAGAAGCTGAGATATGGTGAAGAGATCCCGTGAATAATAGGTGATTAATAAGATGAAAAAGGAAAGGCATGAAGTGTAGGATGGTGTATAATTGCTTTCCCTGGTATATCTCTGTCTCTTGGTTACTCTTCTCTTCGTGGCCTCTTCTCCCATTAACTCCGAGATATTGGATGAGGAGATGGGAGAAAGAGATGCCACTCAACTCCCTCCTCGCTTCTAAGCTTCGTCGTTACAACAAGAAAAAGGGAATTAACCCTAGCATTATGCCAGCCGCGGCGTATCCAAGATCCAGAAATATAATGGCGGTTACAGAGAGACTCTGGGATATAGGAAAGACATGCCACCGCTGACTGTAGAATCCTTTTCCTCTCACTCACGGCTTACGTTCCTTGCCTTTCGTGTCATTGTGGTTAAGGAAGCTACCGTCCGTCTCTTTAGGATCCGGAAGTGATTAACGAGAATGGAAATGAAAAGAGATGAATAGAATTGTAAGAAAGGAAAAGGATAGTGTTTGTTCATTCGGTGAAGATTTCTAGTTGTAAAAGCGATGAAAGAGAGAATTAATGACAGACAGGAAATCATCACCTCACTCCCTTTCTATTCTCTGTTCTTCATTCTATTTCCAGTGTCTCAGAGTCTTGAAGATGGGAGAGAACGAATGGAATGAGAGAGCGGGTACATCATCTGTTTGTTCGTGAGTTATCATTCCCTATTCATTTGTTGCTTTTCTTTTTAGTTACATTCTAGCTTCTAATCCCTTTTCCTTTATCTTCAAACCCTATCTTCCTTACCATTCATAATCCCATTAACACCTAGAAGATAGTGGATGGACCATAGGATACAAGTCCTTGCCTGCAGGCACTTCCTTCTTACTCACCTATCTATATCCTGTCTTTTACATTCTAGTATTACTTCCTTCTCTTTACTATTCATTTGTCACTTTGTGGACATCTTGTCACTCACTTTTCATTCATTCTCCTTTCCTTCTTTCTCGCTCATTTCCACCGTCAATGACGGAGAGGAAATGGCGGGAAGGAAAGGTCATATGCTGTCCCTATCTTTTCTCTGATCCAATATTCACGGTTTACATGTTAGGGTTAGAGAGATGAGTTGGTTTTAGGGACAGCATTCTATAGACGAGAGAGTGAACAGGGAGAACGAAAGAGGAGGTGTAGGGACAATGTATGACTCGCCTTCCTGGCGGTTTATTCCTGTCTTTATCTCTACCTCAGATACAAGAATCTAGATGATGGATAACGCCGTGTGAAGGCGAGTGATAGGTAAGGAATCACCTCTTTACTTCCTTCCTGTGTTTCCTATCTTCCTTTGTTTGTATTTGAAGTCGTAATAATTCCTAATCTTAGAGTCACAGGAAGGAAATGGAAAAGGAAACAGCTTCCGGGCGAGATTAATGGATTTGTGGAAGGAATCGTTTGTACGTGTTATCCCAATATCTCGCCCTACCAATCATCTCCTCTTTCATCTCGTCTTTCTTCATCCCTCAAACCGTTCCACCACCTATTAACTCGTGAATTAGAAGATAGTAGATACAGAGGTGTGGAACGGAGGATGAAAGACGAGGATAAAGGGATTTCTATTGCTTGCTCTGGTCCATTGGTTAACACCTTGAATAACCACGTCTCTCTACCTTGTCTCTGAGGTTGGAAGATAATGGACCAGAGGGAACGGTTCGCTCGTCACTCTTCCATCGTGTTCTCTCGCTTATCTTTGAGGGTTCTTTTACACCTGTTCCTCGCTTCCTTTCCTTGTATTGTCTGGAACTGTCCTTTCGGTGAGTCCTTAAGAAGCGAGGAATAGACACACAATGAAGATATACCGCCTCCCCGCCTTTGGCTGAGGCATCGTGTGTACAGTGTAAGACCCAGCGGTAAACCTTAGGAGCTGGTATGATGGATAATTAATAAGACACGATGCCAACGGCTGTAACGACTAGAATTATAAATGAAAAGAGATGACATGTTCCTGCTCTCCGCTCCGCTATGACGAAGAGACGGGAAGTCATGACCAAGCGAGGAGTGAGGATAGAACCATTCATTGTGAGGCCGGATGAAGGCCGTTCCTTTCCTTTTTACTTCTCTCTTCTTCATTATAATCTTCTTTTCATTTGGTGAAGGAATTAGACCATAAGATAAAACCAACAAATAGACAGATAAGAGAGAAAGAGGCCTTCATTCTACATCTCTTTCCAGATCTTTCTACATTCCCAATCTCTCTTACCTGTAACCGAATGAAGGATAGGGAAAAGAAAAGACAGACAATAAGACCCGGCTGTCGCCAATAGATTCCTTCCCTTTCACCGTCTTATCCATTCATTCGTTTCTCTTCATTCATTGACGGTGGAAGGATTCCCAAGAAAGAAGCAAATAACGACCGAAGGGACGAGGGAAGTTCCCGTCATTACATTCCTTCTTCCCTCTCTGTTCACCATCTCTTGGCTCCAGAGTGTGTAATGACAGTGAACGAGAACCCAGAGGAAGCGATGGGGTGGAGTGAAGGGAATGTGAAAGAGGCGAGGAGTTAATAGCTACCGAGCGGCTCATCTCTCTATCAGCTACCATCGGTTAATATCTGTTCCTTTTAATTCCTTTTCCTTGTTTGGTAGGTTTGGGAGCTTCTCTTCCTTACAATTCACCGACCGAAGCGAGGAGGATAACCGACAGGAGCTGAGGAAGGAGGAGTCTATTCTCTGTTAATGACCCATTCATAATCCGAACGGAGGGAGGAAGAACAGTCTCTTTTTACCATCTTAATCTCATCCCCACACCAGCCACCAGACGGGTGAGGTGTGGAAGGGATGGAGTGTGTATTTGGAGGAAGCCGGTGGCTGACCATCATTTCTCTCTTTCTCTTTCCAGGGTCTTACACACACCGCCGGTGATTGGAGGCGAGTAGATAGTAGGTAAAAATGCTTTCTCACCGGTATCCCGGCCCCACATCTGTCTCTAGGATGCTATTATCTGGTTCACTCGCTACCCAGCGGATACAGGAGCGGGGAGTAAGGGACATGTCATGGTGAAAGAGATCCAGATAAAGCATCAGAATTCACTATCTTATCTCTCTATCACTTCATGCATTCTTAATTATTACGACGAGATCCAACAGATGGAGGAGTGGGAGAGAAGAGAGAGAGCGGATGCGAGGGAACGGTGTGGAGTGTGTGTTTGTGAGATCCTTTTTACCTCTGTGTTATCCCCCGCCTGTTGGCGAGTCCTTGAGTTACATTCTACCTTCGTCTGGGCTAGGGATGAGAACCAAAGGGACGAAAGAAGCCCAGAGGCACGAAGGAAAGAGAATTAGCTATTCATTTGTCATTTTCTTTTATTTTGGTCTCTTAATCTGGATTCTCTTCTCTGGAATGCTTCTATTGGTAAACCTACAGTGTGGATATGAGGTTATAGAGTGAGAGAAGATAGAAGAGCTCTCAATTGGTCTTTCCCTTTCACTTCGTTCCTTCTTTCTCTTATCTTGGATGGTATTTTTGGTCGTAAAAGTTGATAATGAAAGAAGAGAATAAGAAAGAAGGAAAGTGATGGACCAAGAGATACATTCCTCTTCCTGTAGATCCCGCTCACGGTCAGACCCTTGAATGCCTCGCCCGACAGGTTGGTGGCGGAGTGAGGGCTAACACTTTCTATCTGCTGTCAAGCCTACCTTTAGGAGCGGGATCATGGCCTATATTTGGAGCTGTCTTTCATTACCTTTCCTGGTCTTGGTTTTTAAGGAGTTGATATTATGGATAGTGATGGCCAACGGCTTATCCAAGAACCAGATAAAAGACCAGGAAAGATAGGAAAGGAATAGATATAGAAAGTGATGCCTGACCCTTCGTTCCTTCCGTCTCTCGGCTTCTCCAGACGAGGTAAAGACGGTGAGCGGCTTCTAAGCCTTACAATTGACGAGGAGAATAACGACGAGGAGGAAGGAGGAATAGTGCTTTATCTGTCTCTAATCTCATTCATTTCTACATCTTAGTTTTACAGTTTACATCTGTTTCTTTTCTTATTGTTGCCCTCTCTCGCTTCTCTATCCTCTCTTTTCCTTAGGATCGACATCTTGGGAATCCTTTAACCTGCAAACCGAGAAGCGAGAGGAAACAGATAAGAGAAAAGGTTGGAAGAGATATGGGGTAATGGAAGGCCAAGGGCCACCTCTTCTCTCTCTATTTCCCGTGAATTATATTATGTAGAAATGAATGAAAGGGAACGGGAAATAGAAGGAAGAGAGAAGAGAGGAATGAAGAAGGAAGTAAAAGGGATAGAATTCAAGGAGTTAACACACGATGAAAAGCTTAGGAAAGGAATGGATATCTTATCTCCCAATTATCTATCCCTTATCCTCTTCCTTCCGGTGTATTCCTCACCTGTAATTCCAGGAATGAATGGCATATCAGGAACTAAGAGATTCCACATCTTCTTTCCCTTTTCTTTCCTTTTTCTATCCCATATCCTCCCTCCTGTGTTTGACGTACGAAGTAACTAAGATCTCACAGAGAATAGAGGGAGGAAATGGGGAGATAAAAGATAAAAGAGATGCCCATCCTTCCCGGCCACAGGCCTAACCGTGTAGACGGTGGGAAGGAATGGGGATTAGAAAGAGAAAGAAAGAGAGTAATAATAAAGGAAAAGAAGTGAAAGAAATAAATATTAAATGATGGACTGGGGATGAACCCGTGAACAAGAGAGGGTGAAGATACAGGGAATATTGAAGAGAAAGAAAGAAGCTCACACTCCGCTCGGTTCCCATCTCTTCGTTCTTCAACTTTAGAATCATGATCCTTTACCTTCCTTTTCATTCATTGCAAACATTATTATCCTCTACTTCCAAGAAACACAGATTAGGGAAGGTAAAGGAAGGAGTAACTAGAAAGTGAATGAAAGTGAGATGACATTCCACCTCCTTCCGCCATCCGGCTTCACTCCCTTACACATCACCTAACCACCTAACCCGGTGTAATGCTATGAATGAAACCATCCTGTGCCAGCGGCCTCCGTGTGAAGAGTGGGTGAGTTAATATGTGATGGCTCTTACACCTGTCGGTCCTTTTCACACATTAAAGACTCACCAAATAACCAACAATAAAGATATAGAATTTAACCGACAGGAAGTAGATAAGAGGTCAAGGACCGGAGGCAAGTAATGAATGAAGATTCCAGATTAAGAAAGGAATAGCAATAAAAGATAAAGAATAGAAAAGCAATCAAAGATATTCATCTCACCAATAATCCTCCATTCAAGCCCTTCCACAGCGGGCGTTATTATTCCCTACATGACGTTAACTCACCATCGGTTATTACGGAAAAGCATTAAATCTCAAATATCTTTATTATTGGCATCTTCGCTAGAGCGGAGTCTTATCACACACAAATGAATTACAGATAAAGGAATGGGATGCAACATTAAGAATCTGGAAGAGAGATGTAGAGATAAAAGCATTTCATTTCTATCATTACTTCCGTCTTTTTCATCTTTTTAATTCTATTTCTTCTTTATGGTCAGAGATTCCTTTATCCTTACCTTTCTTTTCCTAATATTTATCACTCACAAAGAGAAGACGGAAGTAAAAAGAAGAAGAAAGAAGGAAAGATGGCATGGTGAAAAAGACAGTCCTTCCATCGCTTCCTTCGTTGCTCTTCCCTATCCATCATTCTTTACTATTAATAATCTTATGGAAATTCCTTTAGGATGTGATGCATGAAGATATAGAGTTGGAAGTGAATAGAGGCTTCTCTTCTTGGTTCGTTCCTCTCGTTGCCAAACCCTTGAATTGGGGATGGCATACCACGTACGAAGGAAGCCGGATGGCGTTCCCATGGACATTCCTCTTTCGTTTTCTATTTATCTCTCTTCTCTTTACCGTTAACCCTGTATCTCAGGTTCCAGACAAACCAACAAACATAAGATGGAAAGAGATACAGGGTCAGGTTCCTTCCCTCACCTTCCAGCTGCGGAGCGGAGGTAAAAGCGAGGCAGTTGGGTGAGGAACATATGACCGCGGGAAAAGCCGCGAGGATTAGAATGCTTTTTACTTTATCTTCCTCTTCATCATCTCCTTGCCATTGTGTGCCCACCGTACTAACTCCTTGACAATGGACGGGAACAGAGAGAGCGGGTACAGTGTAAGGATGAGGTGGGCCAATGGCAAAGAGGAGAAGATACATGCCCTACCTCCCTTTTATTCCGGTCGGTATCTTATGGTTGGGTCACCGCTCATCTCTCTCCCAGACACAGAGGTGGATGATGGAGGAGATGGGTGACCAAGAGAAAAGAGATCTGTCCTCATTCCTGCCGTCTCTCGTCCCTAACCTGTGTACTCGCGAGCGATAGAAAAGAGCGAGAGGCACTATTCCCTCAGCCATCTACCAGCCGTGAAGGCGGGGCTGAGGTAGAGTCTTTTCCTCTTATCTCCATCCTCTTCTTTCTTGTGTTTGGGATTTCCAGAAGATGAATAGATGGGAAATCCCGGAAATTGGATGGAGATAAGGTAAGGGAAAAGAGGTGTACACGTTCATTCCACTCACTCTCTAGAAGCCTCTCTTTTCCCTGTGTTTCATTCCCTTCTTCTCTCACCGTTCATTCGCTTTTCATGGAATTAATGAACGGTGAAGAAGGGAATGAGACGGTAAGAGAAGATACGCTCGCCTCTATCTCGCTTCCATCCCGCCTTCTCCTTACCAACTAGAAAGACAAGTCCTAACTGTTAACTCATGAAGGCGGGAGGGAGTGAATTCTTCATTGTGGGACAAGATGTCAAGGATGAACACATGCAATGGAAAGAGATAAACCGTTAGGACCTGTGTCCAACCTTTCCATAATAGCAAAGTACCAGATAAGGATGAAGGCAGTTAGGGATGAAAGTCTCTCAATCTACGTTCCTTCCCTTTCATTACTGCCTTCGTGAGTTCTCTTCCCCTTCTTTGCTTTCACCGCCGGTGGCACGAAGGTGGGAGAAAGAAAGAGTGAAAAAGACAGGACTCTCTCATATTGCTCCCGCACTCATCTACATGCTGTATCTTCGCTTGGCGGAGGAAATGGTGTCATAAAAGCATCCAAAAGTTACCTTCTTTCTCATCTGTTGGTTCCCCCTTCCCTTCGTGTGTCCTGTCCTTATCTTTGTCAGGTGGTCTATTCTCTGAGACACGAGAAGACCGAAGGGAAGAGAGTGCGAGATCTTCTTTCTCTTTCTGGATCTCTTCTCTATTTGAGGACATCTCTTACCTACATCCCATCCGCTCATCTTGGATGGTACACGATTCCTAAAGAAGAGACCAGACAAGATAAGGTAAGGTGGTTAACCAAATGAAAGCAAATAATGCTAGAATTAAATAGAAATAGAAATGAAAAGTAATTAATATAAGTCTTTATGGAAAGGCTGGGACACGTCCCTAAGATGAGATAGTGAGAGATGAGGAAGTGATAAGAGAAGAAATGATTGCCTCTTCCTTCGTCAGTTAACTTCTAACTCTATAACCTCATCTCTTTCTCATCTCTTCACCGTCTATATCCTGTGTACTCACCGAGCTAACGGGCGAGGCTTGGTCTCTTGGAACCTTCTTTCCTGATCTTTCATCTACAAACCCAACAAATGAATGAAACGAAAGGGATGGAATGCTATTTTATTGTCATCTTCTTTCTCCATCAATATTTCACCATCTTATATCTCTTTCTTTTACTAATCTTTTATCTGTCTTTTTGTTTGTAATATTCCCGTCCGTAAAATCCTTGACATCTTGAATAGAATGACTGCTCTTCCAAACACCGGACGGGGTAGGTACAGAATGAGAATGGAAAGTCACTTAAATGCTTTTCTTTTTACTTTCATTCCAGGTTTTCTTCTTTTTAAGGCTTTATGATTCACTTTGTCATCTTATTAACCCACCAAACATAAAGTAGATAACCAAAAAGAAGGAAGATATAGAAAGAGAAGAAAAGCAAAAGGGATTAATAAGGCTATCTTACTCCTTCCTGGCTCTGGGATTCGCCCGACGGTCGGAGGTAAGAAGCGAGAGACAGAGGTGTGACGAAGGCTGGCTCCAGAAGCCATCACATGACCTCAAACACAGTGACCGAAGCAATGAGGAAGAGATATAGCATGTAGACCCATCTTTAGGACTCGCCGCCCGCAGGCTATATCTCACTTACAAATCCTTTACCTTCGTCATCCTTCCCGCCTTTGGCTCCCGCTCGTTTCCTCGCTCCTCATCACCCAACTATTCCTCCAATCTTAGAAGCTATCCAAATATCAGATATTAATATGAAATGAAAAGAACAGAGATAAAGAGATAGATGGTGGTAAGGGGAGGTATGGTAGGGATAAGATAAGACTCACCTATAGACACAGCATATGATTGAGGATTTTTCCGGTAGAAATCTCTTGATTATTCCTCTCTTCATTCCCGTTCTCTTCCCTTGTTTGTTTGTTTATCATGTCAACTTGATTCAAGAATGTAACCAATAAAGCCAAGGGAAGGAGAACGTACATTTCTCTTCATCTCGGTTTCTTGGTCTTTCACTTTCACCTAACCCCTAAGCCTTTCCATAATAGCAAATAGACAGTGAAAAGAGTGGAGGCACGTAACCCAAGAAACCGAAAGAAGGAGATAAAAGGCCAGTTCTTACATTAGGTTCTAGAGCTTTATCTGGTGCCAACTCCTCGCCTCTGTGGTAGCGAGTGAAGCGAGTGGCACCCAACTCTCTTTTCTATCTGTTATTCCTTCCTCATCTTTATGTTTACATTTTAGAAGATTTAGAATGTAGAAATGCAGGAAGGAATAACACACAGGAGAGAGATATAGCAGCATCTAGGATGCGAGGATACAAGGATTTTATAATTCACTTTAATTACATTTCTAATCTTAGTCTTTACAGCTGTCTTTTTCATTCATTAATCTCACACATTAATACCTTTCCATTTCTGGTTTTTATTGTGTTTGGGATCAACATCAGATAGTAAGGATTAACAGACAGGACGTGTCTGGGGATGGAGTAAGTGATAGAAGGAATGGAAAGGTTAGTCCCAGCTGTAGGTTCCTTTTCCCTTACCATCTTGTGTTTGGAGGAGTGGGTACGACAGAGGAGAGCACACGGTGAGACAGTTAGGTGACATTAGGACCTGTCATTCCCTTCAATTGTCGGTCATTCCACACATTCCTATCACCGCCCTTCGCTTTCCAGGAGTTAATAGGTACGTGATAAAGAGAAGATAGCCTGGAAGCGAAGCGGTGTCATTCACCTTCCAATGAAAGAGAGAGAAGCGAGCTGAGGCTCTATTTCCTCTTTTTAATCTACAAATTCATTCATGTTATTACGACGTGGGACATTGGGAGCACGGAGGAGGCTGTTAACCAATATGCCGGAGGGACCAAAGGGAACAGAGGCCAGCCATTTCTATCTTTCCCTATCTATATCTCTTTCTTATGGTTACCGCTGGTCTAGTTCCTTCCAACACACGACAGCGGGAGCGAGGAGTGGATAGGGAAAGACATAGGGAAAGAACAGTAAATAGCTGACCTAGCGGAGCGGAGAGTGAAGTCTTCTTTGTCTCTCAATTCTTTTTCCTTCCAATGGACACTTTTTCATCCCTTTATCTTCCTAATCTTCCATCCTTAGAAATCCCATGAACAAAGTGAGTGATGAATCCAGAGATAACGACGAGAGGAGGTAGGGATGACAGTCTTTCATTTTATCTTTCACTTTGGGTTCTCTTCTCGTTATTTGTATCCTCTCCTTTCTCTTAGATCCTGATGAAGGAAACCTAACTCTCGAAACGAAGGAGAAGGAACGACAGAGTGGAGAAAGGGATGTAGATAGACCGCTGGGAAGCGAATTCTCTTTGTCATGCATCCCATCTTCCCGGACCCACTCCCTAACCGCTTCCTGGCGGGCCGTTTCTCGGCTTTAGGGAGTTGGCCGGAAGGAAGATGATACACTCTACCTCAGATCTCACTTCCTCATCCTTCCACAGCCCACGGTCTACACGTGAAGGCTGGACGGATGAAGGGATAAGATAAGCAAATAATATCTTTCCTGCCTGCTCCTTTCGCTTTTCGCTGTCCCGCAGGCTTAGGAATGTTGGGATTTTGAAGGACACCTAAAGATCAGGAGACAGTGAAGATATTGGGAATAGAAGTATTAGTTAAAAGAAAAGCATTTAGGATAAACAATAAATATTAAATAGTTTGCAAATAAAAGAATTATGAAGGAAATATTATCCCATTCTTGGTCAAGGGTTACAACTCTTTCCCTACCATCTGGTGCCACCGGCATATCTTCTCCTCACCATATCTTCGCTGGTGAGTGAATCCCATCTGTGGAAGATGCATGAGTTAATAGTAAAGAAGGAAGTAACCGATGGTAGGGTTAGATGGATGGCCTTCGTTCTTTTCCATTTTAATTTGTTTGTTAATTTGAAGATTTAGATGGAGAAAGAAGGCCATCATCCATCTTCTCTTATCTGTATCTTATGGCTTGTCTATTCCATGCTTTTTATCTCCTACATAATGTCCGTTCACAGCCCACGGCTTACCACGTAGAACGGAGGGGCTGGTATGTTGGTGAGTCATCATGTGTACACGAGAGAAAGGAAAGACACAAAGGTAGGTAAGAGATGTGTAAGGACTAACAGGATACAGTTAGGAAAGCAATCTTATGTCAGGTTAATTCCTAAAGTTGGGACAGATTATGAACGAAGGAAATAGAAATCTAATATAAAAGCTGTTCCTCTATACCTTACCTGGTTCTTGTCTGTTTGTTAATCTCTGTGACATGTAAGAACGAGAAGATACAAACAAAGGAAGATAAAGGACATGAATGGTGTGGAAAAGCTATCTCATTTGGTTTCCTTTTCTTTCCTTGGTACCTTTCCTCTCTTTACCACTTCATCATGTACTAGTTCCTGGGGAAGAGATGAGCCAGGATATAACCGTTCTTTCCAGGGTATCATCTCCCACATGTAGAAGTTAGTTAAGGGAGTGAAAGAACGGGAAAGATAAAGCTGAGATAAGATACCTTCCAGAATTCACGGATATCCATCTCTTTTATCTTTGTGTTTGGGTTATTCCTCCCTCGTCCGTTGGCCTCAGATCCATTCACACTCTAGAAGATCCCATACCGTCCTTTCGTACGTCCTAAAGTTGGGACGGAAGTAAAGGGAAATAGAATGACATCCCACCTCTCTATGTCGTTGGGATTAGAATGGAGGATGAATGCAAACACTAAGTGAAAAGGAATGAGAGATGACATAGAGAATAGACGACAGGAAATAGAATGCATTACATTGGATGGGTCCCCTCGCCTGCAGGCAAGTCCCATCAGCCATTATCTGTCCATCATTAACACCTAGAATTCCACCCCGCTCTCGCTCCCACATGTCGCTCTTTCCTCTCTTCGTTCGGGTTCTAATGACAGCTCTCCCACCAACCACTTCCACCTGACCCAGCCACAGGCTTAGGGAGGTGGAATGAAGTGGTAGGTGATGAAGAGATGGCCTGTCCTTTCTGTTCCTCTTGACCGTTCCAGTATCTCTCAATTAACACGGTCAAGGATAGGAACAGAGGACAGTGACCCAGCTTAGAGGCTGTACCAGCGACCAAAGGAGCGAGGAAAGAACAGCCGCTCATCTCTTCGCTCATTCCATCTTCATTCTCCCGGCCATCTTCTCTCAGCTATTAATGACTCACATAGGCCGGGAAGATAGTGAATGAAGATGAGATAGTGAGGTGAGGCCGTTGGCCAGGACACCTCTTCATCATCTGTCCCTTTCATCGCCTTCACGGCTGGTCCAGATGGTGATCGAGTCAATAGAGACGAGGTAGAGATGGAATGTAGCTTTCCTCACCATTTCTGGTCTTCCTACGTTGGGATCTAATCCTTTATTGTCTAACCTGTAATCCCAACTGTAGGACCAGCAATGGAAAGGTCCTGAAGTTAACAGTTACATGGTAAAGAGAAGGTAGACTGTAGGAAGCTGTTCTTATCCCTTCACATCTTCATTTCACATCTATTCACTTCCAAGCCTCACTTATCCATCATGTACTCCCTCAAATTCAAGGGTAATAGATAGGCTTGGAAGGAGACAGACAAAGATATGACAGTGAAAGACAGATCCAAATATAGGAATTACAAATGATGGACCTTCCATGCCACTCATGGCCAGCGGAAGCGATGGAAGGGAATGTATCTCCTGGTCTATTTCATCTTTACAGTCTATCATTGTCGTTCCTAAGATAAAGAATTTGGGGATTAAAAAGAGGAAATAGAAGATGAAAAGGTGTGCGACCAATCCAAGAATTAGCTTTCCTGCCTTTTTAATTATCTGACCTTACATTCCGCTCTTCATTCTATCTTCCAAGGCTTGTAATTCCAGGCATTCCAACGGTGAAGAATAAAGGGATTTGAGGTCAGAGGTTAGACCGTAGGCGGTAAAGCCTGGAAGGAACTAGATAAGAGAGACTGTGTTTGAGGTTACTTCCTGCATTTTATGGTCGCCCTCCCGTCTGTCGGTGATCTCCCATCTCTATATCTCTTCCTTGCTTCTTGGGATTTCTGGAGATCAAAAGTCAAGAATAAAGACAAATAGAAAATAGATAATAAAAGATGAGGAAATCCCAAGATGAAAGCAAGGTCATGTCCATCTTTTTACCATGTACTTTCTCTTCTTCTAATCTCATCCAATATCTCCAAGAAATAAATAGCTGATAAACGATGAAAAAGGTAACTAGAGAATTAAAAAGAGAATTATAAGAATGCCATTACAGAAAAGCCGTTAATTCTAAGTAAAAAGTAATTCTAAGATAATAAATGATCAAAATGAATGATAAAACTGGAAAGTGAAAGATGATATGATCCATTATCTCGCTTTTATTTACTTCTTCCTTCCTCAGTTTCTAGAAGCATTTTATCCTTGACAAATGAATTTCCGTGAAGACCAAGAATAGAGGAAGTACAATAAGATAAAGGGAATTATAAGAATAGAAAGAAGGGATGAAGATAGAGTGTAATCATGACCGATAGAAAGGTTATAATTGGTAAGGAGAAGTGATAGAAGAAGATGCCATTATATCTATTCCTTTTGGATCCTTTTTAATTATTTTCATCATAAAATCATCCAACATTGTAACGACCGAAGGGCTTGGGTGCGAGCATTAGAAGCGAGTGTCACCAGAAGCCAAGAGGAAGAGAAATAGGCTTTCATAATACCTTTCCATTCTTCCTTTCATATCCTCAATCAATAATAGATTTATATTAGGAACGAAAGGGAAGAATGAAGATTAGAAAAGAGAAGAAGTAAATAGATGATGAACAAGAAAGACAGATAAAAGCATCTCAATGTAATGCCTGGCAGTCTTCTTTCCATGTACTTCCATCCCTATCTTCTCTTACACCTGTTCTAGTTAATTCCTATCTCTTTGTGAGGTCTGTTAATCCTTGAATCGATGGTGTGGTTATGACGGAGATAATTGAATGGTAAAGAAAGAAGGAATTATAAAGGAAACGAACCTAAAGTGAGTGCCATATCTTTTCCTCTCGCACTTCTCCTTTCATCTCCATATCTTATATTTATTGTTCACTCGTGAATCTTGGAAGTGCGAGAAGAGAATAGTAAAAGAGAAGAAAGAAGTGAATAAAGAAGCTATAGAATTAAACCAAAAGAAAGCAAGGTAGAGAATTAAGGAATGAATGATAGAATTCTAACTCACTTCCCGCTTCCTAGCGACTTATCTCCTTGTCAAGCAATATCCTGCATTTCTCACCGGTAATTCTCCCCATCAATAATCAAGATGGTAAAACGGTGAGATAATGCTATGATAAGATAAGAGAAAGAGATGATGAACCAGAAATAAAAGATAAAAGAGATTGAAAATAAAGATGGAATGCTATCTCACAGACAATAAGACCTTGATTTCCAAGTATCTCTCATTCTATTTTATCCTGTTATCTCTCTATTTGTATTCTGTTTGTGATTGAAGGTCTTTCTCTCTGGTTCACCGGTCACACCGGAAGTTCCTCCAACCAGTGAAGATTGATGGGTTAGTGGTTACCTGTCATTCCACTCTATTACATCCCGTTCACCTTGGTCGCTCACTTTGGGATGTTAATGACAGGTCCCACGGCAGAGAGTGGGTACACACGAAGGAAAGAAGATTGCACACCTTTCTATTTCTAAGACTCGTGATTCCTTCCTTCTCTAGTTCTTACCAGCTCTCACAGATCCTCAACTCACCAACCAAGAAGATTCATTTTGAGAAGATAGACAAGTCCTTTTCCTTACTAATATTGGTCCCTTCATGTCATTACCTCCCACCTTTGGGATGTTGGGTAACGACGAGAACGAAGTGAGGAGTAAGAAGCATTCCTTTTCCTTCGTGTGTCCCTTCCTGCTCTTGAAGAGCCGCGAAGCGAGGAAGGAACTTCACACTCCATCAAACCCTATCCCTTTTCTAACCGTTCATTCTTCACTCCCACATCATCCAAGAATCTGGTGGCCTCGTCCTCTGGACTCATCTCCTTACCAAGCAATCAAAGATACAGGATATGGTTATTACGGAAAAGCGAACTCCAAAAGTGAGCGAAGATGATAAGATGGTAAAGGAAGGCTTCTATCCCTGCTCCTTTTGGTCGCACGAAGGCTGTACCCACTCCTCTCCGTCGTGTGTGGGACCTTAGGACCTAACCCTTGCCCACCGTGTGACCTGGAAAGAAGAGGTGGAAGGGCAAGGGAAAGAATAATCAAAATGATGGGAAATGCAGCCTTCATAAGATCGCCTGCCATTGGATGCCTTCTCCTTTATCATTCATGTCGTTACTTCCTTCTCCTTTGCTAAGACTCTAGAATATTGGATATCTTGGAAACAGAGTTAAGGAGAAGAGAAACGAGAAGGAAGTAGAAACGACATGTCACCTCTAGAAATCTCTGGGACTCTTCCTCTTGGCTAATTCTTTCCTTTCTCTTCTCTATGTTGGATCTCATGGCTTTACTAATCTCTTTTCATTTATAATTCTCTTTCTAATCCCTAAGGCTTTCCAGGAGTTACACAGGATGGCTCTTCCATCACCATTTTATCTTTCCCTTTTTCTCTTTTTGAGGTGTTAATTCCTCTTCCTCAACATGTGATAGCCAATAGAAGATACAGATGTGGAAGGGATGAAGTCCTTAGGAATGAGATGGAAGAATGACAGCTTTTCCACACCTTCGTGTCTCTTAGATCCTGATGAAGGGAATTATACCGCTAGGAAGCCAACTCTTGGATTGGTGGTTTGATGGGTGAAAATGTCAGGTTATTTCCTATGGCTTGCCCACTCTTTCCTCTCGTGGTTAATAATGCCCTAAAGTCACCCACAGATCCATGAAAGAGAAAGGAGAGTAATAAAGGAATAGCTATCACATGGAACGGATAGAGGAAGGAGTGAATTATAAGGCTTGGCAAGCCGGGTTAGAGGCTGTTATCTGTTATCTCCTTTCACTTACAAATCCATCTATTAATCCCGGCTGTTTGCCTCATCCTAAAGTCATTTCTCACACCTAAGGACTTCACTCTATCTCTGAGACCGTCCGGTGAATGGTAACGACTAGAAGGAGGAAGGGAATATGAATGAGGAAAAGGACCGGAAAGAACGGTCTCACTTCGTTCTCTTTTCCCATTCTCTTCACACATCCATCTCACCATCTTATGTCACAGGAATTAACCCACAGGAAGTGATGGATGTGGGAGTGAGAAGAGATCCATCATATGACAGCCACATCCCAAGAACAGAGATTGGGTGAGGAGGAGATAATAGCTGATTTACGTTCCTTCGTTCACTATCTCACTTACAGATCCTCCCTCCTCACCATCTCACACATCACCCACTATCCCGGCTCACCGGTGGTGGGAGGTAGGGTTAAAAGACTTGACATGCCGTCCCTTCAGGTCCTTTCACTACTTCCTCATCTCTTATCTCTCTGTGTTCCCAATTCTAAGATTTGCAAATAATAAAGAGATAACGAAAGAAGAGATGGAGGGAACACGAGAGAAAGAGAAGATACATGATAGAAAAGTAAATAGCTGATGGCCTCATTCCCTCGTCCATCTTCTCTCTGTGGTTCACCCTTGACCAAGTTCTGGGATACACGACAGTGGGAAGAACGGGTGAACCTACAGTCACAGGAAAGACTAAGATGTGAGTGAAGGAAAGAAGTGACTGAGGGAAAAGGACTTCTCTCTCCATTTCTTCTCGTTTCTTTCTTTTCCATAATATCATCTCACTTCATCTCAGGAACTAGAAAGTGGGAAACGAGAAGGAGAGAGAAATAGCTTTCCTGATCACTCTTCCTTTCACTGTCATTCATCTGTCCCACTCATTTGTAGGTGAAGTGATGGACAGATGAAAGTGAAAGACAAAGTGAAGATAGAAAGTGAAGTCTTCTCTAACTCTAGGACGTAGGAAAGGAAGATATCATGTCACTCACCTCGCTTCCCTCGGACACAGAGGAGAGGGTTAACAGCGAGGGGTAGGACACACTTTAGGAACGGAATGTAACCGATGGAAGAGAGTGGAATGAAGTGTAAGACAGTCTATTTTACCTTGTATCTCGTCCGTTCACTCTCTCCGTTCACGGCTTTCCCGAAGGCCAGGACACAGAGGTCGAGGGAAAAGGAAGGTATGAAAAGACGGGAAAGATATTAACTCACCCTCCATCCGTCCCGTCTGTCTTCTCTTTACACCCTACCAATTCATTCTCTTGGAACCTACAGTCAAGGGACGGAGGAAGTAGGGTGAGATGTAACCCGAACGAAGGGCGGGGAATCTTCTCTCCAACAATCCAACCGAACGAAGGTAGACTGTAATGAAAGGAACTGGAATAGCATGTAGGATCTCTTCGTCTCTTTGCATTACATTTCTCTTCTTGGTCTTACAGTTAACCTCTATTTCCTGGAATTATTGAATGGTAAGGAAAAGGAAAAGTAATGAATAAAATAGAATGAGATAATGGGTCAGCCCCTGGCTTTCACCGTTGGTACACCATCATCGTTTATTTCTATTTTCTATTTAATTATTATTTATTGTTATTTTCCTATTAATAGGATTTCTATTTAATTATTATTATTGGGTTTTTGTTGTTGGGAATGTTCACCTCCCTTGATTCCGTCTCCTGACGGGTAAATCATAAAGGATAGTGCATGAGGGAGAGAAACGCTTTCCAATGCTCTTCAGGAGCTAGTGATGTAAGCACGTCTATCTCTCCCTTTCATTTTATCTTGTCAATCAAATAAACACAAGGGAAGGATGAACTCACGAATGAAGTGAGGGAAGAGAATGAAGCAGTTGGGTACCTTGCCATCTTTATTATTTGCCTTTCTGTACTTCCTGTCGTCACAGCTTTTATCACTCTTTTCTATATCTTGTCCACGTGATTTCCCATTGTTGGTTTTATTATATTGGATCATTAATTCTCTATTTATTTGTTTGTTTACTTTATCTTTTATTTCGTTATTTTGCTTTCTCTTTATCTTAGTTCTTCTTTACAGTATTTCACTATCTGTTTTATCTTTGAAGTCGTCTATTTTCTAATTCTTTATTGTCATAGCATTATCCAAGAGACGGAGATAAGACAAGAGAAAGCATTTGGAGCGGGCCACATTCTTCTTGGTTACATTTCCGTGTCTTTGCTGTTACGAAAGGGACGTGAGGACCTAGCCAAGAAGAAGGCTTACCAAGGAAGAGAGAAGCGATGACAGCCTTCACACTCCCGTCCTTCGTGTGTTAGGGATGGGCACCTCCTACATGCGAGGAAGCGATGCATGGGATGGAGGTGGAATGTGGGAGGAAACGACCTTATCTCCTTCACTTTGTCTAACCCTTGCCCTCTCCTCTCCAGTCGTGGGTTGACGGGTTAGTGTTAGGATGTGAAGAGAGAACGAGTAGAGACGAGTGAAGGATGATAGGATAGTGACTTCCCTTCTCTCTTCATCTCACCGTCGGTGACGGAGGACGTGTCCTAGAGATGAAGAACGAGAAGGAAGGACAGTCTTATAATTCTCTTTCCCACGGCTCTCTTCTCTCTGCCGTGTATCTCATCTTCCCGCGGCATCTTCAAGCACAAGAAACCAAATGAACAAGAAAGAGAGATGGATAAGGCCGCGGGATAGGGTTGTATGGTTAGTGAGTGACTTTTCCTTCCCCACATTGCCTCCGTTGGAACGCTTCTTAGAAGCTAGGCAATGGAAAGGAAGGAAGACTATCTCATCCCTCACTTCCTCACCTACAAATCCCATTATTTGCTACCTTTGGGGATTTGGTGAGGACATGAGGTTATAGCTAAGAAGAATTACCCGCGAGATTAAGAGACAGAGAGCGGGCGGGATGGAAGTTCACTTATCTCTTTCCCTTTTCCTTTGTTGGCTTTATCATGTTGTCGATGCAATTAAGATCTCAAATAAAATAGGTAATCATAAAGCCAACAAATAAGAGATGGAATGTATCTCAGAATTCCTTTATCCCTCTTTTCCTTCGTTCCTCCACCTCTCGGATCTTGGAAGAAGAGGTCCTGATGAAGACAGGAATAAGAGATGAAAAAGGCTGACCAAGGGAAGCTTCCCCACTCTTCGTTCGTATCCTCTCTCTCATCGCTTCCACAGTGAGTCATTACCCACTACATGCGAGGGACGAAGGAACGAGGAAGATGGTACACTCTCTAATCCTTTCTCTCATCCTTGCTCCTCACCTCTCGGTTCGTGTCTTTACCATTGACGAAGAGATCCTACATTTAGAAGCGAGAGAAAGGAGCAGGATGGAATAGAGAAGGCTTAGGACCTGACCTTTCCTCTTTTCTTATTATTTACATCTTAATAAATCCCCAAATGCAGGAAATAAATAGATGATAGAAAGGTCAGTCCTTCACCAATAGAAAAGAGAGATTTCTTATCAGGTTATACCTCAGAATTTAATAGTTGTAAAAGCAAAAGTTGTTATTATGGAAAGGTTAGACCGTAGGGTCAGGAAGGGTAGGTTTGTTGGGTTAAAAGACTTGTCTATTTCATTCACTTTAGGAGTTAACGTTTATTCCTCGCTTCGGTCGGGCGTTAATGCCGTGAATAGAATGGATGTACGAAGGAAGAAGTAAACCAAAAGCTACAAAATGAACCAGATAAGTGACATTCTATCTTCCCATACCTACCTTCATCCACTATTTACTCTCTTTCACTTCAATTACAGTCCTTAGGTCTATATCTTGTTTGTAGCTTTCCTTGTCACTCAATTCTTTATCTTTATGTGTCCCTTTTCTCCTTTCTATTTATTTGTCTTTATTGTTCTCTTCATTTCTCATTCTATTTCTTTCTCGTTATCTATTTCTTGTTGAGATTAATTGGTAATAGAATGAAAGAAAAGAGAATGAAGGATAGCCATGAAGGCGACAAGACAAGGATCTAGGATCAACAAATGAAAAGGAAATGAGAACGAAGTGAGATGAGGCATTCATTGCTTGGAGACACGAAGGTACAGGAAAGAATAGAATTAGAAACGAATGAAAGAGACTTCCCAATCCTACTCCGTTCCCTCTTCCCTCGGTCACTCTTCACTTTGGGATTACATCATGTCCTATCTACTAGTTCCTGTGTACAGAGAAGACTGTAAGGACAAGGCAAGGCCTGATAAAGGAAGATATGGGCTGGTCATCTCTTTATCACATACAAATTACTTTAAGATGATCCAGAATTAAGAGGATACAAAAGGATGGATTTCTCTGGATCACATCTTATCCCTTCACCTCGCTGTCTGTTAGCTCGGTATCTTCTATCTTCAAGTTCCCACGGCTAGCCTGGTGGGTAAGAGGATGAGTGATGAAGAGATAGAATGTAACCCTCAAAACCCAATAAAAGAGAAAGAGGGAAGGGATATGAATGTAAATGAGAGAATGACCATAGGAACTTGATGGATTAGCGAAAGCTGAGATTAAAAGGAACAGAGATAATGGATTTCTTGGAACACACGATTCCCAAACCAAGAGCAGACTATAGACGGAGGCCCTCACTCTACCTTTTCTATTCTCTTCTTTTCCTCTATTTGTAGTTACATTTCCTATCTTTATCTGGATTCTCTATTCCATCCTCATACATCCGCTCCAGCCGGTGGGCGAAGAGTTAGGTTTCTATCATCAATTTACGAGAATAATAATAAAGTAAAAGAAAGGTAATGAAAGAAAAGAAAAGGCATTAATGCCGCCCACAATCCTAAGATGTGCCATGGCGAGCTGTTCACCTCCATGCATTCCATGGAAAGGAATGGGAGGTCAGCTCTTCCTGCATCCAACACTTTCACTCCTCTCTCCTTTCGTCTCTGGGACAGTGTCCGTTCCTCAAGTTCCAGAGGTCACAAATAAAGGGAATAGAGAGTGAGAAGATATGCCATGTTATTTCCCTTACCTTACACCTCTTTCTTTCCTATCTCTTTTCTACATATCCCTGACTCTCGATTCTTAAGGAAGAGGTACCGAGTAAAGAGGAGGTAAAGAGATGACTGGAGAGTCAGGTAAAAGGGTTTCTCTTCTCATGTCATTTCCTTTTCATATTTATCTCTTTAATTCGCTTTTCTGTAACAGCTGTAATTCATTTGTCTATCTTATAATTATTTGTATCTTTTTATTATTTATTTGTATCTTTTTATTATTGCTTCTCTATTCCTTTCTCTGGATCTTCTATGGGTCATTACTTGACTATTCCTTCATTCCCCAGATTCTTGTTTCTAGGGTTTGCAGCTTTTACGACGAGAACGAATGGAAAGGAACTGACATGAGATGAACAGCTGTCTCTCATGTCATCTTTTTACCCTAGAAAGAGAAAGGAAGATAACTGGTCCTTCGTACCTAAGATGAATGGTTGGGACACAGCCTTCGTTGGTAAGCCATGATTACGAGCCCGAAGGAAGCGGTTATTCCTCACCGTTCGGGTTATAATGTTAGTCCTCATTCCTTTTGGTTCTCTTTTGTTTATTTGTTTTTATTATCTTCTTTCCTTTATCTGGTTCTTTGTTGGTTCCGGAAGTGACATTGTGTTTGAGGTGTTAAGAGACGTCCTAAAGTGATAGATGGTAGGTCCTAGAGTCACTTCCGGTGTAGCAATGAAGGTTAGAGAAGTGACAAATGAACAGGAAAGATGGAATGTGGCCTCCGGGCTAGCCCTTTCCTCTATCATCCCTACCTCCCATCTCTATAATTGGCTAAGCCGCTGGATGGGAGAAATGGGATGTTGAAAAGGGAAAGGCTATCCGTGAAAGAGATAGAGGTAAGTGAAAGCAAATTATCAGGTTATATCTCTTTCTTTCTTCATCTTTGCATTCATCCTCAATTCACGGGAATTAATCTGTTAGCGACAACCCGTGAATTGGATGAGAGTAAATAGTTGATAGTAAAAGAGAAGTATGAGAGAGTGAAGGCAGGCGGTCTAACATCATCTCCCACTCCGTACCTTCGTGTCTTCTGGAACAGCCAATATTAACTCCCGAACGGATAGGGTGAGGGCTGGAGTCAACATGTGGATGATAAAAGCACCGAAAGACCAATCTAAAAGCTAAGATTTCATGCTTACAGCCACTCACTTCATCTCTTGACCAATATCCTTTCCTTCGACCACTGGCTCAGGAAGAGCGTATCATCAAACACTAATAAAGCGATTCAAGTATCTACTTCCAAGCCTAACATCCCAAAGGGAACCAATAATAGGAAATACAAGGGACGGGGTATACCTCAGATTAAAGGATTTTCATTCTATTTCCAAATTCATACCTCTTTCCCAATCCTTTTCCTGTGATTCATTATCTTATTGTTTCCAAGAATTCTCATATTGGGAATACAGAGGCTTTAGAATGAGGAATCCATTCCCATTTCTTTTCATTTATATCTCGTTAATTCTGCTCTCGCATGCAGGAGGTGTCTGGAGTCTTAGTGACAGCAATGAAAGACGAAAGAAGGCGAGCCTGCGGTGCGAGGAAGAAGAGCCTCTAATCTTAGTTCTACAGAATGCTTTTGGTGGGTTTACAGCCTATCTTTCCTGGCTCTATGATTCACCAGTCAAGATGTCAAGGATAATGATCAGGAAAGATGTAAATAGAAAAGAAAAGACAGAAAACAAATATAAAAGAAATCCACAAACCAACAATCAAGATAGAAATATATTATAGAAAAGACCAACAGTTGTAACGACAGTGTGAGACCATGAGAAATCACTAGGACAAGATATAGATAGAGAGATAACGGCCTACAGCATACCTCACCAATATTAGAATTCTATTATTCCTTCCGTCTCCTGTCTAGCCCCGACGGTCAGGGTTAGGATAATGTCCACCAACAGAGAATGGAATGGTCTACAGGAAAGAGAATGTGTCTATTCCCTCCCGTTCACGGTCTTCACCTATAGATCCAGTTAATGAACGGTGAAGCACAGAGAAAGAACGGGAGGAGATATAGAGATGGAATGACTGTAAGAGACCCATCATTTGTAGGAACTAACCTGATTCCTTTTCCTTTCTTTTATCTCTGTTCTTTTCCTTTTCTATTCTTTGCATTGTTCTTTTCTTTTATATCTTTATTATTTCCTGTTTACCTTTCCCTGTATCTCGTTAACTCTTTAAGATTAGGAAATAAACATAAAAATGAATGCAGGATGAAGTAATACCTGACTTTCCTTTCCATTCAATTACATTCATTCTATTCTTATAAACATGATTCCCAAGAAAGAAGAGGTACAATGTGAATGAGGTTAACGGAGTAACCGAAAGGATAGGAAAAGGAGATAAATGGAGAAGTCCTTCCATGACCATGACCAGGTGGTAGAGATAAAGGGATTTGTAGGTGTGTAAGTCATGTTCTCTGTAACTCTCCTATCTGTGTTCAAGGCCTTTATCTTGGCTAGGCCATATCTCTCAATTACTTCTCCTTCGTAAATCCTAGGATGAGCCTCTCTTTCTTGGTCACAGGACCTTCCTTCACTTCCAAGTTTATATTTTAGAAGATTTATATTAGGAAAAGATATTAAAAGCATTTAAGGGAGATAGAAAGCCATGAAAGGAACAGGATAGTGTTTCCAAGAGCTGACTGGTAGGGATAAAGGATGGGATTATATTAGGTAAAAAGGATCTTGACCAACAATTTGCTGTCACTTACCTCTCGGTTTCCATCCCTTTCTACATCCGAAAGGCCCGAGAGACGGAATGGAGGAAGATACCCCAGACAAAGGAAAGAGATTAAGAGAAAGGAAAGCATGAAGATAGACCATGATGAACAAGATGGAAAGGTTCTAGGGTGAGAGATGTAGACAGGTTATGGCTAAGGGTTAGGACGTAGGGTTAGTTCGCTTCTATCGTTCGCCGCGGCATATGAAATGCCTGCCCGGACGGGGCTTGAACTTCCCCAACAACATGAATCCTCAAACACATGAAAAAGCAAATAAAAATTAATTATGGAAATGCTTGGCTTAATTCCAAGGCTTTTAATTGTAACAACTTAATGAAGGTAAATGAATGATGAAGAGGGAAAGGCCATGAGCCGCTTCTTGGATGGTGTTAACCCTGTTTCCAAATCCTTTAATCTCTGATATCTTCTTTCTTCTAACTCCTTCACGTGAAGAATCCTGACACACATTAAAACTCCAAAATATAAGATAATAAGATGATAAAGAAAAGCTGTTACGACATAATAAAAAGATAACGAGATAACCATAAGAAAGAGAGAGAATTCTAATAGAAACAGATGCCACTTTATCCTTTCTAATTACCTATCCATCGCCTTCACGGCCTGGCATTATGATGGACAGCTTTTCACTTTTAGTTGAGTTTCTATCTTCTCTTTTCGTTACTTTTGGGTTCTTAGGTGTAACTCACCGTCATTAACTCCTAGAATATTCCAGATTATTGAATGGAACAGAGATGAGATGAATAGATGAGGTTGAATGGATTTCTAGATGCTTTTTCCATTATCTACATGTCTTTTCCCTCATGCCTCTGGCCTGTCTTTTTCATCTATTTCCACATCCTGGATCATGTTAGGTCTTCTCCAATAGATTAATAGCTGATAAATGATGGGGAAATGGATCCAGGATGAAGTGATAGTGAGATAATGTCCTGCCACCTCTCTCACCTATTGGTTCGTGGGTAGCGACATTAGGAAAAGGAATTAACAGGCTCTACAAGTCATTACAGAAAGGGTTAGGACACGGAGTTAAAGATGGAAAAGAGACGGTTCCAAGGGAAGCATTCTGTGTTATTCCCTTCCTTTCGTATCTTCACCATATCTCCTTTCCTTTTACCAACTATTAACCCGTGGAACACGAAAGGAAGAGTGTAATAGCTATAACATGTCCTTATCTTCACCAAATGCTCAATCCAAGAGATGACAGACTGTAAACAAGAATCTCTTCCCTGATGCTTTATCTCTTTATCTTATTGTATCTATAACTTGCTTTTCTTCTTTCTGGATCCACTGTCTCATTACCAAGCAAAATAATAAATAAATACAAACAAAAAGACAAATAATAATAAATACAAAAAGAGAAAAATATAAATGAAAAGTAATAAAAGAAGCTTCCCTCAGCCTTTCCATAAAGACACTTTTCTATTTCTCTTTACTTCTTCTTTAGAATTCTTTTATTTTGGAAATCATTACATTTAGAAGTTACATCAGATTCATTTTGTTTTCTTATTAATATTTCTATCTTATTAATCTTTGCAAATATTATAATTCTATTTATCTTTACAGGATTTAATATTTATTGTTGGACTGGAATTCACTTCTCATAGAATTATTTTCTTATATTATTTCATCTTAATTTATTATTTATTTATAGTTTTCATATTTGGTCTAGAGATTTATTAAGAGAATTAACTAAAAAATATGAAGTCTTATTAATAATCTTTTTTCTTCTTTTTGGAAGTTTTCTAGTTTCTGAAGCTCTATTATTTGTATCCTTCTTTTGGACATCTTTTCATTTATTATCTTCTCCAACTTTAGGGATGTGGCCAGGAGAAGCTTTCTATCTTCCAGATCCTTGTGAATTAACTTTTGCTAATACACTTCTTTTATCTAATGCTGCTATATCTCTAGGAAATGCTTTTATTAATAACGAAATTTCATCAGAATATATTATTTTCTTCACTTTATGGTCATTCCTTTTGTCTTCTCTTTTTATTAGTTTGCAGATTAAAGAATTTCGCATTCTCGCATTATCAATTAATGATTCACTTTATTCTTGTCTTTTCTTTTTTATTAATTTCTTACATTTCTTTCATCTATCTATTGGTCTTCTTCTTCTAATTCTTCTCTTTTGGAGTTGTAATGACATGCTATTTCTAAGGCTTGACAATGTAATGTAGAAAAGGATCTGGGATAATAGATGAAAACGAATGAAGAATCCCAGCTTTTCTACATGCTATTCCACATCCCATTAACTCCAATAAAAGCAAACAGATGAATGCAAACAATGGGATGTGAATGAAAGAGAATGAAGAGAATAGTAAAAGAGGAAATGGGACTTCCCATCAGCCGTCATTCCTTCCGGCTTCTCCCGTCCGTGTTAGAGGTGTTAGGAAAGGAATAGATATTTTATGGAGAACAAGAGCTTCTCACACCGGACGGGTTCATACACTGTCCTAAAGCCTTTTTACCTAATATAATTCTCTTGGTTAATTCCTTACACCTCAGTCCTTAGAATCTAGAAGTCATCTCAATTAGAAAAGCATTATGCCAGCCCATGAACGAAGATATCATGTACAAAGGAAAGGGCTGGCCCCAGATGTTAGAATGGAGGCAATATTTGGAAAAGAAATATAAGATAATGAAAGAACAGGCTCTACCACATCTTAACCGTTCATTCGTTCATCCTCTCATTCACTCTCCATCTTTCTCGCTTCTTAGATTTCTAAATTACGAGAATAAAGTGAAAGAAAATAAACAAGAATTATAAATGAAAAGAAGCGAGAAGATACAAGATTAGGATATTGGGTCATTGTATTTCCCTTCATTTATTGTTTATTCGTTTCTTGGAAATAATGACTTTAGGAACAGCAATTAAAGATAAAGAAGAAACGAATAGATAAGAAAGCAAATTAAAAGAGAAATCTCATGCATCATCCATCATCAATTATTTATCTCTTGGTCTTTCTTTTGGACATCATTCACCGGTTTACCGGATGGTCTTTCACTTTGTCTGACATTAAGATCTTAGATTGAGAGGAATTAATAAAGCAAATAAAAGCATTTCTTACCTTCTTTCTTTCATGTTGATGGTCGTTATCTTTGGTGAGTGTTAACCCTGTGTCCGAGGTAGCGAGGACAGGGATAAGATATGCTGTAGGTCGGTGTCTTATTGCTTGCCACGGTCTACCTTCGTTCACGACCGTCCCCATTTCACCGACCAATAGATGTAAAAGGGATGAACGGAGTGGAATAGCGTTTCTCTTCCTCTTGTCTTATCGTTTACTCTGGAACCGCCAATGAAGGCGAGAGAAGGTCGTGAACTTACCTAAGAACATGAAATCCAAATAAAAATATGAAAAGAAATAAAAGAGAAAGAAATCCAACAACATAAAGTGGTGAAACGAATGGAGGGAGAACACAGATAAAAGCATTCTTTACTCCTACAAATTAACTCCAATGGCAAGCCTTTAACCTAAGGACTCATCCAAATACACAGATTAATAGCAAATAAAAGAGAAAGAAATGGAAAGAAAAGGAAAAGCATTCTCATAAAGACAACTTACGACATCTCCCTCGATTTCCAGGATTATTTGTTACCTTTAGGATTCTCTCCGTCACCATACCTCCCCTTACCAATGATAGGGAGGAGACGGAGAAAGAGAATCCTGTGTCACTTCCTTCATCTCTTTTCTATTTATTTCTTCCTTGTGTGTTAACCCTTTCTATTTACTATTATCCCTCTCTTTCTTCTTTGTTTGTAGGTCATGTGTGTATCTTGGAAGCGATGACCAGAGCTTCCCCTGTCCTTCCTATCAACTCCCTGTAACTCGTGGATCATGTAGGAAGGACAATGGGAAAACGAATGAAGTGAGTGGGGACGCCCGCAAATAAGATGTCTATAGACGAGCGGGCGTTATCTCTGTCCCTTTTCCTCATCCTCTGACGAAGGAAGCCGTACAGCCTCGTCCCTCAGTCACACGGCGGCTGTTAGCGACGGAAAGGTCCTAAGGTAGCAAAATTCCTTGACAGGTAAGTTCCGTCCAGCATGAGCGGTGTAAGGACTTCCTCACTGTCACTTGCCTCGTCTCTCAGAAATTGAGTCATCCTTGATTACGAGGAAGCCAACGGCCTGACAATAAGACCCTGAGCACCTTTCCCTTTCATGTTCTTTTCCTTTCACAGCATTCTCTTTCTCTTTTATCATCTCCTTTCTCTTACCATACCTCCCCCTACCAACTAATCTCAACAAATGAAAAGGAGATGATAAGAGGAATGGTAAGGGAAGGTATGGTGGCATCTCTTTTATCTCTCATTCTCGTCTCTCCCTTTTTTATTATTTGCAGAGCTTAGAGAGACGAGGAGAGATACAGAGATGAAAGGATGGATAAAGGAAGGTAAAGAAAAGAACAGGACATGATGTCCATGAGAAAGCTATTATCTGTCTTCTCGTTCTCCAGCTATTTCTATCTCTTGGTCGTTAGCTCCCATCTGCCGGCAGTCTTTTCTTTCCTTATCTTTCCACTGCATCCTCTTTACCATGTCCTGCCGGCTTATCTCCCCTCTCTATCACCGACGGTTGGAGGAATGAATGAATGGAGGAACCGTCGGGGTGAGATAGAGAGGAGAAAGACACTAACCGCTTCCCTCTAAGCCTAACATCTAACCCTTGGAAGCGGTGGTAGAGATGGTGTGTGGTGAGCCATTATCTCTCACCCATTGACACACCATCTGTCCCTACCCTATCTCTCTTTCCTGTCTCTAGGACAGTCTTATCACTCACCACTTGGTCAAGCCCCGGCGGTTATTGGAGAGACGGGGAGACCAAGAGAAGGAATATTGGTTAACAGGGAATAGACACAAGGGCTGAGGTAGGGAGTGAATAACCGTGAGTCAGGTGTAAGCCAATGGGCCGTTCCTTCGTGTCTCTCAGTCTCTGAGATGGAGTGAAGAGAATGAAGGCTTACACAAAGCATAGAACTCACGGTCACTTCCTACCTTCATCCAACTCACCCTCCGCTCCGCTCTCTTCCTTCCCTATCTCTCATTCATTCCCTACCACCTCTCCCTTCGGTCGTTACTCCTCACTCTCTATTTCCGAGAGTTGTAGGTGGTAGGGTGAGAAAGGAATGAGAAAGGGGGAGAGTGAGGCCATCTTTCATCTGTCCATTTCCCTCTCCATCCTATCACTCTCTAGGAGCTGTTCTCCCCATCATAATTCCTTGAGTTCTCGTCTATTGGATAATCCTAGGTTAGGAACAGCTCCTACAACATAAAATAGAATGTGATGTGGGACGAGAGAGCGAGGGCAGGAGTGAACGGAGGCTATTTCTCTTTCATTCATCTGTCCTTTTCATTTATGTTCTTCTTCCTTCTGTCACCTCTATCCTCTCGCTGCCAGGCGGTACATTCCTATTTCTTCCCGGTCGCTTCTCTCCCTATCTTCTCTTTTCTCCATTACATCTCATTGAATTTCCGAGAAGACGAACAAACAAGAAAACCAATAATAATAGATAGAAAAGAATAGAGGCTTGGAGGTGTAAGGAAAGTGACCATGAAATCTAGTCCCAGCTGCAGCGGTAAGACTATTGAAAAGACGAGTCTTATCCAGACCAGGCGTTAACAGTCCTTAGGTTTGCATCTTCCTTTATCTTTATTATTTTAATTTGCTTTTATTATGGTATTTTGGATTTGTGTTTGTAGGTTAGTTCAGGACCTTTCCCGTCGGTTATTATGGATGAGGATAAACGATAGAACCGACGGAAGGAAACGTCCTCAACCAATATTAATACTTGAAAATAAGGGAAAAGGGAAATAAGATGATAATAACCCAACAAAATAAATATTAAAAGATAAATGAAAAGACATAGGAAAGCAATATAAAAGCATTATGATTATTACGACTTGGAAGCGATAAAAGGGTGAGGAATGATAGAGAAAAGAGAATGTAACTCCCGGCACCATCTAAAAGCCGTGAAATGCCTTTATTATCCCGCCCGGCGGTGGCATGGAGGATTGGATGGTGCACGGGAAAGAGAGATATAGCCTTGGCAAATAGTTGGTCTTCTTCCTCGCTTTTGGATTGGCTCGTCAGTGGAAGATGTAGATAGGATAGAGAGTTATAATGCTTGGCAGGACCTTGTATCTTTTATCTTACTCACCCATTATCTTCTCGTGAATTATAGATGTAGAAAGAACGGTTAAAGGAAGGCCGGATGGCTGATGGGAAGAGAAAGTGATGTCTGACCTAAGATCTTTCACTCTTCCTCCTAACCTTAGCTCCTTTCGGTTCCGGAAGTTGAAGGAGGAAGAGGACCTACATTGTGTGGTTAGTGAAGGCTCTCCTCTCTCTGTATCTTTCTCCACTCTTCACTCTCTCCTATCGTGGGTACAGAGGCTAGCCTTCACCACACAATGAAGAGAAGAATAATAGATAGAAAAGAGAGTGACATGAGGAACGGGCGGTCATCTCTTCCCTTAGCCTCGTTACCTCATCTCTACACACATCCTATCCGCTCTCTCTCTGTGGTCTATTGGAGAGCGGATTAACTCCTCAAAGATATTAACTCACATCCCACCAACAAGCCAGTGAATAGCGGCTTGGGGATGTGATGGAAGAAATAGCCCGTGAAACGGTTAGAGGTAATATGATGAAGGATGATCCCTTTTCTCCCCTTCCTCCAACCTTAGGACCGCCAGGTGAGATATGGCGGGTTGGAGGGGAGAAAGTGATCCAGAAAAGAGAAGGTTGACCCCGGACCCTTAGGTCCTTTCCTTTCTATATGTTGTACCTTTGGGTTTGGTGACGGGATAACTCACCAAGAAGACAAGTAATGGCTGATAGAAGTTCCCGTCACCATATGACCTCTGTATCTTCATGTCTTCTCCGTATCTTTCCTGGTGTTTAGAGGATTTGGAAAGAAGTAATTGAGAGCAGAGATTAACTCACCAGGAAAGAACGGTTCCCAACATATCCATCCTTCACGCTCCATTGCTTCCGCTACATCCAAAAGCTACTAAAGGGAAAGGAATGTTGGAAGAGCAGTCACTAACCGTTCCTATCCCATGTTGGGAGAGATATAGAGATGATAGACGGTCCTTCACTATCTGTAATTCCCGTTAACTCACCTGTCATTACTTGTATTCTTTGAGGTCATAATGTCGGGAATTACGTGAAGGAGAAAGGAAGATAGAAAGGTAAGATAAAAGATAGACCCTGCCCTCTCTCTCCAGTTCGTTCGGGAGTTACCTTTCCTATTCTCTCCCTTTCCCGTCTCTTGGTCAGACGGTGGTGAAAGGAATAAACACTGGAAAGCTGTGAATGGGCATTCTTACATCTCCAAATATAGGATTTCCATTACATCCCATTCACAGGAAGAGCTCTAACATAATAAAACCAATAAATCTTAGAAACAGAATGAAGTAAAAGAGAGATGATTCCGGGCGAGGCCCTACCAACCCACTCATTCTCTCGGTCATCTCTTCCCTCATTCACTTCCAGCATACAAGTTCCTCTCAACCTACTACATTGGAAAGCCTCTAATCTTAGGTACGAAGGACGGCTTTCCATCTCCATTTCTTCTTTCATTATCTTTCCTCTCACCGTCCCACAGCGCTCTTCAGGAGCTAGGACGGAGTAGAGAGGAAAGGGAATCACAAATAGAGAAAGGAGAAGGAATTAGAAGTCTATCATTTATTCTCTTCTTTTGGTTGGGTTAATTGGTCTTTTATCTACATCTTATGGTTGAGTGCTTTTAGTGGCTTCTCTGGCCTTGCTTTCTTGATGGATAGCTTTCCTTCTTCTGGTTACTTCCTTCATCCCTCCACCACGCTCGGAGATAGAAAGGAGCGTGAAGGATGAAGGTACGACCGAAGGAAGGAGTTACACACCATCCAATACACGGCCAGGCCTTGCCTTCATGCCTTACACATCCTTCTCCCACCACCAGTCAAGACACGGAGTGGCGGGTGGATGGAAGGTAACGAACCGACCGGTGGGAGGTAAGGGACCGGCATTCTTGACTTCAGGACCTTTCCAAACCTACAAATGAACCGAACAAAGGAAAGGACCTGAAAGCCATTCTTTCTCCATTATACCCCTCCTCCTCTTGGTCGTAGGAAGGGAAGTGTAACGAGCTGACGGGATATCTCTCTCTTTTCCACATCACCAACCTGTCCTTATAACCCTACCAAACAGCGGAGGGTGGACAGTGGGTGATGAAGGAACGAGAAATAGACTGTACCTTCCTTCCTTCTTCCTTGCTCCTCCCTGACTCCGAGCGGCGGCGAAGGGAAGGGTTAGATCCTGATGTCACTCTCTTACCTCTCTATTATTCCTGTCATTCATTTCCTCTACTTGGTTCCTGAGTTAGAAGTTAATGAGACAAGAGATACAAACGAGAGAAGACAGGAACCAAGAGAAGAGAAATGAAGAGCATGCTATCTTCTTCCAACTATCACTTTCCTATTACTTCCGTTCCCTTCATGTCATTACCCCAGATTCTTAAGGATGTGACATTAGGAATAGAAAGGTAAAAGGGAACGGAATCATGTGTCTGGGATCGCATGCAAGGCTTGTAAAGACGAGAGAAATGTACAGCTTGGAAGATGAGGAACACAGATAGAAGCGATCCAATATCTAGAAGTCTTTTATCCTCCACTTTCCTCTCACTCTGGATCTTGGCTTCCAAGGCATTCCTTTTCTATTCGTTATCACATTGCATCTCTGTGACCTTAGGAACTTGGAAGACGAGAAAGTGAGAGATGAAGAGGTAAAAAGGAAAGAATTAATTGGAGAAGGAATAGAAAAAGCATGAGATGTAACTAAGAATTGGATGGTCTTTCCTTTTACCTTTCACTTTTGGAGTTCTATTATTTGCAAAGATTAGGATGAGATGAAGAACTAGAAAGAAGAACAAAGAAGATTAGAATTACAGCTCTTTTATTTCCTTCTCTTTACTCTCTTCTTTCGTAATCTCTTGGTTAATCCGTGAGCTGTGGAACGAGCGAGTCAAACAAGGGAAAGAGACTCATCAAGATAAAAGAAAACAAAAAGAATTAACAAACAAGATTCCATCCCTATCACACCTCAGCTTCCTTCGGTCACATCTATAGACACTCTATCCTTCACCACCGTCGCCTACAGGCACCAAATGGTGGACGGTGGAATGAAGGGGAAGTAATCTGTGAAATCCTTTAAGCTGCATTAATCCTCTCTTTCATGTCCTTATCTCTGTCTCTGAGATTAAATGCTTTTAGGATGATAAATGAAAAGGAAAGGTATAGAGGAAGCGAATGGAGATGAGCTGACCTTTTATCTCACTCACCGCTCGGGAAATGTACCTAGGATGAAAGCCGAGAGGCGGCCCATAATCTATTTCTCTTTAATATTGCTCCCGCCGCTACGCTCCAGAGAAGGTTGGCAATGATCAAGAATTAACTGACAGGAGCTAGGTCAGAGAATTGTAAGGAATTAATATCTTTCTCTTGGTTAGGATTAATAGCTCCTGAAGGTCTATTTCCTATCATACATCCCTTATCCTTCTATTTCCTAATATTGGATCTCTTACACCTATCCTCCCTCATCCTTGTGTCTGAGGTTGAATGGTTGGATGAAACCGAAAGGAGAAAAGCCATCCTTTATCTCGCGGCTTTTCCGCATCCAAAATACCATCCAATAATCCCGGCTCTTCATGCCTTCTTTCTTCTCTCCAATATTCCACCGCTCGCATGTTGGCTCTCTCACAGATCCTAGATTCTTAGAAATGCAAATAATAGTAAAGAAGAAAGAGAATGTAAACGAAATAAAAGAAACACAATAAGAATACAAAAAGAACGAACATAAAAGATACAAAATGAGAATGAATGATTAAGAGATGAAAAGGTGCTCAGGTCCTAGTTCCTGGAGTTTATTTGATTGTTTGGATGCATTTGTGGAAGAGTGAATGAGAGGAACAATAAGATACAGATAAAAGACCAGGATAAAGGAAAGAGAGACTGTGTGTGGTCAGGGATTTCCCGAAGAGACAGATGATAGAAATCTATGATAAAAACGATGAAAGAAAGACTCCAAGAAATCCTCTATTCTCGCACCTTCGTATCCACTCATTTCCTTCATACGTTCCCTACCTTTCCATAAAGACTTATAAATCTTGGTTTTTCATTCATTACTTTTACCTTCCAATTCTCAAGATTAATAGCCCACAAAGATAAGGGAAGTTCCCAAAGAGAAGAATTAAGGGAATATGAAAGAAGAAAGAAGATAACGTAAACAAAAGAGAATTAATAAAAGCAAACTAATATAATTATTACAACATGAAAACATAATAAAAAACCAAATAAAATAAATAATAATAAATAACTTGTAAATAAAGAAAAACAATATTAAATAGGCTGTGAGAGGGCGTTTATCTCCCTCTCGTTCTATCGTTTATTCTAGCGGCTCTCTCGGAGCTAAGAAAAGGGCATGAACTTCCCTGACGAGCCTTTCGACTTCACGAGCTGGTATTATTTGGTGATGCCCTTCCCAGCCGGGCAATTATATGATGAAGATAACAATAAAAGAAAAAGAAAAAGAAAGATATAAATAAAAGATAATGACATCTTCTTTCTCCTCGCTTCTCTCGACTTTAGGAGTGGGAAGTCAGGGTCTTTATCCCATGTACACACACCTTCCTTCTCCCTTGCAGCTGATGGTCTTTCCCTCATGTCCAATCCCAGCTGCGGGGTAATGAGGAAGAGGTATGACATAGACAAGACCGAGAGGTGAGAAAGACCGACAGGAAAGATTAGTTGGTGCCAGGCCTTTTCCACATGTTAACTCTCTATCTTCTGGAAACTCTATTATTGGCACAGCATGGCCTGGCATCTCATTGTCTCTTAATCTCGTCTTCTTTCACTTTCATTTACAAATTAATTCTAGTTCTCTCGACTTTAGGAAGGACTTCAATCACTGACGTGTGAGCATTAGAAAGGAGACCGAAGGAATGAGGTCGAAGGAAAAGGAATCATTCTCTCCTTCCAAGACACTCACCGAGAAGACGGTGTGAGAGGAAGGTAATATGATGGTGTCCCCAGCCGCTGGCTGTTAACCATCTCACATTGTCTTACCTTCCTCTTCGTTCCCATCCTTATCCCTCATTCACTTTGTGGTGATAGGAATTAACCGATGGTAGAGAGGGATAAGGAAAGAGGGAACGAATGGAATGTGAAAGATGTCCTCATCCAAGCCCCAGCGGTTAGTGGCTGGTGAAGGCTTGGGATGGAAGGACAGTTAATGTTGGTACAGACGAAGGCTGGCCATCACCTCACTTCATTCGGTTCCGGAAGGCACGGACGGTGAGTCTCTTCCATGGCATCATCTCTCCCTTGTATTGGTTCGTTCCTGAGATGCCATGAAGAAGAGGAAATAGAGCCTCAAGAAGCCGGACGGCGTGTGTTTCCTTCTTCATTCTTCCCGTGTCTTCTCACGGCTTTATCATTCATATCTTATCTTTCTCCTTTACTTTTACCTCTCTTTTACCTTCCCTATCCATCCTTCCTCACCCTACGGTCTCACATGGGATGGATTAAGGGATTTATAACTTGCAAATCCTTGAATTCTTTATCTCAGCCCCTGGGCTTCCCAAAGTAACTTCCCTTGGCTTTATTGTTTGGGTACTTTGTGTGTGTTGGTGACTCCGGAAGTCGAAAGAAAGAGAAAGTGATAGACGAAAGACGACTTCCTGTCACCAAGAAATAGATGTTCATTCTCTTGCCTCCGCTATCTCCACAAAATGAATCCAGATAGTGGAAAAGCATCCAGACGGAGGCAAGCCAATAATAGAATTAAAATGAATGAGGCTTGCCATCTTATTGCTTCCCTCAAACCCTTCCCACGTGGGAGCGAAGATACCGGAGTGACCGGAAAGTGAGGAAGGAAGATCTCTTTTCTTCTCGTCTTCTCGTTTCTTTCTATTTCCAATTTATTATCTGTTCTCTGTTTCCAAGTTATAGAAGTTACCGAGAAGACGGTATGACAGAGATAAAGAGATGATTCCTTCCGTCTCTCGGGCGTTGCCTTCGTTCCTCAGATGAGAGGCTTCTCAGGAAGGCGAGGCATGGGTTCTCTTCTTACTATCTTCCCGTTCCCTTCCAAACCTTACTATAGACAAACAGACGGGGAACGGTGGAAGATAGAAGATAACCCTCACTCCTCCCTGTCGTTCGTAAGGACATGACAGGTAAAGAGGAGGATAACACGGAGATAAAAGGGATGATAAACCGAGCATTAGAAGCGAGGCGGGAGTTACCTACAGCATATTGACTCATTCACTCCCTAAAGTCGCTCACTAACCACCTATCCACATCTCCATCCTATCTTATCCCTGTCTTTCTTCTTTACTATTAACTCGTGAATAATGGGATGGAGATAAACCGAGAAGAGACCTAACCATATAACCGTCTGGAAGGACGAGGTGCAGAATGAAGTCTATTTGTCGCTCCCATCACTTGCTCCATCCATTACTTCCCGTCTATTGGTCGGTTCGTTACCTCGCTTCTTCTGGAGATTCCTAGAGGTGGGTTTACGTGAAGGATTATGAAGGTGCGACAATGGGAGCTAACCGCCATTACATATCTGTTCTCTTCTTGGCATGCCATGCCTTACCTTTCCATAAGAGCTTCTCTTCCTTCTAATTCATTTTGTATCTTTTAATCTCGTAAATTGTAAGGAATAGAGGAATGGTAAGGTAAGGACAAGAGATACAGGTAGGTGAAACAGGCTCTTGAACACCTGGAAATCAGGGACTCATCCTATGGTCGAAGGAACGAAGTGGAGGATAAAGGAATTCCAACTCCTAAAAGTGACGGCCGTAAAGCCATGAAAGATAGAATGGAGATGTTTGGAGGCGTGAAGCCGGGATTATTAGATGGTATGACAATGTGAGATAGACCGTAGGTGGTAAGGGAAGTCCTTGTATTTCCTACCTTTGGAATGTTGGCGAAGTGATGAGCGGTTCCTCTTCTCTATTTCCTGTTCATTTATCTTCCAGATTCTTGTATCTCAGAGATTAGTACGTGGAAGAGAGAAGAATTATGATGTAAAAGAAAGGAAAAGGAAATCATATGACTGTAGGTAACTTCTATCCCAACTGTAGGTTCCAGATCCTTGAATTGTTGGCTTGTGGATCCGGCCGTTGGCCAGCACTTCGTGTCCACAGCCAATTACAGCAAAGAATTGTAAGGAATGAGAATGCTTTTGGTGGACTTTCCAGTCATTAATCTTTCATTATTTCCTTTTATTTCCTGTTTACTCCTCCCTCTATCCTCACTCATCTGTAGATGAGCCCGAAGGGTGAGGATTGGGAGGTAATATGATGAAGAGAGCAATGAATGACAGGAATAACGACGAGAGGAGAGATTCCAAGATAAAAGAAGTCTATTTCCCTATCATCCCTCCCTTTCTAGTTGGTAGGGCTTCTTCAGGAGCCAGGTCAAGGATTTCTCTTTTATCTTCACTATCCACTGTCTCATCCCTTCACCAGTTCCTGTGTCTTTAGGATGTAGTAGGTAATGGGAAAGAGATAACGAGATAGAAGTTACCTAGAGAAGAGAATGAACACACACAAAGTGACTTTTCTATCCCATTATCTCTTCTCTTTACTCTCTTTCACTTTCCTCTGTTCCACCTCTCTTTTACCTCTGACTCACGGTGGAACCAAATAGAGGAAAGAAAGAGAGGAAAAGGTGCTCCAACAGATAGAATGAGATGAATGGTAAGGAAAAGGAATCATTAATTCCAGGAAAGAAGATTCCAGGAGAAAAGAAAGAAAAGAGAAGGAAAAAGACATCTTCATTCCAAATCTATTTCTCGTTCCTTGGGTTTCTGGAGCTTCCTTCTCTCAGCTCTTCATTCTCTGCCGTTGGAAGTACCTGGCCTAACTCTTGGAAATGAATGAGTCTTGATGAGGCCAACGGCTAGCCTTTACCTTTGGATCGTGAGTTTACTTCCATCGTCATCCCTTTGCTCTTCCTCTGGTTAATTCCTCCCGTTCTCGCTCTTCTATCGCTTCCACGTTAGGATTATTCCACAGGTTAAGGGAGGGAGGAATTAAGAGGAAAAGAAGGGATAAAGATGGATTGGGCCAGCTCCTTGAGTCACTGGAGAGAATGGAAAGAGAAATAGTGCCTTATCTTCCCTCCCCACCCTATCTCACCGCCGGGCGGGCTCTTCAAGAGCTGAGATAGTGGGGAGTGATAACAGAGAGATAGGGATGGGAAACGAAGAGACCAGACCGCTCCACCGTGTGTTCAAGAGCATTCCATGGAAGGCGTGACGCCGGAAGTAGAATGTGGTAAGACACGTTCATATGGTGGAGCGAGGTAACCGTTCATTCATTACTTCTCTCCCTCGCTCTTCACCATCTATCTTCTCTTCATACGTGCCCTCCCATCTGATGTTGAATGGGGCACGGTTCCAAATAAGACCAATTAACCTCAAATATCTTCACTCCATCTCTGAGCCTTTAGAATGTGGAAAATGGTAAGTGACAGATAATTTGGAGAAGATAAGGCTCAGAGACAAGGTTGAGTGGGTATGTGAAAGAAGCCGTGAGGCCAAGACCCACGAATCAAGAAAGAAGTATGAGAGCCTTTTTACCTCTATTTGAGGCATCTTTTACTTCATTCCAACTCACGGCCCTTCCGTGGAAGCCATTATCCTCCTCGCTTCTATGCTTGGATCAGCTCCGAGCCAATGTGAGGAGTGAGAGGCTTCTTGGCGAGTTGGAGAGTCTTTATCCCTAACCCATTAACTTCTCTATCCTATCTCTCTATTCTACAGGAAATCCACCCCTCGTTCCTAAGAACTCAACCAAATGAATTATAGTCGTTACAACGTGAAATAGATGGTTAGTGGATTTCCTAGTCTTTTATCTTCCCTTTCTTTCGTCTTTCTTGGTTCACGGGTTACACGTGTGGATTAGAGAGAAGAGATCCGTGAACCAGAGGTATGACATAGATAGGAGAGAGTGAAGGCATGAACGGATAAGAGATCACTTTTCATTATCTATTTTCTATTTACAAGTTCCTTAATCCACTTTTATTATTAAGAAAAGCATATTATAAATCTATTATTTCTTTATCTTTTCATTTTTAATTATTTGTCTTTCTTTCATATTCCTTTATTAATTTCTGGTTATTTTGGGAGCTTCTAGAGTGTGGATATGAAGGAGAAAAGAGGACTGCAATGAAATGAAAGTGAAAGAAGCTCCCAAATCCCCTACCTTCACCCTTCGTTCACGTTCATTCTGTAGATTACACACGAAGGGAGATAGAAGGTAGGGTGAGATAGGGTCCGAGAGACGACAGGAAAGAGGAGCAAGGACAGATATCATATCATCTCCCATCCGTTTCTACGTCTGGTCGTATCTTGGATAATGCTAGGACTCTCTTCCCCAACATTCCAGCTCCTGAAGAGCGTGAGGGAATGAGGGAAGAGCAATGTAAAAGAGATGTCCATCCACTCGCTTCTCTCGTTCCTTTCACACATTAATGCCTCACCGAGCGGTTAAGAAGCGAGGAGAACAGGCTCCAACTAATCTTTCCCTACCTTACCCTTCAACCGCTTCCTGGCGGTATATCTGGATTCACTTTCTCTTTTCCCTTGGTTACAGCTCTTCCCATCTCTGTACCACCTGTTCACATTGTAACCTCTCGCCTCTACCCTGGAAGCGAAGCGAGGATACATGTCTTTCTTCCTCATCAATTCTCAACCTATTTTATGTTGTAAAAACTCACAGATTAAGAGATAGAAATGGCTGAGGAACAAGGCCAGCAAATTGTAGGTGATAAGACTGTCTTTCCTTACCTCTCTTTTCCGTAATAACCGTTAGTCTCTTTCTTTCTCATTCCTAAGGTCGTTAATTTGCATTTTTAGTTTATTTGCTTGTATTGTTCATTTTATGGTTATTCCTTCTTCATTTTTACGACTTTTGGTTACTTCTGGGAAATTCTTGGATTACAAGGAAAAGATGAAAGAGATATAACTCACCCAGCCCCTACCTTCATTGGCTGGTAATTCTTCATTCGTTTATTATTTACTTTTGGTTCAGGACCTTGTCAATGTGTGAGATAAATAATAGAATTCTAAAATGTAGAATGTAGCTAAGCCGCTCGGTGTTTGAAGAGAAGATATTTGACAAACAAGAATGAAGTAAAGAGAAGAATGATAGTGAAATAAAGGGAAAGACAATGTGAGGAAGATATAGATCCCTCGTCAGTCAACAGTAAAGACGAGGTGGAATACGGTGAAGATAGAAGTATGAAGCCTTATCCCGGCCTCTGGGCCTTATCTCTCTATTTGTTTGCTTTTCCGTAAGGGCTATTTCTCTTTTATTTATTATTTTATTAGTAATTACTTGTATTTTGGGATTTGTGTAATTGGGTGAGTTCAAGACCCACTGTGGCGGTTATTTGGTGACGGCAGTAAACGATAGAAGACGCCGGAAGGATACGCTCGCATCATCGTTTTTATCATGTAATTCCTAATATAATTCTCTGAGTTATTAAGATGTGGAAATGGAGAGGGATGGAACAGATGAAAGACTCTCGATTCACGGATAGCGACATTATCTTTCTCTTCTCTTTGTACCCATCATTTCCTTTCTTATCATTTTATCTCCCAATTAGGGCCTTTCTGTAATGACAATGTGTGGCAAGCCAATATTAACCCTGAGAATTGGTTACATGGAAAGATAGGACTTGTCTATAGCTGTGACATGGGATTCTACAGATGGGTCCTGATGCATTATTAAGATGAAAGAATGGAAATGGTGACATAAAAGCTACAAATTGGCTTATCTCTGAGACTTGTCTATAGCCTGTTCCTCTATCCATGACATACCTCCTCCTAACCCGGTCTGTCTTGTCTCAATTCCGTTCATTTGTAGCTTTTAAAATGTAAAATATTGATTGGGAGCTGAGATGAAAGGGCTGGAAGCCGTCCATTGGACACTTTCATCTCCCTCGCTCCACCATATCAACGAGGTAGCGAGGAGAACAGGTCCTTCCTACATTGTGTCGACCGACGAGTCTAAGAGACGAGGAAGGGACAGTAATAAAAGCATCTCATTGCATCGCTTGGCTCGCTTCTGGAGATTTATTGTCTGTCAATCATAGATCTTCAAATAGAAAAGAGACAGTGTATAGAGGAGGTTGAAGACCGAAAGAAGGGGATAAACGGTCGGGAGATAACCCTTCCCTAAGAACAAGAAATAGAAAGGAAGATAACGGCTGGCTACATTCTAGTTCTCTTTTACACTTCATTCCTTACTATTAACTCGCTTCTCTGTAATAGCTTGCCTTCATCCTGGCATTATTAATCTATCACTTTTCCTTTTCATTTGTTGATGTTAGAGAGTCTTTCATCTCATGGCTTTTCCCTTTGGTGTAATGATGAGGAGATAATGAATCAGGAAAGAGAGATGTAGAAAGGAAAGAGGATCTGTTTCCAAGTAATGCCTCACTCTCTTATCATCTCATCTGTCTATCCTGGAATTCATCTTCCCTTTCTGTTTCATCTGTGTGTTTGGGTTATTTGTGGAATATTGGATAATTTACGAGATAAAAAGAAGAGGAAAGAAGCCCATCACCCAACCACACAGTCCAGGATAGAGATGCCTTCATCATGACCCCTCCGTCCAACGGCGAAGAGCCGCCCATCATGGATGGGTTGGACGAGGGGGAGAAAGAGATATAAGATAAGGAATCTGAAAAGGAGAGGATTCCACACCTCTAAATCTCTGTTCTGTGGGTTATTTGGTTACGTTCTTGGGATTGGATGCTGAGATAAGGTCGAACGAAGGTAAAGACCGAGAGAAAGAAAATGCTTTTAATCTGGTCCTTCCTTGCCCTGTATCTCATCACCTCATCTGGAGAGGGATTACACAGGAGGGAGGTAATAGCTGGTAAGTGAATGGCTGTTACAGAGTGTGAAGAGAGGTGAGATAAGAGAAGACAGATCCATTCATAACCCAACTATTCCTTCTATCACCTATTAATCTCTGTGAGTTCTTGTTGGTTTGTTGATCTGTTTTCCTTTGTGTGTGTCATTGTGTTTGAAGGTAAAGAGAGATAGTGAATGCTAGGCCGGAAGGCGAGGATAATTGACGAGAAAGAAATCCATCTTCATGTACTTTCTATTCCCTTTCCTTTCTGACTTTATCATATCCCTTCACATCTTATCCCATTATCTCCAAGAAATGAATTACAGGGAAGAGATGATTCCTTCCATGACAAAGTGAATGACCATTAGGTGTGTAATGCCTAGAATGAAGAGATACAATTAGAGGAAAGGACATGTCAGGAGTAACTAGAAAGTGAATGAAAGTGAGATGACATTCCACCTCCTTCCGCCATCCGGCTTCACTCCCTTACACATCACCTAACCACCTAACCCGGTGTAATGCTATGAATGAAACCATCCTGTGCCAGCGGCCTCCGTGTGAAGAGTGGGTGAGTTAATATGTGATGGCTCTTACACCTGTCGGTCCTTTTCACACATTAAAGACTCACCAAATAACCAACAATAAATATATAGAATTTAACCGACAGGAAGTAGATAAGAGGTCAAGGACCGGAGGCAAGTAATGAATGAAGATTCCAGATTAAGAAAGGAATAGCAATAAAAGATAAAGAATAGAAAAGCAATCAAAGATATTCATCTCACCAATAAACCTCCATTCAAGCCCTTCCACAGCGGGCGTTATTATTCCCTACATGACGTTAACTCAACATCGGTTATTACGGAAAAGCATTAAATCTCAAATATCTTTATTATTGGCATCTTCGCTAGAGCGGAGTCTTATCACACACAAATGAATTACAGATAAAGGAATGGGATGCAACATTAAGAATCTGGAAGAGAGATGTAGAGATAAAAGCATTTCATTTCTATCATTACTTCCGTCTTTTTCATCTTTTTAATTCTATTTCTTCTTTATGGTCAGAGATTCCTTTATCCTTACCTTTCTTTTCCTAATATTTATCACTCACAAAGAGAAGACGGAAGTAAAAAGAAGAAGAAAGAAGGAAAGATGGCATGGTGAAAAAGACAGTCCTTCCATCGCTTCCTTCGTTGCTCTTCCCTATCCATCATTCTTTACTATTAATAATCTTATGGAAATTCCTTTAGGATGTGATGCATGAAGATATAGAGTTGGAAGTGAATAGAGGCTTCTCTTCTTGGTTCGTTCCTCTCGTTGCCAAACCCTTGAATTGGGGATGGCATACCACGTACGAAGGAAGCCGGATGGCGTTCCCATGGACATTCCTCTTTCGTTTTCTATTTATCTCTCTTCTCTTTACCGTTAACCCTGTATCTCAGGTTCCAGACAAACCAACAAACATAAGATGGAAAGAGATACAGGGTCAGGTTCCTTCCCTCACCTTCCAGCTGCGGAGCGGAGGTAAAAGCGAGGCAGTTGGGTGAGGAACATATGACCGCGGGAAAAGCCGCGAGGATTAGAATGCTTTTTACTTTATCTTCCTCTTCATCATCTCCTTGCCATTGTGTGCCCACCGTACTAACTCCTTGACAATGGACGGGAACAGAGAGAGCGGGTACAGTGTAAGGATGAGGTGGGCCAATGGCAAAGAGGAGAAGATACATGCCCTACCTCCCTTTTATTCCGGTCGGTATCTTATGGTTGGGTCACCGCTCATCTCTCTCCCAGACACAGAGGTGGATGATGGAGGAGATGGGTGACCAAGAGAAAAGAGATCTGTCCTCATTCCTGCCGTCTCTCGTCCCTAACCTGTGTACTCGCGAGCGATAGAAAAGAGCGAGAGGCACTATTCCCTCAGCCATCTACCAGCCGTGAAGGCGGGGCTGAGGTAGAGTCTTTTCCTCTTATCTCCATCCTCTTCTTTCTTGTGTTTGGGATTTCCAGAAGATGAATAGATGGGAAATCCCGGAAATTGGATGGAGATAAGGTAAGGGAAAAGAGGTGTACACGTTCATTCCACTCACTCTCTAGAAGCCTCTCTTTTCCCTGTGTTTCATTCCCTTCTTCTCTCACCGTTCATTCGCTTTTCATGGATTAATGAACGGTGAAGAAGGGAATGAGACGGTAAGAGAAGATACGCTCGCCTCTATCTCGCTTCCATCCCGCCTTCTCCTTACCAACTAGAAAGACAAGTCCTAACTGTTAACTCATGAAGGCGGGAGGGAGTGAATTCTTCATTGTGGGACAAGATGTCAAGGATGAACACATGCAATGGAAAGAGATAAACCGTTAGGACCTGTGTCCAACCTTTCCATAATAGCAAAGTACCAGATAAGGATGAAGGCAGTTAGGGATGAAAGTCTCTCAATCTACGTTCCTTCCCTTTCATTACTGCCTTCGTGAGTTCTCTTCCCCTTCTTTGCTTTCACCGCCGGTGGCACGAAGTTGGGAGAAAGAAAGAGTGAAAAAGACAGGACTCTCTCATATTGCTCCCGCACTCATCTACATGCTGTATCTTCGCTTGGCGGAGGAAATGGTGTCATAAAAGCATCCAAAAGTTACCTTCTTTCTCATCTGTTGGTTCCCCCTTCCCTTCGTGTGTCCTGTCCTTATCTTTGTCAGGTTGTCTATTCTCTGAGACACGAGAAGACCGAAGGGAAGAGAGTGCGAGATCTTCTTTCTCTTTCTGGATCTCTTCTCTATTTGAGGACATCTCTTACCTACATCCCATCCGCTCATCTTGGATGGTACACGATTCCTAAAGAAGAGACCAGACAAGATAAGGTAAGGTGTTTAACCAAATGAAAGCAAATAATGCTAGAATTAAATAGAAATAGAAATGAAAAGTAATTAATATAAGTCTTTATGGAAAGGCTGGGACACGTCCCTAAGATGAGATAGTGAGAGATGAGGAAGTGATAAGAGAAGAAATGATTGCCTCTTCCTTCGTCAGTTAACTTCTAACTCTATAACCTCCTCTCTTTCTCATCTCTTCACCGTCTATATCCTGTGTACTCACCGAGCTAACGGGCGAGGCTTGGTCTCTTGGAACCTTCTTTCCTGATCTTTCATCTACAAACCCAACAAATGAATGAAACGAAAGGGATGGAATGCTATTTTATTGTCATCTTCTTTCTCCATCAATATTTCACCATCTTATATCTCTTTCTTTTACTAAACTTTTATCTGTCTTTTTGTTTGTAATATTCCCGTCCGTAAAATCCTTGACATCTTGAATAGAATGACTGCTCTTCCAAACACCGGACGGGGTAGGTACAGAATGAGAATGGAAAGTCACTAAAATGCTTTTCTTTTTACTTTCATTCCAGGTTTTCTTCTTTTTAAGGCTTTATGATTCACTTTGTCATCTTATTAACCCACCAAACATAAAGTAGATAACCAAAAAGAAGGAAGATATAGAAAGAGAAGAAAAGCAAAAGGGATTAATAAGGCTATCTTACTCCCTCCTGGCTCTGGGATTCGCCCGACGGTCGGAGGTAAGAAGCGAGAGACAGAGGTGTGACGAAGGCTGGCTCCAGAAGCCATCACATGACCTCAAACACAGTGACCGAAGCAATGAGGAAGAGATATAGCATGTAGACCCATCTTTAGGACTCGCCGCCCGCAGGCTATAACTCACTTACAAATCCTTTACCTTCGTCATCCTTCCCGCCTTTGGCTCCCGCTCGTTTCCTCGCTCCTCATCACCCAACTATTCCTCCAATCTTAGAAGCTATCCAAATATCAGATATTAATATGAAAAGAAAAAGAACAGAGATAAAGAGATAGATGGTGGTAAGGGGAGGTATGGTAGGGATAAGATAAGACTCACCTATAGACACAGCATATGATTGAGGATTTTTCCGGTAGAAATCTCTTGATTATTCCTCTCTTCATTCCCGTTCTCTTCCCTGGTTTGTTTGTTTATCATGTCAACTTGATTCAAGAATGTAACCAATAAAGCCAAGGGAAGGAGAACGTACATTTCTCTTCATCTCGGTTTCTTGGTCTTTCACTTTCACCTAACCCCTAAGCCTTTCCATAATAGCAAATAGACAGTGAAAAGAGTGGAGGCACGTAACCCAATAAACCGAAAGAAGGAGATAAAAGGCCAGTTCTTACATTAGGTTCTAGAGCTTTATCTGGTGCCAACTCCTCGCCTCTGTGGTAGCGAGTGAAGCGAGTGGCACCCTACTCTCTTTTCTATCTGTTATTCCTTCCTCATCTTTATGTTTACATTTTAGAAGATTTAGAATGTAGAAATGCAGGAAGGAATAACACACAGGAGAGAGATATAGCAGCATCTAGGATGCGAGGATACAAGGATTTTATAATTCACTTTAATTACATTTCTAAACTTAGTCTTTACAGCTGTCTTTTTCATTCATTAATCTCACACATTAATACCTTTCCATTTCTGGTTTTTATTGTGTTTGGGATCAACATCAGATAGTAAGGATTAACAGACAGGACGTGTCTGGGGATGGAGTAAGTGATAGAAGGAATGTAAAGGTTAGTCCCAGCTGTAGGTTCCTTTTCCCTTACCATCTTGTGTTTGGAGGAGTGGGTACGACAGAGGAGAGCACACGGTGAGACAGTTAGGTGACATAAGGACCTGTCATTCCCTTCAATTGTCGGTCATTCCACACATTCCTATCACCGCCCTTCGCTTTCCAGGAGTTAATAGGTACGTGATAAAGAGAAGATAGCCTGGAAGCGAAGCGGTGTCATTCACCTTACAATGAAAGCGAGAGAAGCGAGCTGAGGCTCTATTTCCTCTTTTTAATCTACAAATTCATTCATGTTATTACGACGTGGGACATTGGGAGCACGGAGGAGGCTGTTAACCAATATGCCGGAGGGACCAAAGGGAACAGAGGCCAGCCATTTCTATCTTTCCCTATCTAAATCTCTTTCTTATGGTTACCGCTGGTCTAGTTCCTTCCAACACACGACAGCGGGAGCGAGGAGTGGATAGGGAAAGACATAGGGAAAGAACAGTAAATAGCTGACCTAGCGGAGCGGAGAGTGAATTCTTCTTTGTCTCTCAATTCTTTTTCCTTCCAATGGACACTTTTTCATCCCTTTATCTTCCTAATCTTCCATCCTTAGAAATCCCATGAACAAAGTGAGTGATGAATCCAGAGATAACGACGAGAGGAGGTAAGGATGACAGTCTTTCATTTTATCTTTCACTTTGGGTTCTCTTCTCGTTATTTGTATCCCTCCTCCTTTCTCTAATCCCTGATGAAGGAAACAAATCTCTCGAAACGAAGGGAGAAGAACGACAGAGTGGGAAGAAAGGGATTAGATAGACCGCTGGGAAGCGAATTCTCTTTGTCATGCATCCCATCGTCCCGGACCCACTCCCTAACCGCGTCCTGGCGGGCCGTTTCTCGGCTTTAGGGAGTTGGCCGGAAGGAAGATGATACACTCTACCTCAGATCTCACTTCCTCATCCTTCCACAGCCCACGGTCTACACGTGAAAGGCTGACCGGATGAAAGGGATAAGATAAGCAAATAAATACTTCTATCTTTCCTGCCTGCTCCTTTCGCTTTTCGCTGTCCCGCAGGCTTAGGAATGTTGGGATTTTGAAGGACACCTAAAGATCAGGAGACAGTGAAGATATTGGGAATAGAAGTATTAGATAAAAGAAAAGCATTTAGGATAAACAATAAATAGTAAATAGTTTGCAAATAAAAGAATTATGAAGGAAATATTATCCCATTCTTGGTCAAGGGTTACACCTCTTTCCCTACCATCTGGTGCCACCGGCATATCTTCTCCTCACCATATCTTCGCTGGTGAGTGAATCCCATCTGGGGAAGATGCATGAGTTAATAGTAAAGAAGGAAGTAACCGATGGTAGGGTTAGATGGATGGCCTTCGTTCTTTTCCATTATAATTTGTTTGTTAATTTGAAGATATTCAGATGGAGAAAGAAGGCCATCAATCCATCTTCTCTTATCCTGACTTATGGCTTTGTCTAATTCCATGCCTTTTTATCTCTTACAGAATCCGATCACAGCCCACGGCTTACCACGTAGAACGAGAGGGGCTGTATTTGGTGAGTCATCATGTTACACCGAAGAAAGGAAAGACAACAAAGGTAGGTAAAGATGTTTAGGAAACAGGATACAGATAGGATAGCAATCTTATGTCAGGTTAATTCCTAAAGTTGGGTCAGATTATGAACGAAGGAAATAGAAATCTAATATAAAAGCTGTTCCTCTATACCTTACCTGGTTCTTGTCTGTTGGTTAATCTCTGTGACATGTAAGAACGAGAAGATACAAACAAAGGAAGATAAAGGACATGAATGGTGTGGAAAAGCTATCTCATTTGTTTTCCTTTTCTTTCCTTGGTACCTTTCCTCTCTTTACCACTTCATCATGTACTAGTTCCTGGGGAAGAGATGAGCCAGGATATAACCGTTCTTTCCAGGGTATCATCTCCCACATGTAGAAGTTAGTTAAGGGCGTGAAAGAACGGGAAGATAAAGCTAATAAGATACCTTCCAGAATTTCACGGATATCCATCTCTTTTATCTTTGTGTTTGGGTTATTCCTCCCTCGTCCGTTGGCCTCAGATCCATTCACACTCTAGAAGATCCCATACCGTCCTTTCGTACGTCCTAAAGTTGGGACGGAAGTAAAGGGAAATAGAATGACATCCCACCTCTCTATGTCGTTGGGATTAGAATGGAGGATGAATGCAAACACTAAGTGAAAAGGACTGAGATATGACATAGAGAATAGACGACAGGAAATAGAATGCATTACATTGGATGGGTCCCCTCGCCTGCAGGCAAGTCCCATCAGCCATTATCTGTCCATCATTAACACCTAGAATTCCCCCCCGCTCTCGCTCCCACACACAGACAGACTAACACTCAGCTATAAACCAACAAATGAAAGCAAATAAACGAGATTTTTAGGTCACGATGTGGCCTTTCCTCGGGCCTTGCCTCCTCCATTTCATCCTCTACCATCTCTAGGATGTGGATTCTTAGGTTGTAACTAGGAAAGGAAATTTAACGGGAATAAAAGGAACTAAAGTGATGAATGCCGCGAGTTCTTATGGCTGTCTGTAAACCTGTCCCTTCTACTTCTTTCTTCCTTCTGTGTTTATTCCGCTCTCGCCGGAGATTGAAGGCTTACCCACTGTCCACCGAAGGAACGAGGTAAAGGACAGGACCTGTCTCTAGGAGTTAATTCTTCATGCCATCTTGTGTCATCTCCCTGACTCTCAAAGACACGAGCGAAGGCAGTGAAGCGAGGAGGCTGTTATCCACTTTCTAGTTCTTTATCTTTTATTGCTTTTATTTCCTGTTTTACATTGTGTGTACATCCTTGACCAAGTGACGGGAGGAACAGGTGGGGCAAGGAAGGAATAGTGCCTTGAGAATCCTTTTTACCTTGTATCCCAGCTGCATAAATCTCTTCTTTATTTCTCGTTTCTTTGCATTTATGGTTTGCAGCTGGTAAAGAGATGGTGTTTAGGGGAATGTACACCTTAGGAACGAACGGGCGGCCACATCTTTAGGCCTCACAATCTCCCTTCCACCTCACCTTCGTTCGCTGTCATAATGTTTGGAATCACGGCCCTTCGTTTGTAGCTGATAGAAGTCCGTGATCAACATTCCATCCTTCATTCTCTATCTATATCTACACCTTATCTTTGCTGTAACGACGAAAGACGAGATAACTCCGAGCTGGAGAGGAGGTAGAGAGGATGAGGAAGTGATTTGTAAGGAAGAGATATCACTTTAGGACTTTCCTTTTCTTTCATATTAATTCCTTTATCTCTCACACATCTTCATCCAACCGTCTGTTCCATCGGTTACCCATTCATTTGTTGATGTTAGATGGTTTGACAGTGTGTAATCCTCCATGCCATGGCTAGGTCTTTCTCTCGTGTTCATTCCTGTGGCACCATGTCAAGGATAACGAGAAAGAAGGTAAACTAGAAGATAAAGAAAGAAGGAAAGAGATATCACATGAAGAAAACAGCAAATAAACATAAAAATGAAATCCCAAACAAAGTAAAAGAGAACGATAATGAATTTGCAGACACAAAACAGAGAAAAGGGAAGGGATAAGAGTAGGGATGAGGGAGGTATCTGTATTTCATTCCTCATTTTGAAGAGATAAAATGTCGGGAATTCTTCATTGTGGATTAATCCTGTCTTTTCCCTGAGTTATACCTATTTCCTGAGTCTTTGGTAGGCCTTCTTTCATCTCTCTCTATCTCATCACCAATTCTATGCTGTAAAGACTCTAAGATTAGGTTGTAGGAAAGCGACTTTCGGGAGCTATTATTCCCATCTTTACCTTTTTGCTAATCCTAAAGGCTATCCCATTAAACATTATATTGGTGATTGAAGGGAATGAACACTGACGACACAATGAATGGAGGAAGTGGCAGTCTATTTTCTAATCCTTTATGCTCTACTTTTCTGTAATTCTTGAAGTCTTTTTACGTCGTTAAAATTCCAGTTTCTTGTATCTTCACTTTCTTGTATCTCTTCCTTTATCTGGTTATTTGTTTATTTGTTTGGATTTTCGTTAATTCTTTTATCCTGGATTTCTGGAGTTATTATTTGCTTGTCCTAAAGGCATTTATCTGTGACCCAATAAGCCTACAATTTGCTAAGATCTCAATTAGAGGAATGTAATGCCAGGCATGTTGTTAGCGAGATCTTGGATAGAGCATCCCATTCATTCTTACTTTCATCTTCCTTTCTATCTCCACTTCTTGTCTAGTTAATTTGTAGGAGATAAGGTTGAGAGATTAGTGAGGCCATGAATGTCCCAGCATTAGAAAGGTGATAATAGATAATGCCATCTTATTGCTTCACCATGTCATGTCTCTCTCCTTCCCTTTCCTCTGTTCTACGTCAGGTCAGGGACATTCCATGGAAGAAGCGACCCATTCATCCTTCAATCTCCCTTCTCCTTCCGTGTCTTTCACCTTCCGTTCCTACGTTAACCCGGTGAATAGACACGAGAGAAGGAAGAAGATACAAGTGATGGCATCCCGGCCCCACAATGCATTAGAATTAACTTGCCAATCAAGGAACGGGCCGGGTGATCCTCTTTCCTCCCTTTCTCCTGTCTATGATTCCCGGCTATTCGCCTCACCAATAAACCCCAGATCTTTATCCACTTCCAAGCCAGGCATGAGCCGGGGTTAGGAGTAAATAGAATGAGAACAGATATTACATGCCTTCAGGGCCAGCCACTTCCTCAGGTCGTGTCATTTCGTTTACATCCTAACTGCATTGACGAAGGATGAGGATAAAGAATCCGAAAGACGAGGAAAGGAAAGTAACCACGAGACAGTGAGTGGGGACATCTTCCTTCGTTCCGCCATCCGGCTTCTCTCGACCGATGCACTGAGGAAGAGGAATTAACTCCTACATGCCATCCGTTCACCCTTTCATCTCACCGTCTCATCTGTAATTCCCGGTGAGTTAACAGGTAGGAGGTGAACGGATAAGAGAGTGTGTCTTCCTCCTTCCTACGTCAGGACCTGACCAGAGTGACGAGGAAGAAATCCCTTTAATCTCAGCTCCATACCAGCCAATAAGAGCCCGGAGGCGGTTTCCTTCACCTTATTGCCTCCGCTCGGCTCTCGCTGGTAAGAGGATGAACAATAAAGAAGAGATTCCGGAAGGAATAGAAAGAGAAGTAAAAGAGATATCTCTTCTCTCAACTCTATTCTTCCCGTCACCTAACCCTGTCTATTTACTATTGTCTAACCACCTTACCCACCAATGAATGAGGTGACGGGAGAATGAAGAAAGAAGTAAACAAGAATCTCTTTCCCGTCGTTATCATCCACTAGTTAATTCCACAGCTTCTCTAACCTTAGGAACGACGGGTCAGGAACTTCCATCACACGCCATCCGGCCCCTTTGTCTCACCCGCTGGGCCGTAGGATGGAGATATAGGTCCTTCTTCATATTACCTCCCCATCCTGTATCCTCTCGTCTCTGAGATGGATTGACGAAGGAGGATAGGATGTAGAGAGAAAACAAGTCCTACCAAGGCATTGGAATGAACATAAAGAGAAATAGTAGAGAATTAAAGTAACTCAAGTGCCAGGCCCAGGTCTCTCCTATTCTACATTTCATTTCATTTGGTTTACATTTAGAATATGGAGACGATTAAGAAGTGGCTAACGGTTACACCTAGAGGTGGGTGATCAAGATAAAAGCATTCTTATATTTGGATTTGTATTTGAAGAAGACCTCCCTCTGCCGGTGGCATAATGTAAGAACAAGAAAGACAGGATATAGATAGGTGAGGAAGGGATTAGACAAAGGAATTAATATCAGCTCTTATTCCCGCTCCTTTCCTTCGCTTGAAGAGGTCCTACATTCTAGGAATTAACTAGACAAGAACCAGATAGGGAAACCAAATAAGGAAAAGGAAAGGAAAGAATAGTTCCACTTCCTCCCTCCATACGTTCCCTTTATCTTTGATTGCTTTTCTGTTGGTTACATTCTATTTTCGGAGATTGAGAGGGAACGAATGAAGAGGAAGTAATGAATGAAATGGGAGGCCAAGAGGCCGGATGGAGGGTTAACTTCTAGGTGATGAGTGATAGCCTGTAATCTGAGGCCCGAAGGTAGTGAGGGAAGAGCATGATATCTTCGCCTGCAATCAACATTCCTTTATCTGCTGTGTGTGGGAGTTCCGGATTGGATGACGGGGAAATGCGAGGAACGAAAGAAAGAAATGATGTAGGGAGAAGCCCTGGTCCATCCATTGGTCAATCTTTTATATTTTTCTTTACATTTCTTTCCCTTCTTTCCCACCTTTCTATATCTCTTTTCTACATGTAATAGTTGTTCCAGAAGTTAATAATGGTGGGAAAGGAAGGTCATATGGTGGCTGTTAGCTCGGTTTCTCGTTAATATTTATTGTCCAAAAGTGACCCAAAGAACCTACACCGAGCGGAAAAGCCACCAATGGAGAGATAAAAGATCAGCTATTCCTCACGCCGGAGCGACCAAAAGGAGCGAGAGGGAAGTGTGATAGCCTTTGGTCTAATCCTTTCTTACACCTAACATTCCTTTCCTCTGTTTAACCTTTCCATAAGAGCGACACACTGTCCCACGAGCCAAGATGCGAGGTAAAAGGACAGTGAAAGAGCGGTCTGGGATAGTCCTTCCTTCGTCGTTATTCTCCTCACTCATCCACAAGGTGAACAGACCGGCTCATCGCCTAACACACACACCTAGGAGAGGGAATTATAGAGTTAGAATGAAGGTAACCACTGACCATAAAGTGAAAGGCATTCAAGGAATTGGCAGGTAACCTCTCCTATCTATGTCATATCTCATTCTTGTTTACATCTTTCCTTGTCATTTTTATTATTAATTGCGAGAATTACAGGATGTAGGAGGTGGATAGGTGTTAAGAAAGGAATAGGAAAGGAAACCAAATAGTGGATAATGGGCCAGCCGTGAGCGGTGGCAGATGGAAGGTAACTCAAGGTCCTAACCGATCCAATATTACATCATCCTTGATTACCAGGAATAAACGATGATGGGAACTAACTGTAAAAGCAAAGGAGAAGAACAGAAAAGAAATGAAAGACACATAAAGAAACCAAATTCTCTTTCCTTAGGTTTGCATCTCTTGATTTCCTGGAATTATCTCGCATTTGGGAATGGATCCAGATGGAGATGATTAGAGGGAGATAACGAAAGAAAAGAGAAAGTGACATCCTATCTCTCATGCCTTTGTGAGGCCTGGTCTATTCTCTTCTTTCATCATAACTCTATCTCTTATCCTCTTCTTTTCACCATATTATTCCCTTGGAAATCCACAGATTAATAGCTAGAATTACTTTAGGAACCAAATGAAAGAGTAATAGTTAGGACATGTCCTTCTCCTTACCATCGGTTATCACTTTCCTTCCCATGACCTTACCTTATCTCTACCAGCTCCCAATCTAGGAATTATGAAGGCTTCTCTCGTCATCTCACATCTGTCTACATCTGGAGCTGGCCCTGACCTGACGGAGGCAATATTATGATGGAAGCAATAAAAGACCAAGAGATACCGTTCATTTCCATTCTCTTCACACACTATCCTCTCTACCTCCTCTGTGTCAGGAGTCATCTATAGACACAGCATGTAGGAGGTGTACCATGGAAGGTTCTTGAACACACGGCGTGCCATTGGGAAACGAACGAGGGAAGTGAGTGAGAGGAAAGATATCCATCCTTAACGCCGAGAGGCCTCTCCTCTATCTATTCCTTCATGCTCTTCTCCTAATCACCATCTCTCCGCTCTCTGTGTTCGCTCTCCCATACATCTCCAGGAACTTGATTGCTCACCCGATGGCGGGATCTTTGACAGAGTGGAGAGTCACCATAAAGACGAGCCATCTCTAAGTCACAGGGAAGAGACTCAACCAATATGCCTTCATCCTACCTTCAATCACAATCCTTAGAAGCGAGAAGGCATATGGTGGGATATGGTGAGGAATTAACTTCTGACTATCTAGGAATCTACCCTCCTCCGCTGCCAAGCATCTGGAAGGCCCTTCACTTAGCTATCACATGGGACTTCCACAACAGCGGTGCCACGTCTCTTTACCTTCCCTAAAACCCACTCATCAAGACACAGAATGTAACCAATAAACCTACAAATGAAATCCCAAACAATCAAAGAAGAAAGAGATAGTGACAGTAGGTCCACCAATAGAGAATAGGATGGTAAGAGAAGAGAAACAAACGATGATGGCAAGCCTTGGTCTTGGCTAGTTCTTTCCATTGGATCTTGATTTCCTTTCTCACCTTATAATCCCATCTATTAATCCATGTAATTCCCTACAATCCATCTCTTAGTAATAGCCTGTTAACCATTATATTGGTGGGTCTGGCCGGGCGTTTCTCTTCAGCGAATTCTATCGTTTGCCCTGGCCACGAAGGACCCACAAGACTGGTCATGAACTCACCAAACAACATAAATCCTAAAGTCATAGATATGACAGATAATTAAATAGAAAATAACATGAAAATAAATATTAAATATAAAATAAACAAGACATATAACCTCAACAAATAAACACAAATAACCAAGATAAAAGAAACATAAAAGATAGACCATAAGACTTCTAGTTATTACGGAAAAGCATATTAACTACAAACAAAGAAGAAGTAAATAGATGATGGAAAGGCCCAGAGGCCAAGAACCTACATTTTATGGTTACCTTTTCCCTCGCTTTACTCGGTTTCCATTACACCTTTTCCCTCGTCTACAATCACAATGACGAGGAAGGAAATGTAACCTCTAACCCGCTCCTCACCTCCGTTCGTCTCTAGGATGTACCTCTCTCTCCGGTCCCTTTCTGACCCTTTATCTTCCCCACGTCCTAACCAAGAGACGGGGAAGAGGTCAGGGACCGGGTTAGTGAGGTGACGAAGGATCGGGTTGGCACCATATCTTCATTCCTGCTCTCTCCGCTTCTCGCGGTCATATGATGAAGAGAGCAGACTGCCAACCCTCCGTCCTAACGACGAAGCCAAAGGGCGAGGAAGTGAATGGCGCCGGAATGAAGATGGAGGCACGAGAAGGGAAAGGTGGAAATAGAGTGTAATCTCCCAATCCATTCCCTCGTGGTTATTGGGATTACACGGCATGGCCCACCTCTTCCCTTCCTACCCTCTAAGCCTTGACCGGCGAGGGAAGGAGGTGGGTGGGGAGATGGGATAATGGGAGAGAACGAGAAAACGAGTGAACGGTGAGGAGATGATGAGCTGTCCCTTTATTTTCGTTCATTCTTCACTTTGGGACAGTCATTCATCTCCCATCTCTCTCTATCTCTCTCACCGGACCCTCCAATCTAAGAAACAGAAATGATAGGAAAGAAAGGGTCCGGAGAGAGAGAGGGGGATGAGTGACAAGAAAGACAGGTCCTTGAAGTCTTTTATTCCTGTCTTTCACTCATCCCTTACACACCCTTCCTCCACGCTGTCGTGTCGTGGGTTGAGAGGAAGGGAATGGTGGGTTGGGTCTGATAGAAATTCCTTACGACCCAACCAAATAGACAGGTTATAGCGACCAGTGGGGGATATAGACTGGCTATGGGAAGGCCTCTAATCACAGTGAATGACCATGAGATGTGAAGAGATTAGGCCTTCCCTCCCTATCTTTCCTTTCTCTACTCCAGCCTCCTTCCCGCCTCCGGCTCCCGGCTGTCGACGAAAGGAGAAGAGAGGGAGAAGGAAGGGATGGGGGAGGCTGTATCTCTTTCTCTTGGCTGGTTCATTGTGTCGTAAGGAATAAACACTGAGAAGAGACTTACCAGCCAAGAAGAGAGAAAGAGAGGAATGGGAGCGTGGGTTGGGTCATAATGTGATCTTTCTTCTCTCACCCAAACTTCACGCTCTCCCTTTCCTTATCTCGTCTCCCTCCTCTCTACCTCCTGTCCACCGTCGGTGATGGAGGGTAACGACGAGACGAAGGTAAAGGACAGGAAGAGAGGAAAGGGATGGGAGGTGAAGTGTGGGAGTGGAAAGAGATGCTTCCCTTCGCTCTCGCTCAACACTCCACACACTCACCGGTCAGGCCTGTCTATTCCCATTCTCTTCATTGGTAGGTAATGTTGGGAAGAGAATGGAATGGAATAGACAGGTGAGAGCGGTATCTTCGCTCTCCATCGCCCGTTATCTCTTTCCCTTTACTATCTTCTCGCGGGTCTTTCCTTACTACTAATTGTCTAACCCGCGAGTGAATGGGAAAGAGATGGAATAGCGGCGGCGTAACGTGGGGAAGGTTGAGTCACGTGGCATATCTTTTCACTCGCCGCCATTCCTTTCCTTTTTCCTCTTTACCATCTCTCCCGGCTGTTGGCGAAGGGTTGGCACACAAGCCCAAGAAGCCGGGAAAGAGATGGCCCTTCCTACATTCCTTTCTTCTCGTGCTTCCTGTCACTTGATCACCAATTAAGCACGAGATGAAAGGAAAGGAAGGGTAAGGATGATGGGATGCTCTTCTCTGTTGTAACGACGAAGAGAAAGGAATGAACGAAGGAAGTGAAAGAGCATCCCATTCCTCTCTCTTCTCTTCTGTGTGTGTTAATTCCTGTCGGTTGAAGAGGAGACAGGACACACACAAAGAAGAGAGAGCCATCACTTCCCCTTCTCTCGCTCTTTCTCTCCTCACTATGCAGCCAAGCCGCTATGACGTGAGGAATAGAAAGGCTTGGAAGGAGAGAGTGGTGAGGTACGAAGAGAAGGAGGAAGATGATGGGTGAGAGCGTGTACATTGGGTTTCTTTGACCACACGCTCTCCCATCCCTGTCTCTTCTCTGTCACCCGTCCGCAATTGAAGGGACGGGATCCTGTGACAGAGATTATGAGACAGGAAAGGGATGGAAGAAGGTAGGAAGAGATACAGTGTGAGAAGAGACGCTTCCTGGCGGCTATTCCACCTTATCTCCCACCTTCGTGACTCCATCCCGCTCCCTTCGTTCGCTCTCCTCTCTCTTCATTCCATGCATCTTCCCCAACCTGGATCTCGCGAATGAACGAAGAGTATGGAGAAGGCGGATTGGTTGGTAGGGGGAAGAGCATGGAGAGAGAGGAAGAGAGAGATAATGGCCGGCCTCTTTTCTTTTCATGTAATGCCGGCCGGTTCCTTTCCTCTTTTCCTTTGTCACGGCTTAACGGATTCATATTGTAGGAACTGGCCGTGACATGAGAGGAAAGGAATGGGAGAGCGTGGCATGAGTTCACCGACAGGCGAGTGCAGGGAGACGGAGTGGAGGTGAAGGAAGGAAACACACGCTCTCACCCTATCTCTCTTCTCGTCTCTTCCTACACCTTCCCTCTCGTTTCTTACCATCTCCTCACTGTCGATGAAACCGAGAGAAGAGAAGGTTGAGAGACGAGGAGATAGGGAAGAGAGAGGCATCCCTTTCCCACCTATTACCCGTCCAGATAGTAATTACTTGGTGAGGACGGGTATAGATAGGTGGGTGAAAGGGATGGAGGAAGTGATAGAGTGTGAGAGCCCTTTCTTTCTTCTCTGTTGGCTCTCACATCACTTCCCATCTCTACGTCCTGGCTCTCATGTCTCTTAACCGCCAGGACATGGTAGAGAGAGATAGGGTGTAATGGCGGGTGAGAGAACAGTAAGAAATAGCTAGAAAAGACCCGCCATTTCCCCTTCCCAATCTCCCTTCCTTCCCACTCACTGTCTCGTGGATCAGGCCGGAGATTGGAGGAGGCATGAAGACACGAGGGAAGGGAGAGAGAGCGAGTGGGAAGCGTCTGGTGTCACTTCCTTCATCTAACCGCTCTCTCTATACCTTCCATCTCTCTCTTCTCTATCCCGTCTCCCTTCACATCCATAATTCAAGGGTTGGAGACGGATAGAGGTGAGAGATGGGCTTCCTTCATCCATTATCATTTATTCCATCTTCCCCAACCACCTATTCACTGTGGAAGGACCTAGAGAGATAGACGGTGTGAATGACAGGTGGTTGGTGGAATGAATGAATGAAGAGAAGACTGAGGCACGAAGGCGAAAGGAAAGATACAAACAAAGGAAGGGAAGAGATACCAGGATTTTACAGATAACCGTCTATAACCAAGAATTCTTGACCATTGACTGCCAAGGAAGAAATCATCCAAGAAGCATTCTATCTCTCATGGACACTCCCGAACGAAGAGAGGGGGAGGACATGAGTGAAGAGATGGGAAAGCGGAGCGGGGATAGAATGTGACCAGGTCCTCCGTCCCTCTTAGAAGCTCTTGAAGTGATGAGTGAGTGAAAGGAAAGGGAGTGAGTGTATTTGGAGATGCTTTTATTTGCATCATATTGACTCACTATCTCCCAAACCTTCATTCATTCTCGTTGACATGTAATCCTAAGAAGAGACCGAAGGAAGTGTGGCATGAAGATAAAAGACTTCTAATTCCCAAGGCATTACTTCCAAGACAAAGAGAGGTAAAGAGGAGCGAGGAAGCGGGATGAAGTCATCTCTTTTATCTTCTTTCTCTTCATTTCACACTTCAAAGATTTCTAGTTGTAACGACAAAGAGAATTCTCTTGTTTATTTCTTGTTTTTATAATTTTTATTTTCTTTTATTTATTTCTTTATTATTTTTATTTTCATTTTAATATTTATTGTTTGTAAGGTGAGGCCCACTCGGTTAGTTCAGGACCGTTCCACACGTGGAAGATCGATAGTAGACGCCGGAAAGAAACTTCAAGATCCTACAGCCACAAAGGGAATTAATATCAGCTATTTATTATTATTTATTGTTTGTCTTTTCTTTATTTGTATTTATTATTTATTTTGGTTTCTTTATTATTTGTTGGTTTTAATGTTGTTTACCTTATTTCTTTTGTTTATTATTAATTATTATTATTTATTTTCATATCTTTATCTTACATCTCTTTTATCTCTTTATTATTGTTGTTTTCTTCTTTTTAATTCTAATTTTAGCTTTTACAACTGTCGGGCGAGATTATGAAGCATTAGATAAAAGCTGAGATTAGGTAAGATAGCGAATTCTTGGATTGGAGAATTAACGCCCGACGGAGTTAGAATGCTTTTCTTTTGTCTCTTTCTTCCAGATTCTTTGTCTTGGGAATCGAAAGTGAAGGATTATGAGATAGAAAAGCCACTAAAAGCACACCGAAAGTCAGGTAATAATAAAGATGGCATGTAGAGGTTAATTGCTTTTATGGAAAGGTCTAACCGTTGGGGTTAGGAAGTGAGTAAGAAGGAAGGTATGTCTCTTGATTTCCCGTTCTCTTTCTAGGTCTTGTTCTTGCCTCAGCTCTCGCTTATCTTGGAAGCGATGGGAGCAAAGAGGCATACAAGGACTTCTATCTCTTACACTTCACTCTCCTATCTGTTGGTGTTCATTCTCACATCCAATCCTCATCTTTTATCTTCTCAAAATGCATTTTAATGTTGGATGAGGATTGGGAGAATGTAAAAGAAGGAAGTAATAAAGAAAAGAGAGTGAAAGTGAAAGTAGAAAACCAATTAAAGCATTACAATTCTCTCTTCGTTTCCAAGCATGACATTTCCTTTTTCTCTCTTCTTTTCATCTTAGAATCCTATCATTATCTCCTTCCTTCTGGTGCCACAGGTAGGAAATGCTTTCTCTGGATCACGGTTCACCATTGAAGATTGAGTGGCACCAGATAATGATATGACAGATAAAGAGATGATACACTCCATCCAATGTAATGCATGCCATGGCAGGTAAGGACTAGATAAGAGAAAGAAATGGTGATCAAGAAATCTTTTATCCTTCCCTTACCTCCCTCCGCTCGGTGCGGCCCATTATCCCATTCCTTAACCAAATGTAGCTATTCCCTGTATCTCTCTGTTACCTCTCTCACTTCTCTCTTCAACATCATCCCACCTTCGTTCGTATCCTCTCTCTCGCTTATATCTGTTCCTTTCATGACATTTAGAATCCTAAAGACAAAGAAAGCATTAAATAGTAACCGAAAGGAGAGAGGAAAGACACGGAAGGAATGCTATCTTATGGACCATCCTGCCTTCATCCATCTCCAGATAAAGGGGTGACAGGATGAGGACAGATATTAGTAAAGACTGAGAGGCATTTGTTGGATAAGGAATATTGGTTACGAAAGAAGCCTCTCAATCTAGGATTTAACCGATGGTAGCTGAGGTAGAGGGGATAGTGTGTGATGGAAGGAATAGAGACTCCGTGAGATGAGTGAATGAGATGCTAAAAAGAGAAGATATCTCACCTACAAGCCGTTATCTCTCTATCTATAATTCTCTTTCCGGAATCTCTTGTCACATTATTTCCGGATTCTTCATGTCATTCTATTTCTGGATCACTTCCCGGCTTTTGGAGTTCACTTTCCTCTTTCACTTTCCATTGTTAACTCGCCGGGAATTACGTGGAAGAAATAGATTGAGAATAGACGGTACACGGCCTCGCTTTGTCGGTTATCTGTTTCCTGTTGAACTCTCCGTCTTCTCGGTGATACAGGATGATAAAGGAAAAGGCTAGACCTACCTTCATTGGCGAGTTGTAGGAAGGGAAATGGTTGGATGAAAGACTACTTTTCGTTCCTTTTCTTTTCATTTATTGTTTATTCTAATTCTTCTCCGTAATAACCACACAATTAAACACCAAATGAATAGAACCAGAATGAAGTAATGTAGGATAGGAAAGGCTGTGACCATAGGAACAGACGGTGAGCCTCTATCTGTGAAGGCCAGGAACGGGCCGCTGTTAGCTTCTTTCACTTTCCCTTTTCATTTACATTCTTATAATGTAGAATTACACCTAGAGACAACAGAAAAGGGAAAGAGAATGCATGTGGGTGAGGAAATCCCAGTCTCTAGAAGTCTTTCTCTCACCATATCTTTTCCATTCTTTACTACATTTGGTTTCCTGTAGAATTCACTCTATGTTTACCCCGTCCTACCGCCGGGAATTAAAGGCTTTTAAGGAATGCCATTATTAACTACCTTACAGACGCTTCCAAGCGGTACAATTCTCTTCACTCCTTCCTCTATCCACAAGCCTTTTATCTGCTGTAATGACAAGGCTTGGAGGAAGGAGGAGTCAATAGGTGAGAGATGATAGGTTGGTAACTCAGGGAAAAGACATCCCAGTCATTCCTCTCGCCGGTTGGCTCGTGAGTTAGTCCTGCCACCTCCTCTCACCGTCGGTGGAACTAAGATGGCATTATTAATAAGAAAACGAATAAAGATGAATCCAGAAAATGGGAGGGAACTTCCCGCATGCTATTCTTCTATCTCCCTCACCTGTCTGTTTGGTGAGTGGGTATCTTCTCATTGTCAACTAAAATAAAAAAATAGTAAAATATAAATATAAAATGTAAATGAAAAAGCATTAATATGAACTAATATTGGGAAGGCTTTCTTCTAAGCCTTACATGTCACTCATCTTCTGGTTAATTATCTTTCCTCTCGCACCCATTGTCACCCTTAGAATTAACTCTTGAATCTTGGGATTATGGAAGGTGCGAGGAAAGAGTGTCCGTTCATTGCCTTGCCCTCCCACCTCAGCCCTCATCCTGGCTGGTGGGGCAAGGAAGGACAATAATAAGATGAAAAAGGAACGAAAAGTGACTAAGATATGCCATTCCTCTCACTCACTGTTCCTCCCGTCACTTGGTTCGTGGGTTTGGGAATGTTGTTAACGAGAAGAGTATAGGAAAGTAATAGACGAAAGAGAAAGAGAAAGAGAAGTTCATTCCTACATCCTCCTTGCCCTTTCATTATCTGTTAACTTCTGGATCAGGAACTTGGTCAAGGAAGGGCAAGGGTAGGATAGAGATGTGAAAGGGACCTGAGGACCTAGAAAGAAGACTATCCTTCCCTTCGTTCATCCCTATCCATCTTTTACTCCTCTCTACACCCTCTGTACTCGCTATCCCGCTCGCGGGTGAGAGGAGAGGGTTAGGAAGAGATATAGATGGGAGGCCAATGGCAAGTAATGAATGGGGCCTCCAATCCGTCTTTTCTACACTTATAATTCCCTTTCCTTCCTACCTCCTTCCTTGACCGCGGGAACCGACATACCGGTCAAGAGTAGAAAGGAGGTGATAGGAAGGATAATGGGTGATACAGAGAAGAGCATTCCTTCCATGGCAAGCCTCTGGAACAAAGAAGAGGCAAGGAATGACTATAGAATGCTCTTCTAGTTCCTCAACTTTCGGGAGTTAATTTGTAGGTGTCTTTCACTCCATTCCTTTCCGTTATCTTTGTAACCCCGAAAGTTGGAAGAGAAATGAAAGATGATATGATCCCGGCCAGCCTTTCATTTACCTGTCAATTGGCTGGCATGGGATCTCCTCCCAATTCACCCGGCTGTCTAATCTCTAGGTGTCGCCGGTGAGTGGAGGAGGAGTAACACAGTCTAGGGAAGGGACCAGACGGTAGAATCTAGAAGTCTTTTATCTGTCACATATTGTCCCTTCCCTTCAACTGTCATTCCTATCTTCTCTGGGACATTCTCATTGACAAGCGAGTGAAACGAGTGGGAAATAGAATGAGATAATGTCCCAGATAAGACTCTATTACTTCCGCTCTCTTCGTTCCCGGTCCTTTTCTACATGTTAACTCACCACCCGTCCGTGTTAGCGAAGAGACGGGGTGGGGAAAGCATGAGAACGAAGTGAGCCTTCCATCGCCCGCCACTCAATCCTTCCTGGCTCTGGGCTCTGTAGGTTAGTTCACGAGCCATCTCAGAGACAGATAACGTACACAAGCCGAGAAGACGGCTGTATCTCTCTCATTTGGAGGAGTCCTGACCAGCGACTTTAGGAGTGGGAAGAGACGAGGGAAGTATTGGTCTTTCATCTCCACATTCCCTTACCGTTCTTTTCCTTTATAATTCCTATATTTGGATAGGTTGTAGGGAATGTGAAAGAGATGGAAATATGATGAGAGACCGAGTGAAGGCGAGGGAACGGTGTGGAGTGTGTGTTTGTGAGATCCTTTTTACCTCTGTGTTATCCCCCGCCTGTTGGCGAGTCCTTGAGTTACATTCTACCTTCGTCTGGGCTAGGGATGAGAACCAAAGGGACGAAAGAAGCCCAGAGGCACGAAGGAAAGAGAATTAGCTATTCATTTGTCATTTTCTTTTATTTTGGTCTCTTAATCTGGATTCTCTTCTCTGGAATGCTTCTATTGGTAACCCTACAGTGTGGATATGAGGTTATAGAGTGAGAGAAGATAGAAGAGCTCTCAATTGGTCTTTCCCTTTCACTTCGTTCCTTCTTTCTCTTATCTTGGATGGTATTTTTGGTCGTAAAAGTTGATAATTAAAGAAGAGAATAAGAAAGAAGGAAAGTGATGGACCAAGAGATACATTCCTCTTCCTGTAGATCCCGCTCACGGTCAGACCCTTGAATGCCTCGCCCGACGGGTTGGTGGCGGAGTGAGGGCTAACACTTTCTATCTGCTGTCAAGCCTACCTTTAGGAGCGGGATCATGGCCTATATTTGGAGCTGTCTTTCATTACCTTTCCTGGTCTTGGTTTTTAAGGAGTTGATATTATGGATAGAGATGGCCAACGGCTTATCCAAGAACCAGATAAAAGACCAGGAAAGATAGGAAAGGAATAGATATAGAAAGTGATGCCTGACCCTTCGTTCCTTCCGTCTCTCGGCTTCTCCAGACGAGGTAAAGACGGTGAGCGGCCTCTAAGCCTTACAATTGACGAGGAGAATAACGACGAGGAGGAAGGAGGAATAGTGCTTTATCTGTCTCTAATCTCATTCATTTCTACATCTTAGTTTTAAAGTTTACATCTGTTTCTTTTCTTATTGTTGCCCTCTCTCGCTTCTCTATCCTCTCTTTTCCTTAGGATCGACATCTTGGGAATCCTTTAACCTGCAAACCGAGAAGCGAGAGGAAACAGATAAGAGAAAAGGTTGGCAGAGATATGGGGTAATGGAAGGCCAAGGGCCACCTCTTCTCTCTCTATTTCCCGTGAATTATATTATGTAGAAATGAATGAAAGGGAACGGGAAATAGAAGGAAGAGAGAAGAGAGGAATGAAGAAGTAAGTAAAAGGGATAGAATTCAAGGAGTTAACACACGATGAAAAGCTTAGGAAAGGAATGGATATCTTATCTCCCAATTATCTATCCCTTATCCTCTTCCTTCCGGTGTATTCCTCACCTGTAATTCCAGGAATGAATTGCATATCAGGAACTAAGAGATTCCACATCTTCTTTCCCTTTTCTTTCCTTTTTCTATCCCATATCCTCCCTCCTGTGTTTGACGTACGAAGTAACTAAGATCTCACAGGGAATAGAGGGAGGAAATGGGGAGATAAAAGATAAAAGAGATGCCCATCCTTCCCGGCCACAGGCCTAACCGTGTAGACGGTGGGAAGGAATGGGGATTAGAAAGAGAAAGAAAGAGAGTAATAATAAAGGAAAAGAAGTGAAAGAAATAAATATTACATGATGGACTGGGGATGAACCCGTGAACAAGAGAGGGTGAAGATACAGGGAATATTGAAGAGAAAGAAAGAAGCTCACACTCCGCTCGGTTCCCATCTCTTCGTTCTTCAACTTTAGAATCATGATACTTTACCTTCCTTTTCATTCATTGCAAACATTATTATCCTCTACTTCCAAGAAACACAGATTAGGGAAGGTAAAGGAAGGAGTAACTAGAAAGTGAATGAAAGTGAGATGACATTCCACCTCCTTCCGCCATCCGGCTTCACTCCCTTACACATCACCTAACCACCTAACCCGGTGTAATGCTATGAATGAAACCATCCTGTGCCAGCGGCCTCCGGGTGAAGAGTGGGTGAGTTAATATGTGATGGCTCTTACACCTGTCGGTCCTTTTCACACATTAAAGACTCACCAAATAACCAACAATAAAGATATAGAATTTAACCGACAGGAAGTAGATAAGAGGTCAAGGACCGGAGGCAAGTAATGAATGAAGATTCCAGATTAAGAAAGGAATAGCAATAAATGATAAAGAATAGAAAAGCAATCAAAGATATTCATCTCACCAATAATCCTCCATTCAAGCCCTTCCACAGCGGGCGTTATTATTCCCTACATGACGTTAACTCACCATCGGTTATTACGGAAAAGCATTAAATCTAAAATATCTTTATTATTGGCATCTTCGCTAGAGCGGAGTCTTATCACACACAAATGAATTACAGATAAAGGAATGGGATGCAACATTAAGAATCTGGAAGAGAGTTGTAGAGATAAAAGCATTTCATTTCTATCATTACTTCCGTCTTTTTCATCTTTTTAATTCTATTTCTTCTTTATGGTCAGAGATTCCTTTATCCTTACCTTTCTTTTCCTAATATTTATCACTCACAAAGAGAAGACGGAAGTAAAAAGAAGAAGAAAGAAGGAAAGATGGCATGGTGAAAAAGACAGTCATTCCATCGCTTCCTTCGTTGCTCTTCCCTATCCATCATTCTTTACTATTAATAATCTTATGGAAATTCCTTTAGGATGTGATGCATGAAGATATAGAGTTGGAAGTGAAAAGAGGCTTCTCTTCTTGGTTCGTTCCTCTCGTTGCCAAACCCTTGAATTGGGGATGGCATACCACGTACGAAGGAAGCCGGATGGCGTTCCCATGGACATTCCTCTTTCGTTTTCTATTTATCTCTCTTCTCTTTACCGTTAACCCTGTATCTCAGGTCCCAGACAAACCAACAAACATAAGATGGAAAGAGATACAGGGTCAGGTTCCTTCCCTCACCTTCCAGCTGCGGAGCGGAGGTAAAAGCGAGGCAGTTGGGTGAGGAACATATGACCGCGGGAAAAGCCGCGAGGATTAGAATGCTTTTTACTTTATCTTCCTCTTCATCATCTCCTTGCCATTGTGTGCCCACCGTACTAACTCCTTGACAATGGACGGGAACAGAGAGAGCGGGTACAGTGTAAGGATGAGGTGGGCCAATGGCAAAGTGGAGAAGATACATGCCCTACCTCCCTTTTATTCCGGTCGGTATCTTATGGTTGGGTCACCGCTCATCTCTCTCCCAGACACAGAGGTGGATGATGGAGGAGATGGGTGACCAAGAGAAAAGAGATCTGTCCACATTCCTGCCGTCTCTCGTCCCTAACCTGTGTACTCGCGAGCGATAGAAAAGAGCGAGAGGCACTATTCCCTCAGCCATCTACCAGCCGTGAAGGCGGGGCTGAGGTAGAGTCTTTTCCTCTTATCTCCCTCCTCTTCTTTCTTGTGTTTGGGATTTCCAGAAGATGAATAGATGGGAAATCCCGGAAATTGGATGGAGATAAGGTAAGGGAAAAGAGGTGTACACGTTCATTCCACTCACTCTCTAGAAGCCTCTCTTTTCCCTGTGTTTCATTCCCTTCTTCTCTCACCGTTCATTCGCTTTTCATGGAATTAATGATCGGTGAAGAAGGGAATGAGACGGTAAGAGAAGATACGCTCGCCTCTATCTCGCTTCCATCCCGCCTTCTCCTTACCAACTAGAAAGACAAGTCCTAACTGTTAACTCATGAAGGCGGGAGGGAGTGAATTCTTCATTGTGGGACAAGATGTCAAGGATGGACACATGCAATGGAAAGAGATAAACCGTTAGGACCTGTGTCCAACCTTTCCATAATAGCAAAGTACCAGATAAGGATGAAGGCAGTTAGGGATGAAAGTCTCTCAATCTACGTTCCTTCCCTTTCATTACTGCCTTCGTGAGTTCTCTTCCCCTTCTTTGCTTTCACCGCCGGTGGCACGAAGGTGGGAGAAAGAAAGTGTGAAAAAGACAGGACTCTCTCATATTGCTCCCGCACTCATCTACATGCTGTATCTTCGCTTGGCGGAGGAAATGGTGTCATAAAAGCATCCAAAAGTTACCTTCTTTCTCATCTGTTGGTTCCCCCTTCCCTTCGTGTGTCCTGTCCTTATCTTTGTCAGGTGGTCTATTCTCTGAGACACGAGAAGACCGAAGGGAAGAGAGTGCGAGTTCTTCTTTCTCTTTCTGGATCTCTTCTCTATTTGAGGACATCTCTTACCTACATCCCATCCGCTCATCTTGGATGGTACACGATTCCTAAAGAAGAGACCAGACAAGATAAGGTAAGGTGGTTAACCAAATGAAAGCAAATAATTCTAGAATTAAATAGAAATAGAAATGAAAAGTAATTAATATAAGTCTTTATGGAAAGGCTGGGACACGTCCCTAAGATGAGATAGTGAGAGATGAGGAAGTGATAAGAGAAGAAATGATTGCCCCTTCCTTCGTCAGTTAACTTCTAACTCTATAACCTCATCTCTTTCTCATCTCTTCACCGTCTATATCCTGTGTACTCACCGAGCTAACGGGCGAGGCTTGGTCTCTTGGAACCTTCTTTCCTGATCTTTCATCTACAAACCCAACAAATGAATGAAACGAAAGGGATGGAATGCTATTTTATTGTCATCTTCTTTCTCCATCAATATTTCACCTTCTTATATCTCTTTCTTTTACTA
>CAUJNA010001262.1:10000-95045 GCA_963377175.1 Effrenium voratum | reverse complement strand
TGTTTGTGTGTGTGTCCGTGTGTGTGTCTGTGTGTGTGTCTGTGTGTGTCTGTGTGTGTCTGTGTGTGTCTGTGTGTGTCTGTGTGTGTCTGTGGGTGTCTGTGTGTGTCTGTGTGTGTCTGTGTGTGTCTGTGTGTGTCTGTGTGTGTCTGTGTGTGTCTGTGTGTGTCTGTGTGTGTCTGTGTGTGTCTGTCTGTGTGTGTGTCTGTGTGTGTGTCTGTGTGTGTGTCTGTGTGTGTCTGTGTGTGTCTGTGTGTGTCTGTCTGTCTCTGTTTGTCTCTGTCTGTCTCTGTCTGTCTCTGTCTGTCTCTGTCTGTCTCTGTCTGTCTCTGTCTGTCTCTGTCTGTCTCTGCCTGTCTGTCTCTGTCTGTCTCTGTCTGTCTCTGTCTGTCTCTGTCTGTCTCTGTCTGTCTCTGTCTGTCTCTGTCTGTCTCTTTCTGTCTCTGTCTGTCTCTGTCTGTCTCTGTCTGTCTCTGTCTGTCTCTGTCTGTCTCTGTCTGTCTCTGTCTGTCTCTGTCTGTCTCTGTCTGTCTCTGTCTGTCTGTCTCTGTCTGTCTGTCTGTCTGTCTGTCTGTCTGTCTGTCTTTCTGTCTGTCTGTTTGTGCATGCGTGCGCGTTTGCATGTGTTCGCTGGAACAGGTCTATCAGCTAAGCTTCCCTGACTTTAGTCGTGCATCGGAACGAACCTTTGACAGCCAGCGCTGAACTTGAGCCATTCAAAAGTGAGCGCGCGCATGTGTGTATGTGTGTTGTTGTCTGCATGTCTCGTAACATTCACTGCGCAGCAGCCGGCCTGAGACATGATTTTCCTGCACAAGGGGTCTATGTTTACTGCCTGAGCCAAACCCCCCCTGCCCCTAGAAGTAGACCTTCTTTTCTTTGCTTCGCCCTTAATTTAGTCTTGCATTTCCTTCCAAACGATCTGTTGCTTGTCGGCCCAGACAGTGCGCGAAAAAATGCTAAGCAAAAGGCGTGGGCCGTGCGGCCACGATCGCTCACCAAATGCGAGCGCTTTGCACAAGCAGCGCCTAGCTATCCGAGGCTGCCTCGAATACAACAAGGCTTTGCGTTTCCCAAAGCAAACAATTCAATGCACCCAAGCATGCTCCTTTTATGTGCCAAACAAACAAAGGTTGCTGTGGCATGTTTTTTGAAACATTGCGTCGCTAAGACGATGCTTCTCTTTTGAACGCACTTGTGTGCGGTAGACCTATCAAACCTGCTCCCCCAAAAAGGCAACCCAGAGCTAAACATGATTCGTAAGACCGAGCCAGAACCCCCTGCCCCTAGAAGTAGACCTTCTTCTCTTTGCTTTGCCTTTCATTTAGTCTTGGCACTTCCTTCCAAACGATCAATTGGTTGGCCCAGACAGTATACATGATAAGCAAAAGGCGTGGGCCGTGCGGCCACGATCGCTCACCAATTGCGAGCGCTAGCACCTAGCTATGCAAGGCTGCGTAAAATACAAGAAGGCTTTGTGCACCGAGTAAAGAAGTAGTGCTTCAGACTGTTCATAATCTCACTGCCTCATGAAGTGTGCGACCACTCGTTTCCCAAAGCAAACAATTGAATGCACCCAAGCATGCTCCTTTTAGTGTCAAAGAAACAAAGGTTGCTATGCTATGTCCTGTTAAACATTGCATCGCTAAGACTATGGTTGTTCTTTTTGAACGCACTTGTGTGCGCTAGACCTGCCAAACCTGTCCCTTCAAAAGGGCAACCCGAAGCTAAGGTGCTGCACATGCGCAAAGGAAGCAGAGAAAAGCTGTGCTAGATGCACCGTCCACTGTGGGAATCAAACCAATACCAGATTTCGGGGTTGCGCCTTGACTGTACACGGTGCCAGTTGCCCAGAGCATGAATGCTCTCAGTCTTTGCGGCTTTTGCAGGTCTTTCACTGACATCCTGGCAATTTTGGAGCTAGAATGCCAATATGACTTTCGCTTGGTCATGAAAATAACACTTGCCCTTTGGCATCCCATCGACTGTGCCTCGACGGCTCGCTTCTTTGCTTCTGGCTTGCCTTCTGGCTTCTCTTCTGGCTTTTCCTCTGGCTTTGGCATCGTCTCCTAGAAACCGCGCGGAATGCGAAGTCACGTCAGTCACCAGTCATGAAACCCATGCACATGCTTGTGGTCAATCCCTTCTAAGAGCATGTGACAGCCCACGAACAAGTAATGTCTTTGTTACATTGCAAAAGCTTAGCCAAACCGCCTGAACACACCTCGCTATTGACATGTCGCCGAGTGAAACCGGGCGTCACGAGAATCACATGCCGAAGGAAACCAAGTAAATCTGTTAAATTATGCGTAGCCAGCTGGTAAGGAGTGGGGGTATATTTCTCACACCGAGCGCCGCAAACGAGCCGCAAAAATGGAAGCATCTCCTTGTGACACTGGAGGGATCGCCGCGAACAAGCAAACAAGTCAAGCACTTCGCCCTGTGACACCGGGCGCCGCAAACAAGCAACAAACGGAGGCATTACCCTGTGACACCGGGTGCCGCGAACAAGCAAACAAGTGTAACTCTTCGCCCTGTGACACCAGGCGCCGCGAACAAGAACCAACAGTAGGAATCGCCCCGTGACGCCGGGCGCCGCGAACAAGAACCAACAGGAGGAATCGACCCGTGACACCGGGCGCCGCGAACAAGCAAACAAGTGCAACACTTCGCCCTGTGACACCGGGCGCCGCGAACAAGAACCAACAGGAGGAATCGCCCCGTGACACCGGGCGCCGCGAACAAGAACCAACTTGAGGGGTCGCCCTGTGACAACGGGCCCAGCGAACAAGCGAACAAGTGTAACACTTCGCCCTGTGACACCGGGCGCCGCGAACAAGAACCAACTTGAGGGATCGCCCTGTGACAACGGGCCCAGCGAACAAGCAAACAAGTGTAACACTTCGCCCTGCGACACCGGGCGCCGCGAACAAGAACCAACAGTAGGAATCGCCCCGTGACACCGGGCGCCGCGAACAAGCAGACAAGTGTAACACTTCGCCCTGTGACACCGGGCGCCGCGAACAAGAATCAACTTGAGGGACCGCCCTGTGACACCGAGCGCCGTGAAAAAGCAATCAAACGGAGGGATCGCCCTGTGACACCGGGCGCCGCGAACAAGCAAACAAACAGGAGGAATCGCCCCGTGACACCGGGCGCCGCGAACAAGAACCAACAGGAGGAATCGCCCCATGACACCGGGCGCCGCGCACAAGAACCAACAGGAGGAATCGCCCCGTGACACCGGGCGCCGCGAACAAGCAAACAAACAGGAGGAATCGCCCCGTGACACCGGGCGCCGCGAACCAACAAGAATCGCCCCGTGACACCGGGCGCCGCGCACAAGGAGGAATCGCCCCGTGACACCGGGCGCCGCGAACAAGCAAACAAACAGGAATCGCCCCGTGACACCGGGCGCCGCGAACAAGCAAACAAAAAGGAGGGATCGCCCCGTGACACCGGGCGCCGCGAACAAGAACCAACAGGAGGAATCGCCCCGTGACACCGGGCGCCGCGCACAAGAACCAACAGGAGGAATCGCCCCATGACACCGGGCGCCGCGAACAAAAACAAGTGGAGGGATCGCCCTGTGACACCGGGCGCCGCGAACAAGTAAGCAAGTGTAGCACTTCGCCCTGTGACACCGGGCGCCGCGGATAAACAAAGAACCGTTACAATATGGTTTTATGTGACACCGGACTCCACAAACAAATCAAAAACACGTCGTCTCATGACAATGGGCCTATTAACAAGTTGAGTAAGTGCTGCAGTAAATCAAGAGCAGCCGTACGAAATGAACGGCAGACACACAGGTCCTGCGAAGGCCAGACATGCCAGCAAGCTCGCCAGTTGAGTCGCCAGGCTCTGCGCTCCGCTCGGCTCATGGCAGATCGGAGTCGCGACAAAACTGCTTCTAAAAATGGCTGAGCAGATGAAGATCCTCTAATGACAAAGTCGGACCGCAAGTATAACGTGAGTGGGCCTGTCTTGCATTAAATATACGTGCTTAATCTCTTGCAGGGCGGGTTGGGTATCGTTGGGTATCGTTGACCCGGCAACATGCCCAGTGTCACCTGGAACAAGTTGTATGCATGTTTGTATGCATGCATGCATGAATGCATTTATGCATGTGCGCAGCGCATGTGTATGTGTAGGTGCATGTACCTGTACATGAATGCATGTATGTACTGTAATGTTATAGAATGTTATGTTAGATTATGTATGCATGCATGTATGTATGGACGTATCGATGTATGTAATGTATGCGCATGTGTATGTGTATGTGTAGGGATGTATTGTCGTGCAATGTGAGGTAATGTGCTGTGATGTTATGTATGTATGCATCTATGTATCTAGGTATCTTTGTATCTATGTATGTATGTAAGTATGTAAGTATGTAAGTATGTAAGTATGTAAGTATGTAAGTATGTATGTATGTATGTATGTACGTATTTATGTAAGTATGTATGCGTGTCTATGTCTGTATGTATGTATATTGAACTCTAAAAATTCTAAATTTCTAAATTTCGGGGGTCCGATGAATGAATTCTAGATGGTCCCAGCCCAGGAGGGCCTGGCCAGGACCCTTGATTTTTGGAATTTTAAGATTTTGTAGAATTTTAGAACTTTTGCCCTCGCACCCCTCCCTCCCTCCCTCCCCTCCCTCCCTCCCTCCCCTCCCTCCCTCCCTCCCTCCCTCCCTCCCTCCCTCCCTCCTCCCTCCCGCGGCTCGTGGGGGACCCCCTGTGTTCTGTTTTCCCAGACCATTGATCTCCCGCAACATTTGGCTCAAGGCCCCTTTTGCAGAATCACGACCATCCGAGCGTGAGGACAAAAGAGCCATTGCAGGCCGCTTGCAGGATTATCCATCAAGACAATCCACCAGGGACAATCCATCCTCCAATCATCCATTACTGGCATATTGGACTCTCTCCGGAATAGATCCAGGGACCAACAACGACCTCAACTACCACAGGGTTCCAGTTCCCTCCGGGGATAGGCACCTGGGGCAGTGGGCCTCAATTTGTGGTAGCGGAGCGGGTTTTCCGCAGAGATCCAAGGGAAGATGTCATCAGATGGAGAAGGCTTCATGGAAGCCTATACAAGTTCGGCAAAGCCGAGCTACACGGAGGAAACACTTAATTTATCGATGACCGCCAAGCAGCCGCCATCGTACGACGGAAAAGTCAGCTGGTTCAGGTATGAAGAACTCGTGGACGACTGGGTGACAATCACCACAGTAGAAGCAGCCAAGCGAGGTCCATTGCTTAAGAGCAGACTCACTGGAGATGCTTACATGTACAAGGCCGTCCTCCAAAATGACCTTTTGCAAGATCCTGATGAAGGAGTCAACTATTTCAAGAACATGCTGAAGAAGTACTTTTTGAAAGGTGCGACCAACGTGTATCTGTACAGACTCCTCAGTTTCTTCAACCACAGAAGGCAGAACCAAGAGTTCCTCATTTTTACCTCAAAATTCGAAATCCTTCTCATGAGATTGAAGGCAGCATGGATGGACTTGATGCCAATCTTTACGGCACAGTCTCCATCATTTCGACAGTCCGTACAGGACGCAAATGCAAGAACAATTGCTCGACATCAGCAAGCAGCCGGTGCTCGAACACCGCCTCCAGCCCTGCTAAATGAGGACGATCCCTCAGATATATCCAAGGAATGCAGGACAGACAGCGGGACGCATTTCCCTTCGGGGATAATCTCATTGCACAGTTTTTCATTATACAAAGTGAGTTGTCAGATCAACAAAGAGAACAACTCACAAGTGCAATGTCATTGAGGAACATCTCACTCGAGAATTATTCCTATGAGATGCTGAAGACACACTACCATGAACTCTTCATCACAACGAGGACATCGATCCAAGATCCATCCATCCGACCTCAAGGAGGCAGCCGAAGCAACACATTCTTCATCATCGAACAAGGTGAATATGAAGGAGAAGAAGGCTTCTGGGTTGAGGATGAAGAAGGACTTGAAGGATTCATGTCAAACAACGATGAAGAGACGTTCTGGGTCCTCGAGGAGAACGATGCGTTCATAGCAAGAAAAGTGTCGGGGCGGAACTTCAAGTTCAAGAAAAGAAAAGGAAAAGGAAAATCAGGAAACAAAAAGGGCAGTCACCAACGAGGTGGCTTCAAACCCTTCAGAAAAAGCGGTTCTGGCGGAAAGGCCAATATGGCCAACGAAAACTATGATCCCTACGACCAGGCATATTGGGGAAAAGGCAAAGGAAAGAAGGGAAAGAAAGGAAAACCAAAATTCCAATATCCCTATGATGGAAACAAAGGTTATCCATCCTATGAGAGTGGCAAAGGAAAGAGCGGACAGGAGAAAGGAAAATCCAAGACGTTCGCAGCCACCGCAGAGAAGACGGAGGAGCAGCCCGCCATCCAGCAGACTGCACCATCCATAGAGCCTACCTATGCCGGTTGGACAGACCAAGACTGGGATCAATCATGGACATGGAACGAACATGGCTGGTACTCATCCCATGAGACATACAAGCGTTAATGGCATTCCACGATGCATATGAGTATCCTGGGAAAAAGGCCATCCACGAGAAGCTGATCCAATCAGATGCAGTTTCAGAACACAATCTGTCCGTCACAACAAATCACAGCCTTTTGGCAACAAAGCTGATGGCGCCTGTCATCAACCCTCAGCACAACCCGACCTATGCGATTCTGGACAATGGATGTACCAGATCTATGGGCAGCTGGCATGCAATCCAGCGTTTTACCCAGGCAATCGAACCAATGAAGGATATCATCTCCTACGAGTACATCCCGGCCGAGACCAAGTTCACTTTTGCAAACGGAGAGACCGCCAGGGTAAATTGGACCCTGCATCTTCGATATCACACAACTCCTCCATGCAGTACGAACATCGACATCCTTGAACAAGGAACTGTACCGATCCTTCTCAGCATCAGCCAGATGCGGAATCTCTACATGACCATCGAGCACACACCTCAATGTGACAAGATCACTTGCAAGGCCTTTGGCATGAACCGTCACAGGACATGCGCTCGTCGATCTCGCTGGAGTTGCAAGAGTGAAGGCACATGGAGAAATTGCTCACAAGGGCCTCACCAACTATGTCTATGATGATGATAACAGCATCAAATTTCCCTCCGGGGATCTCACCAGGAGCGAAACTGTTTGTGCAGCAAAATCATCCGAGACAAAGGAGGACCTAGCAACTCCTAAGATCATTGGGTCTCAAAAGCAGGACCATTGGATCCTTGACAAGAAGAACAAGCAGCTCATCCGTGTGCACATCACGCCCCGAAAGGCGCTGTTCACACCAAATGGGGCCAAGGAATGTCCAATCAATCCTGATCATCAGCCGAGAACGTACCACGGAAATCATTGATGCATCCGCAGGTGGAGATCCAGATATCTTGGAAGACAATTGGAGACTTACATCCCAGGCAAATAAACCGATGATTAACCTGTGGATAGGTAAGACCATTTTCACCTTCTCGGACAATTCGCTGAAGGACGTAGAAGCAGGTTCAGGATCGGCAGCAGACAGGATCATCGACAAGAGGGGCCAGTCGACTATTGAGCCAGATCCTTTCGCACCATCCTCAGAAGAACCAACATCGCTTCCGCCTGCCCTAGGCAGAATCCACAAGCGATTGCCGAATCCAGAAGAGTTGAAGAAACTCCACCTGCAGCATCATCACATGACGACAGATCAATGTCGAATTAGAACCCGAGCACTTCATTTGCCGAAATCAACATTCGATCTATTTGACAAGACCCGAAGTGAGTGTGAAGTTTGCCAAGTGGCGAAACATGCACCATCACGAAGCAAGACAAGCGGACTTCGAGCGGACACCTTTGGTGACATGACATTCATTGATCACTGTCAAGTTCCTCTTGGAACTGGAGAACACATCATTGTTTTTGTCATTCTGGATGGAGCAACAACATTGCTCACTGCAGAGGCAGTGACAACTACGCAAGAAGTCGAGAACATCACTGTCCTCAGGAACTATTTTGAAAAGTACCACTTGCAGCCCAAATCAGTTGTCGCAGATCAAGCCTTCATGACAGGGAACATTTCTATCAGTCCCCTGACATCACTTCGATATCTCTGGGACCAAATACACCATGGCCAAATCGAGCTGAAGCAGCAGTTCGACTCCTGAAGGCACAACTCAAGATCATGCTGAGTTCCATCAAAGCAGGCACTGCACCTGCAACACTGAAGAAAGTGACCTACAGGCAACTGGTGAAGGCCGCTGCAACTGTCAGGAATCAGACCGTCACCTACGGGGGAGTAACACCATTGGAGCTCGCATGCGGAAGACGACCAGCAGATCTCATCCAACTCGATGTCGCAACTCCAACTCAGTTGACGATTGACAGGAATGAAGAAGAGATGACAGCCATCCAGATCAAGCAGCTGTCAAAGCAAGCTTTCCAAGAAGCACGTCAATCCGAGGACATCCGACGAGACCTTGCTCAAAATCTCCGAATAAGTTCAAAGCCTCTTCAGGTGAAGGACAAGGTATTTTACTGGCAGGAAGACAAATCCAAGATTCGTTCCGATGGAAGCAAGGGAGGAATATGGCTAAAAGGAAAGTCATTTCCATTGAAGGAGCAATGGTAGGACTTGATCTTGGAACTCGACTCATCAAGGTTAACATGACGAAGCTCAGGAAGGATGAGACTATCCCTCCGGGGAAACCCGGAAGCGACCTTCTGTTGCCTGAAGAGCGAGAATGCTTGCAGAAGGAGCAACCAGGCTCCTCTGTAGATACCAAGAAAAAGGAATCATCCGCACCAGCTCCTAAGCCAAGATCCTCAGTGCCATTACGTATCGCGGGAAAGACAACTCCAAAACCTGCAGTACCTCATCCAGCAGAGAACATGTTCGTCGAGGACCTCACATCCATTCCTGAACAAGCACATTGGAATTGTGTACGTAAGGGAAAGATCCACGTTCTCGAGATCTTTGCAGGAAGTGCCAGATTCAGTCAATGCTGTGCACTGTCAGGTCTTAAGGTTGGGACCCGTGGACATCCGCACAGGATTCGATGTAATGACATCCAAGGGACGACACATGGTCATGGAGATCATCAGGGAACAAGCACCTGATGTCATCCTTATGGCACCGGTCTGTGGACCATGGTCAAATATGCAGAACATCCAGCAAGACCAGCAACAGGTGGGGGAAAAGCGGAGACGCTACCTTCCCATGGTTGAATTTGTGGCATCCATTGCGCGTTATCAGTTGAAGCACAGAAGATACTTCATTATCGAAAATCCTCAGACATCCAGGATATGGTATCTGAAATGCATGCAGCAATTGTTTTCAGACCCGTCCGTGACCTGGGGAGATTTCCATTTCTGTGCATACGGACTAAAAGATCCTGAATCCGGGCTCAGAAGTCTCAAGCCCACGAGCTTGATGCACTGTTTACCTTCCGAGGTTATGAGACCGATCTTCAGAAGGTGTAAAAATTTTTCCAGCTCAGTCAAGCATGAACACCAACCCCTAGAGGGAAACGCTGGTACCTTCGGAAGCAGAACCAAACTGGCACAGGTGTATCCTTACCAGTTCTGTCAGGATCTTGCGCACATCATCCTACGACACTTGCAGGTGAAACCGCTTGACAATGAGGTGTACCTCTTGGAGGACCTTTTTGAACCATTCACCATCAAGCAGGTTGACATTTTGAGAAAGGGTGACGCCGGTGATGCCGGTGACGGTCCATCCGGTGGAGCGGTAGGTGGTGACGGTGATCGGTATTGGCAGAGAATATGGAGCGATGGCGTGTGTTTGGCAGACGCCTGCATAATGTGGATCCTGCATTGGCCATGTAGTTGGGTCCAGAGAACTTCGGCGCGGTAGGCGTGATAGATGAGGTCAAGATAGAATCGACATTGTTCGCGAGCACGCCGTCGGGGTGGGCCAACGAAGGTGGGGAAGAGCGCGATGATGCGGTGCTCGCCTTGGGTCTCGTGGACGCTCTGGCATTCGATGGTGTAGAATGGTGGGGTAGAGCGGCATTTCGATTGCGACGAGCAGAGAGTACAAGCCAGTCGTCGAGGTCGACGGACGGGCCTCTTGAGGGTGAGCGGGATCGAATTGTCTCAGCCGGAACGGGGTTGTGTTCCAGCTCCGCTCGTTCAAGGCTTCGGGGTATTCCTGGGTCAGCTCGATGAGACAGGCGGAGTCCTCATGGATCCGCTTCAGCAATTTGAGTAGCATCTCGTAAGCAACAAGGTCACGGAGGTGAATGAGTTGCTCAAGCCCGATCGGATGTCGGCCACGCACGTGGTCTGAGTGTGGTGTCATGAGCAACGAGACATGGAAGATGGCACGACGTGTCCGTGAGACCATGGCATGAGCCCATGATATGACATGTCGGCACGAACCACATGACAAGAACGAAGTACATGCATGACAAGACGACAGGGAACGAGAAACACGAATGGGAGACACGGAAAAGGGCTGTGCCATGGCCCAAGTCGTGCGTGGTGGGTGGCTGGGCGCAGTCTTTTTCTTGGTCAGCGGAGGCGGGCCTCCTGCCACATTTCAATCAGCAATCGAATGACTTTTTGGCGTTCGTTGAGAGGAAAAGCACATCGCTTCACAATATTGAGCCGCGCAGTGAAGGAGCTGCGGATAACCGTGGGTGGTGATGCCGACAAGGGGTGCAGGAATTGCGCTGCTGAGGACGGGGGAACGAATTGTATAGACCGCTTGTTAACATGGACAAATCCCAGAAAATCTTGGCCCGGCTCGTTGACGAGAATAGCGGGCTGGACATAGAAAGCAGGGTGAAGGAAATTGCGAATGGCCAGTTGGTCAACAAATCGCCGAGGAAGAATGGTGAGCCTGTTGTCGACATAGCGGCACCGGTGCCATAGATGCTGTACATTGAATAGCATGCAAGAAAAAGTGTCATACCAAAAGCTGTACAGTCATCAAACAGAGTGCTGGACTGGCGGGGTTGGTTATGGGTGAACCCCGAGACGAAAGTATCGTAGTTGCAGGACTGCTAGAAGAATATGTGGTAGGTCCGTGCATCGAATAGAATGTTGATGAACCGCAGCCTCTCTGTACCGGCCCCGAAAAATCCGTAACGCTTGTTGCTTTTCGCGTAGGTTAACAGTGAAGTGCTCTGCGTGTGCAGGATTGGCATTGCAGTGTCTGCTCCAGAGAATATTCCAGGGAGCGAGGAAACGATCACCATCTACCGATGTAAAGAATCCCTCCAGGTCCTGGTTGTAGAAGCAAGATAGCTCGTCACGGCCGTTGTCACGGAAAAAGCGCTGGATGTCGGTGAGCAGGTGCCACACATCGTGTTTGCGGGAAGGCAGTGGGAACCAGAAGGTAATGATGAAGGCCAGTGCGGAGAACTGGCCTATATAATCACGAAAGGCCCATGTGTAATGCGGGAAACTGGTGCGGATACTGTCCACTGTTTGATCGTGGAGTTCAAGGATGTTGGTGTCCGGCATCGCGCGAAACACGTCCGGCTTGTTCCAAGTTCCTGCGAGTCTGCGTACAGTACTGGGCAATATAGCATGATGTGGTATGACGCGTGGTCCTCGGAGTGCCAAACGTGTCCCGGATAGTCGCCGTAAACCTTGCAGATTGTGCTGAGAAAAGGTAAAAGGACCCAGCTGCGAATGGGTCTGCCAGGCAAGTTGAGCCTGCGATGATGGTGTGTAACTCGGGATCTAGGTGTAAGCGCGTTGCGTCGGAGGCGAGGTGACCCCGGAAGAAGGCATCGGAAGGTAGGTGTCAATTGTGCACATACGCAAGACTGCGCAAAGTCTTGGCGAGGGTCGTTTTTCCACTGTTCAATAAAACGGCGATGGTTGAAGAGGAGGTCCTCGACGTGGGAGTTCTTGACGAAGATACCTGGGTGAAGATGTCCTTGAGGTTGTCGATAACATCACGTCGAAAATGATCATGAGCAAGGAAAGGAAGGAGGCGCGGGAACGAATTGCCAGGTATTGTAAGTAGTCGATGCGAAAATGTTGCGTAAATGTGATAAAGCTACATTTGCATGAATCTGGGGTAAGTTCTGAGCGAGCTTCCAGAGTACGGGTAGAGCTGCGGCGGGAAAATTCCAGTGTCGTAGACGTTTTTGAGTTTCAGATGAGCGTCTCGTATTGCTTGCAAGGTCAGAAAGTAGTTGCCATAGGTGCTTCTTTGGACTGAAAGATGGTAGGTGATGTAGTTGGCGGAACTTGATGGGGAGTAACGGCTGCGCAACTTCTTGAAAAGAGAGCCCATTCCCCATTGCTGGCGTTCCCGAATCGTGGGAAGGTGTAAAATGCCTCCACCGCGAAATGAATGGAAAGTTCAGCGCAGGTTGGACCAATTGTATGTAGGTGTGCTCCGTGGCAAGGAGGTGATGGGAGTCGGTCACGTGGTGGGATACAGAACTGGTGTATGGCATCATTCGCGGCCCACCAGCGGACGGCTAAATCGGCTTGGCAATTGTCGCGTTGTAGTTGTAGGCCTTTCCTCACACGTGAATGTTCTCGTTCGGCAACTGACCGAGTGGTGCTGCCGATGTACAGCAGGCTCGTCCATGTGGACATTTTAAGTATATACTGCATTGGTATTGGAGAATTCCTCGAATGACATTGTAAGTGGTTAAATGGAAAGCTGGCTGAAGAGGTCAATCAAAGTCGAGCAGCGGGAGCGGAAAATTGAGTATATCGCAGGCGTCACAAGGCGTGCACATGTCTGGACCCATAAATGTGAAGCGAAGATGCGTTGGTCGAAGTGCGTCGAGAAAGGTAGTAAAAAGGTAAGGAGGTCAAAGAAGGTGTGAAAGAGTCGTAGTGCCGTGTTCGCCGTGGTGCCAGTGAAACAACGTGATGCTCTCATTGACTGAAGTCAGTTACTGAACATGAAGGTGACGGCGAGGAGCTTGTGAGTGACGGCGGCCTGCATCTTGCCCAAGCTCTTGGTGGGGAAGCCCCAAAGTAGAGGTGTCCTGCTCGTCAAGGTTCTGTGCCCAGTCGTCAACCTGCTGAATCCATGCTTGGAGTTCCTTGCGCTTGGCGGGAGCGATCTTCAGGTTCTTCACAAATGCTTAGAATTGAGTCTTGTTGACGGCGCCGTTGTAGTTCTTGACCACCCATGCTGAACGAGTAGGAGGCGCGTTGAGTAATATGGATGGAGTAGGTGGTGCAGTAGGCGCCGGTGCCGGTGGTGTGTTGGAGTTGCCCTTGAGCATGGCGGCGACGGCTGGTTGTGGCGGTCCTGAAGACGATGACGGAGGCAGGTTGGATGAGGGAGCAGGGGCGGCATTGTCATGCTTAGGCTGTTGTCGGGCAAGGTGTTGCTTAATCTGACCGGTCCCCTAAACCGTTTTTGGCTTCGCAGTTGAGTACAGACCGTGCTTCCGTTATTCCAGATTTGAGAGTCAGCCAGTATGGCTTCCCGTGTGTGTGTGTGTGTGGAACTCTGTCATCAAGTTTATGCTTGCAGCTGCTTAGCAAGAATGAGAGCCTTGTTCCAGCAGGGGAGCAGCTGGCAATCCATACCTAAGAACAAGAATGGGCAGGAGCGCGCCATCAAGCGCGCTGCAGACGGTGAAAGCTGCAGCAAAAAGCTGCAACAGAGCGACAAAAGCGGAACGAGGCACTTTGTTGTGGGATGTGCCTGGGCTCGGCGTAGCAACTGGCAATCTTTAAGGGGTGTGCCTGGGCTCGGTGTAGCAGCTGGCAATCTCTGCATTAACAAATACATAAATGAGTTTCTTGTGAGGATGATTGGCGGGGGGCCAAGCCAAGAACCCCACAGTGGCGACAGGTCAGAGAAAGAAAGAGAAGAAGAACTCGACCTTGTATCTTTGAGTCGGATGCTCTTGGGCCCTGTGTGGCAGCTGGGGGCCCGCAGTACCGTATTGCACGGGGATGTGCCTGGGCTCGGTGTTGCATCTGGCGATCCCTTGCGTATATGAAAAGTGTGGCTGAGTGGCGAGGGGCTGAGTGGCGAGGGGCTGAGCATACCTTTGTTGGCTCTCGCCAGTATGGCTTCCTGTGTGTGTGGAACTCTGTTACCAAGAGTGTTTCGAAATTGCAGGGGGTGCCAGGGATGCATGCTGGACGGACACCAACGAAGACGCCTGCATAGCATCTGTGAAGCAAGTTGGGACGCCAACTTGTGTACCTGCATATGCAATATTGTGCGTCGTGATGTTTAGTTGCTGTGCATCGTCATTGGTTGTATTGCATCTAAAAAACATCCTCATGAAGGGTCATGCTCTGGATCCTGATTACACTCAGCCTGGCTGAGTACAGATCTTGATCCAGATTTTGAGATTATGGCTGTGGATGGCTGCACAGGTGTGTGTGTGTGTGTAATGCCGAGTTTGGGACGGACTCTAGGGGTGATTTAGCCGAACACAAAATAAACAAAATTTGCAAATCAACATCAGAGTTTGGCCTCAATTTGGCCACAAAGGGGTACGTGTGTAAGTGCCAAGGTGGGGTGTGTGTAATGCCGATTTTGGGACGGATTCCAGGAGTCATTTGCGGTTGCGCGACGGCGGCACCAGGATTGCGCCAGCAGATGCCAAGAACGAGCAAACAACAAACAACAAACGCAAATCAACATTAAAATCTGGCCCCAAACCTGTCCCCAAAAATCTGGAATCCCCCCGCCCCGAGAGGGGGGGGGGGCGCACAAACGAACCCCCCCGGCGGAGGGGATTTCGGGGAGGCACACATCCTCACACGCCTTCTGATCCCCAAGGGGGTCACGGACTTACAGTGTTGTTGCAGGGGTATCAACAACAAAAAGGAACACATTGGGATACATACCCGGAGCACCGCTTCGCGGGTCATCTTGGGAGTCTGAATGGTGACCACATTTGCACGCACGTTTTGCCGCCCCCCCCAAAGCAAACATGACACAGCAACATGGGAATCAATAGGGCTTTGTCGAGGGAGTACCGCATACCAATAAACATCCTGCTGCGGCATTCAAGCTTGCAAGTTTGAGGTGCAGTTGGAGAGACCTATTAATGGATTCCCCAGGACAAACGTATGAAGGTGTTTTGGAAAATTGTCTGGATGAACATGCTGATAAGAGGGACAATTGGGACGCTCTGAGCATGAATGCAATTCGGAGGAGATGCTGATTTAGGTCTTTGTCTTGGGCCTAGTGTTTCGATTCTTGTTTGATTGTTCTTGCGAGGTGTGTCACCCGAATCCGAATCGCAGTTGAACTTAAACTTGAACTCCTACTGCGGCTCCGCCACTACTTTCCCGTAGCCTTTTTGAGTTCAATTCTGTGCGCCTTTGATTCATGATGGCGGGCAGCAGGAGTCTTGTGACCATCGCTGCATTGGTGTTTTTTTTCCAAGAATATGATGCGAGTGCAATCACGGTCACGGATGTGCAGTGGAAGGCAGGACTGATAGCTGCAGGTCGTCAAAGTTGGCTGATTGCGAAGATGCAACTTGAGTTTCTGATGATTGCCAAGGGTGTGAATGTGTCGAAAAGCAAGGCAAACATGGAGGAAAGTATTAGTCTCTTTGACTCTGAGCATATCATGCTCAGGGATGGAAATGGGATCGATATTGTCGAAGCACCCTCTCAAGCCATCGTCAATGTTCTGGGCAATGTGCAGGCTAAGTGGTCACCATTTAAGATTTTTCTCAAGGACAATGTCGCAAACACTTCGCTTACAGTTTTGACCACACTCGATGACATGGGCAGCGAATTGTACGGGTTGACACAGATTTGCGCGTCCCGGTACGTAGATGCAATCAGTGGAGCGGGGGCAAATTTTTCGGGCCTACAAGTCAATACTGCTAACAGGCAAAGTATGCTCGTGGAAAAGATGGCAGCGGAAGCATTTCTACTACACTTTGGCGTCCATCCGGACACCATGTTAAACCGGATTGTGGAGACGAGGACGTTGTTTGTTGATGCTCATGCTGGTATCTTGGAAGGCCTTAACTTTGTCGGCTTGGAAGCCACCGTCAACAAATGCATCTCGCAAAAGATGCGCCTTGTCACCTTTTTCTGGGACGAGTTCAAGGGGGCCATTGACACTGTCATCTTTGAAGAGTTGGCGAGCGACAACAGTCTGAATGACATCGTTGCCAAAATTGCAGGCCTAAGAACCGAGGCAGCAGCTGCGACTCTGGCCTACGCCGATCCACCGCTAAGTTGCCCCACCACTATGACACGTCGTCAGTGGCAGATGGCGTTTGATGTCTCCACCCGACAGCTCATGCATGCACAGAAAGCATGCAGGCTTTTCCTTCAGGCTGCCAAGGGAGTGAACACCCTCGACAGCCGCATTCTTTTCTCGAACTCAGATGTGAGCGCAACGGCAGACCTCAAAATGATGAGAGAGGGCTCCGTGGCAGCAGACATGGCTGCAGCTCCCACACAGCTGGTGTCCGAAAAGTATGGCGTAATGTGGCTCAGGTGGCTGAGTCTCGGAAAATTCATGGCACAAAACATTAACTTTGTGAGTGATGAAGACCACAGGCTCTTGCAAATCGTCGAGGATCAGGGCAAGCAGTTTGTCAACTACGGCTTTGAAGCATTGGAGAGCATTTTCACTGAGTGCAAACTGAAGGCCCCTGAAGTGAATTGCGAAGAGCTAAAAGTCACAGGGGTTCAGCGCATTCTCATTCAGAAAGCAGCATTTGAGGCAGTTCTGATTGGCCTTGAACGGAATGTCACGGAAAACAAGAAGGAGATGATCCAGACAATTGCAAAGTTCGAAGGGTCTCAAAGTGGCTTGATTCATCAACAGCCTGGCCTACCCAGGACACTTGACATCTGCATCTTGCAGGAGATGAAACACGTTGACGACTTGTGGACGCCGTTCAAGAGCCTCTTACTGCAGGTTCATGATGGTGACCACAGCGTCGCCACCTTGTTGACGATCTGGGGAATGACGTGGGATGCAGGAGTCGACCCGATGTCTGCTCAGCTTACCGTGGCCATGCGGGCATATGCGGAAGGTCGAGGTGTGTGCACCCCGCCTCTGACGGCCTCCCGCCAGGAGTTGGAGTCTGCAATCAAGGAATTGGGGTTTCTCCGTGCGGGGACACAGAAATTGGCTAAGCACTTCCTCTTGTCTGACATCGGCATCGACAGCGAAGAGAACATGAACATCTGGCTTGCAACCTTGAAGGATCTTTCGACACAGCTTGAACGGATCATGTCAGGAGACACTTCCGCAACTCTCCCTGTGCCGATTGTGCAAGTTGTTGCTGATCGCCTCTTCGACCTTGCCGAAGATTTGGCTGATGTTCAAAGCTTGACGGTGGATCAATATGCTCATGCCAGCCTTAGTTTGCTACAGAAGTCAGAGCTAGCAATAAATGCTTACGTAGACGCAGCTTTTGACATGGACCCAAATGTTCCAGGCGCCCGATCTAGCTTAGCAAGCAGCCTGCTGATGCTCCTCGAGAAGATGTGTAAAGAGGCAGTCTTGGTCGGCCTTGGCAAAGGGTCCGCAGCAGAGCTCGCTTCAAGCATCAATCACTATGAGACTTCTCAGCAGACCCTCAAGGCTGCAGTTGTTATTGCCCAGATGGAAATCGTTGAATCTGCTTGGGGTGAGTTACAAGCCAAGATAAAGGCGATTGCATCAAGTGGAGCAGCCAGCGACATCGCATTGAGCGAGATCACATCCAAGGCAGACGCCGTGAAAGCAGCGTTGCTTCCCGCTATTGACTTCTACTCGGTGATGACTGTCTCCATTGACATCCTTGTGCCTCTACCGATGACCGGCAGATGGTCCCCAGGCCCAACCATGAAAACAGCGGCGATGATCGCACGGGACATCATAAATCAGCAACAATTGGTTTTGCCCGGCTTCGAGATAAAGCTCAAGTTCCTGGATGACCAGTGTGACCAGGGGCACGCGAGGCGTGCGGTGTTGGAAGAGTTTGCCGGCACAGACTCTTGGGTCGGGTTGGCTGGCATGGCATGCTCCAGTGTCTGCGAATCGTTGGCAGTAGTCTCGTCTTCCATGTATATCCCAACCGTGGGCATGGATTGCTCTGGCAATTCCCTCTCTGATACCAGCCTCTTCCCGGACTTCGTTCGCCTTGGGGTCAAGACGACCTCGGCCAAGAATGTCATCATTGAGTGGGCAAAGATGTTCGATTGGGGGCACATTGCAATTGTCTCTGGGGACCCCACAATCTATCGAAAGGAGGCCACAGAGTACCAGGAAGCCTTCGGCAATGCTGGCATTGGCAACTCTTACGCTTCGTTGATTGAGACAGATTGGCAAGGTATGTTGTTGAATATGGGCGCATTGAAGGATGGCAAGCGCCGCGTCGTTATGGTGTTCGGCAATGAGACCCTCTTCCGGATGGCGGTGTGTGCATCAGCAGAGGTCGGATCGAGGGAGGGAATGGTATGGATCTCTGTGGGGATACGATCGCGGTCTTGGTGGATTGTGAACGACGAGGCAGTCTTGCAACATTCAGCATCTTGCACAGGTAGCAAGGTAAGTTCTCTCTTGCAGGGCGCACTCTTCATCACAGGTCTCGGCAAGTCGGCAAGTCAGGCCAAGCAACCTTTGGACTGTTATGATGGGTATACTTCTGACAGTTTGCTTGACCATATTAACAAGTCAATTGCACAGGGCTACAACGATGTCACGGGAAATTCTACAGGTGCCATTGAACATCCTCACGTCGAGCTCATGGGAGCCGGTGCGGACGCGATCTGTGTACAAGCCAAGGCAATACAGCACATGCTCCTCGACCACGACATCTCGGAATTGCGCTCCCCGCAAGAAGCGGTGTACAACAAGGCCGTGAACTTCATCAGGCATGAGCTTCAGATCGAAGGTGTCTCGGGGCCGGTGAAGTTCTCCGGCAATGACAAACCCGGTCGGCTTGGTTTGTGGCAACTCAGTGGTTCGGAGAGAATTCCAGTTGGCACTGTGTACGAAAACGGCACTATCGAGACAGGTTTGAGTGAAGGCTTGCGGAACGAAACGTGGCTTCCAGCATTTCCGGAGCCACCATCGGAACCATTCCCAATAGGGTATGTTGTAGTATCTATTGGGGTATTCATGATTTTTTGTCCAGTCCTTCTTGGATGCATTGTGGGTCACAATGGAAGCATATCCGCTCTGTTTGCGTGGAAGCCAAAGGGCTCGCGAAAACAAGAAACCGCGAGCGTGTGAGACAGAGAAGAGTCTCAGCATTCCGAAAGTGCAGAGACTGTGCTCATCATGATGGCGATTGAATGGAGATGGAAATGGTATGAGAGGCTGAGGAAAGCCTACACAAATTCGAGACAGGCTGTGAACAGTCTGTGGCGAGCTAATAGTGGTTCGTACATTGATGATGGGCCATGATTTGCTTGCAGCGATGGGTACATCTACAGTTGTTGGCGAAGCCTTTTGCGATGCACAACTTGCATCAAGGCTGTGTGAGAAAGGAAGAAGATGTGAGTTTCACAATGGAAGCTCTTACGATGCACGTCGCATCAAGCTCCAGTGAGTGGCAGATGTAAATTAGTTTCCTCATATCGTGCAGTGCATGTTTTTGAGAAGTCTTTTCGTGTGCCGCTCTAAAACCTACTGTTCCTCTTTGAGTTTGTAGGTGAGTGAGTTGATGGCAAAGCCATCAACGTGTGTACAGTTGTTTTGAACCGAGCTTCGAATTGCAGGCGCTTTGTGGCTTTACAAAAGTTTTCAAGTTCGCATATTGTGAATGGGTTCTTTCCATATGCTTTCTACATCGGTGGGATGGAATAGTTGGTGCTTCGGTCGTATAACTACGACAAGTTGGGCGGCAAGCTCCATTTTCTTTGATGGGGATGCCTCTGCTTTCTTTGTTTCCAACAAGATGCTCATATGGAATCGTGTTGCGCTCCTTTCTAGCACCACTGGCAAGGCATATGACGCAGGAAGGTAGCTTATGCCGTATACCTTCTATTTCCGCTTGAAGAGTGTGGACATTTGGGCTGTGCTTTGTGTGGTCATTTCGAGCATAAAGGCATAGCTTTCTGATTCCAGCCTTTCCTTGAAAAGGAGAATGCGGTGAGGTTTCTTCGTAGCCTTGCTGAGATTTCTTTCGTGGCTGTTTAATAATTTTCAGCTCATGCCCACGTGGCTGGCCGATCGCTCTGGCGCAGGCAATTCGCATTTGAGGATGGAAAGGTGTGGCGCGCTTTACATCAAGGATTCAGCTGCCAATGGTTGGAGCTTCCGCCCGCGTGCCAGGTGCGAGATCGAGCGATGCGAGAGGTGCAAATCAATGCCAACCCGGAGAGCCCAAAACTCCTTAAATAAAAACATTGCTTAAAAGAACATGGGTCCTGCTTAGGATCCTTGAAAGCTCCTTTGCAGGAGTCAATGTTGACATGTTTGGCTTGGTTGTATAATAGCATGTTGCTTCGCAAGTTTTTGCTCAAGCTGCCTTTAGCTGCAAATGGCTTTGAATATGGTGTTTTTCCTCCTTCGAAGGAGGCATGGGCAAGCACATAAGTCGCTATTCTCAGTAGACAAGTTATCCATGACGTTCTGCTTAAGCAATCAGCTTTTGCAAACATCCTCAAGCAAGCTCCCATTGTGGGACCTTGTTCTGGGCACAGAATTTGGCCAGAGCATTTTCAGAGAGAGAGTTTTGGAAGAAGCTGATATTTTCTGGCTTCAATGCTGCCTGTGCAGAACATGGGTCCTGCTTAGGATCCTTGAAAGCTCCTTTGCAGGAGTCAATGTTGACATGTTTGGCTTGGTTGTATAATAGTATGTTGCTTCGCAAGTTTTTGCTCAAGCTGCCTTTAGCTGCAAATGGCTTTGAATATGGTGTTTTTTCCTCCTTCGAAGGAGGCATGGGAAAGCACATAAGTCGCTACTCTCAGGAGACAAGTTGTCCATGACGTTCTGCTTAAGCAATCAGCTTTTGCAAACATCCTCAAGCAAGCTCCCATTGTGGGACCTTGTTCTGGGCACAGAATTTGGCCAGAACATTTTGAGAGAGAGAGTTTTTGGCTTCAATGCTGCATGTGCAGAACATGGGTCCTGCTTAGGATCGAAAGCTCCTTTGGAGGAGTCAATGTTGACATGTTTGGCTTGGTTGTATAATAGTATGTTGCTTCGCAAGTTTTTGCTCAAGCTGCCTTTAGCTGCAAATGGCTTTGAATATGGTGTTTTTTCCTCCTTCGAAGGAGGCATGGGAAAGCACATAAGTCGCTACTCTCAGGAGACAAGTTGTCCATGACATTCTGCTTAAGCAATCAGCTTTTGCAAACATCCTCAAGCAAGCTCCCATTGTGGGACCTTGTTCTGGGCACAGAATTTGGCCAGAACATTTCCAGAGAGAGAGAAAGGTGTATTGACGCCTCCTCTTCTTTTGGAAGAAGCTGATAAGCTTCCCCCATAATCTCGTCTCTATATACCCAGCAGAGTGCAGGATTGACTTGGTCAAATTCTGCAAGCTCCTGCATCAAATGGAATTTGGGTTTGAATCTCCAAGCATAAATCCCAGCTTGTGTGGCTTGCTGCAAAAACTGCCATGATGCTTGGCAAACCTTGTGGGTGTTGTTGTCCAGAATGTGCACATTGCCGCTGTAAAGCTGGGGCCAAGCATTTCCTGTTAGCAACTTCCTTTGCAGGTCCCTCTGGGCATGTGGGCCCATCGAAACAGAAGCAAGGTCGCTGACATTCTCAGTATTGGCTTCAGCTGCATCCCTGAACAAGCTTGTAGTTCTTAAGGCTGACACCCCTCCAGCAAGGAAGAGGTCAGCCAGATTGTTCCTGAATCTTTTATTCGGCTCTTGCTCAGTCCTTGTTTCCAAGAACTTGTTCTTGGCATGCATCGACATGGTGATTCTATAGATTAGATACACATTGAGCCAGGCAAGCACATATAAACAACCTGCAGCACCGCACACAAGCAAACATGATGTCCAAGAGCAAAACCTTCTGGGTAAGCCGACATGTCCTGCCATGTTGGATCATGTTGCCTTTGGCAACTTCAAAAGAATCAAGGCCAAGCCCAACGCAGAAGTGCTGGAAGAGTTGTGTAGCAAAGGGTCATTGGCAACAGTGGCCAGGAATGTGTCGGCATCCTTTGCTTTCCAATCACAACTGATCAGTTTATGTTGCCTTATGCAGCCAGGTGTCTTCCATGATGTGTTGCAAAACCCGTGGCTCAGTAGGAAAAAGACACAACCCTGCAGCTCCAGGGCTCTTGTAGATCCTCATTCTTCAGGACATAGATCCATTCACTGGCATCCAAAGATTACAGCGCCTTGTTTTTTTTATAGGCCCTGCACCTTTCAATGCTAGAAGCCATACCCTTTGCAATAAGGGCCATATGTATGTGCAAAATTGGTGCTTCCACCTCTGGCTCCTTTGTAGGAGCATGAAGATCCTGAGAATGAGCCTGTTTCCATGCCCAATGCAAAACCTAAGGCCGAGCCAGGCAAGCACACACACACACAATTTTCTGCAAAACGCTCCTCTGTGAAAGCTACCAAAAAGCTGTCCTGAATCCTGGGGGCCCCAGTTGGGAATGGAGCTCGGTGACATCTTTAATGTCCCCGGATGTAGGCATATTCTTAGCCTTTGCCAGAGCAACCCTGACCCCTTCAAGGAACTCCTCCCCTTGTTTCACACAACCAGAGACTTGGGCAGGGATGTCTACCCACTCAGGTTTGCTGATGGCAGGCAAGTCTTTCAGAAAAACATGCTCAGGATTCTCAATCTTGATAGTCGAAGAGGAAGGGGCCCCAGGTCTTTGCATACCAGTACTTGGTGAGCTCTGGGACGGCGCCCTCCACCACCAAGCCAGGGTCAGCTGGGTCCACCTTGTGAAGCAGGTAGCACTCACTGAAGGCCTTGGAACACAGCCGGTCCTCAGGTTGAGTAGCATCTTGTGAGGTTGTGGAAGCTTGGTGGGGTTCCACATACTCGGCCACCCATTGCTGGGGCCGCTGGTGGAAAAGCATCTCCTTCATTCTGCTCAGGGTCATCATCAAAGTGTTTTTGAAGATCTTCTAAAATAGATGCAGCTTCTTGATATAGTTGTTGGCCATAGCTGGTTGCTCGTTTTCTTTTGAAAATGGGTCTCCAGGCCTTGTGGGCGATATCCACCTGTGGTTGGGGATCATGAGCACCCCCAGCTGGAGCATCACGGGCAGGGGCAACATGTCCGGTGGTCCTTGAAGGGCCCAGGCCTGGCTCATCCACCCCACCATCCACCCCACATCCACCCACCAGCATCCACCTCACCAGCATCCAGCCCCCCCACCCTCCTCTGCCATCCATCCTGCCCAATCTACTCTCTCATATGAGGCAAGAAGACTAATTCACCTCCCACTTGCCACCCCCCCGCCCCCTCCTCCCACCGCCACTGCGAAGGATTCATAAGCCCTTCAAAGGGCTTCCCAGTCTTTGGGTTGATGCCCTTTTTCACAAGGTCTTGCCATTTTCCTTGGTTGCAGTGGTCACTCGGGCAGGCTGCGCTTTGCTTTTGCTTTTGCAGCCCCCGAGCTTTGGAGCCGTCGGCTAAGCTCTTGTGGATCAAAGCGGAGGAAATTGTGCACCTGCCAGACATGTGCAAAGCTAGCCTCCTGCATAGGAGACAAACCAAGCAGGGATCCCACATACATTTCCTGAAAACTATTCGACACCCAACTCCTGAGCAGGAGTTAGTTTCACTGGAATGACATTTTATAGCAACCAGGCCTATGGAGCATATCCACCCACACCCCCACGTCTAAGTTCTTTCACAGAACTCTTTGCAATCTGCCTCAGTCAGATTGCCAGCCACTAGAGCCTCAATTGCTTGTTTAGCAACGGACTCCAAGAATGCCCTACTTTTTCCGGTCTTGCCAAATTGGCACACTTGTTTCTTGTTAAAGAAAAATTGTCTTATGGCAGCTTTGATTGTCGCCTTGTATCACATAATTTGGTATTTGTTTGGCTGTGGAGGCGGGTCCTGAGCAGGCTCTTCCAGAGCAGAGCTTGGGACCTTTGCTGCAGGGCAAAAAACTGTGCCTGTGGCATTTCCCTTTGCCTTGCTGCAAGCAGGCTTTTTCACCAAATTTGGAACTTCAGCTTCTTGGGGCCTGTGGTCATGGTAGCTACTTCAACTCGTCCTGTCTGGGCCGAGCGTGACCTGACTAGTGCTTTCCTGGCACCATCAAACCAACATGGCCTTGCTTCTGCCTGCATTTTAGCAGTAGTCAAAGGCACTGGGCCTGCAACAGGTGACCGACTTCATCTTCTGAAGCAGCCGAGGCACTTGAGGAGGCTATTTCATCCTGTGAAGAATCAACACATATGCTTGAACCAACAATGCTTCTGTTGGCCAAGGCTTTGTCCAAAGAGCCCAATGCCTGCCCCGACTGCCTGAGCCTTCTGGTAGGCCTTGGTAGGGGTCTCCTGGGCTCAGCATTGGCTAGGCAGGAGCAACAGTGGTATTTCAAAGTAAGCCATGTCATTGCTTGCCAAAGTCTTTTTGCTTTGAACATCATCTTGGCTGCAGCCAGACCGTTCCTGAGCAGTTAGACTGCGTCCACTGAATTCTATAGCATGACATGGTCACAGCTCAAAATCGCAGCCAAGGGTCCCTTTTCAGGTTTCTCTGCCAGCTGTGAGTGGCTTCACAGTGTTGATGCATTCTATAACTCTTCTCATTGCGTTGGAGATCTTTTTCTCAGTGGACATCTGGTTTCTCTTCTTCTGCCAGTGCAATTGTAGGCCTTGGGGTCAATAAAATCATTTCTATGATGAAGTCGGCACACATGTCCACTATCTTCTCCAGATCAGAAAGAAATTTTGTGGCATTCGGGGGTTGGTTTTGAATCGGGGGTTGGCTGGCCGTTCTGACAAGCATGCTGTGAGATTGCGTTGAGCAACGCCGTGCCCCCCCAACCCCAGGTGCGCACACCGCGCGCTTCGCGTAAAGGCTGTCAGCGCCGCGTAAAGCTTGACTCTTAGTCTGGAGAGCGAATCGCTCTCCGTGGGCAGAGACGCAAGAAAGGGCTAGGCCTGGGGCTTGATTGTGAGCAAGTTGCGCCATCCATAGAACACAAAAGCTGGTCGGCCTTCTACTGGGCTGCTGCTGCTGCTGATGCGAGAATACCCATGTTGCCGGCAGCAAGTGTACTGGCATCAGCAAGGAAAGGACAACAGGAGACTTTGGATAAACCGCAGACACATCACGAGCGTTTTGGTGCTTTGCCCGTTCGCTTGCTTGTTTGCAGCCTGCGGTCTGTCTGGTTCTTCAGTTTGTGTGTAGAGACAACAGCCATGAAAAAGCTCTGCCAGAATCTTTGTGATTGAAACAGTCAAGTGGCTGGCAACGACGTCGGGTTATAGCCGGTGCCTCTAGGTATAGCTTCAGATTAGACGCGAGCTGCGCGCATCTTCAAATTACTTAGCCTCCTTGCGCGCAAGCAGTTCTTCCATGAAACGGTGGATTGTCAGTCACGCCGCCGCCGCCTGTTCTTTTTCATTGTTATGGTTGCGTGAAATGCTGCGAACATGGTACTATTGCTGTCACTGCTGTTGCTAGCCGTTGTTGCTGCTCCTGTGGTTGCTGTTGTTGGGCGACGGCGGTGGTGGTAATGGTAGTGGTGATGGCGGCTGCGGCTGGCGCGGCTGCGGTCGAAGATGAAAAGTCGCTTGGCTGCGGCTGATGTTGTTTTGGTTGTTGTTGCTGTTTCTGTCGCTGGCGTTGGGATGCTGTTGCTGATGTCGCTGCTGCTGTTCTTCTTCTTGCCCTTGCTCTTGTTGACGCAGTTGCAGTTATCGTTGCTGTTGGCGCTGCCAGTGTTGTTGTCATTGCCACTGCTGGCCAGCTGCTATCGGCGTTGTTGTTGCTGCTGCTTGTTTTTTGTTGCTAACGGTTTCGCAGGCAGCCGCGGCAGCGGCTGCTAGCCATCGGTTTCGCGGTTGCTGCGGTGGTTGCAGTTCGGGTTTGTCGCTGTCGGCGTTGTCGTTGTTGCTGCATGGCTGTTGGTTTTGCTGGCAGCGGCGCCGCTGGTGTTGTAGGTTTGGCCCTCGCCGTTGTCGTTGCTGTTGCTGCGGTTGTTGCTTCTTGCTACTGTTACCTTTGCGGTTGGTGTAGCTCTTGCTTTTGTTGCTGCTGCTAATGATGCTTTGCTGTTGCTGCCGTTCTTGTCGTTGTTGCTGTTTCTATTGTCGTCTTCATTGTCACGACGGCTGCTGCTGCTGCTGTTGTTGCTACTGCTGTTGCTGCTGTTCCTGATGTTGTCGTCGATGACACTGATATTGGTATTGATGTTGGTGTTGGTGCCGTTGCCGCTGTTTCTGTTGCTTTTTCTGTTGCTGTTGCTGTTGCTGCTGCTGCTGCTGCTGTTGCTGCTGCTGCTGCTGCTGCTGCTGTTGCAGCGCTTGTTGCTGATTTGGTATGTGGTTCTGGCGCTTCCTCCGGTTGTCCTTGCTGCAACTTAGTAATTCTGCTTGTTGTTGCTGCTGCTACTCACAGGGGAACAGACTGCACCAGCCTGGCGTTGAAGACAATATACGCCTGTCAAACATCGCGCGCGCCTAGGCAAAAGAGGGGCCTTGCCCTGAATTTGTGCTACAGTTGACAGGCATCATAATTTCTTAAAGCACCGTGTTTACCGCAACGTGACCTTCGCGAATAATTGCTGGCTGGCTGGGGCCGTCAGCGCTGGAAACTATCGGCGAATCACGGTTGTGTGGGCCCTGAGCGCTGGTGGGCGAAATTGGAATAAACCCCCCTGTGCCCAACATTGTTTATTTGATTGAATCTCAGATTTTTCAATCGGCTGCCAACAATCGATTTTCAAAGCACCGACGTGAAAACCAAACTTTCGACAATCTATATTGTTGAGCAGTAGGCCCTTCAAATCACGCAAGCACCGTTGGCCAGGGGTTATAGGGCAAACATGTGTACAAACTGCACTGGGCAACCCGGAGAACCCTTCAGCAAGTATCACTGGGCATCAAATTGCAGGTCACCAGCTGCCAACCTGGAGCTGGCAGCTGGCAGCTGCCAGTCTGGAACCGGAAACTGCCAGCTCCAGACTCTAGCTGGCAGCTGCCATTCCGCGGCAGCTGCCAGCAGCTGACAGTCTGCAGCTGGCAGTCTGTCAGCTGGCAGTCTGCAGCTGGCAGTCTGCAGCTGGCAGTCTGCAGCTGGCAGTCTGCAGCTGGCAGTCTGCAGCTGGCAGTCTGCAGCTGTCTGCAGCTGGCAGCCTGCAGCAAGTTTTGGTCACAAAACCCTTCAAAATCCCGACCCCCGTTTTGTGACCGTTCCGACCTCGGAACGGTCACAAAACGGGAGTCTGGGACAAAAACCGTTCTTTCTGGCTTGGGGGGTCGGGGGGTCCCCCGGGACCCCGCCGAAATTTTGTGACCATTCCGAGGTCGGAACGGTCACAAAACGGGGGTCGGGATTTTGAGGGGTTTTGTGACCAAAACTTGCTGCCGGCTGCCAGCTGCAGGCTGCCAGCTGCAGGCTGCCAGATGCAGACTGCCGGCTGCAGACTGCCAGCTGGAGACTGCCAGCTGCAGACTGCCAGCTGCAGACTGCCAGCTGCAGACTGCCAGCTGCCAGACTGCCAGCTGCAAACTGTCAGCTGCCAACTCCAGACAGGCATCTCACAGCTCTGCACTGGCAGCTGCCGCGGAATGGCAGCTGCCAGCTCCGGACTGACAGTCTGGAGCTGGCAGCTGGCGGTTTCCGGTTCCAGACTGGCAGCTGCCAGCTGCCAGCTCCAGGTTGGCAGCTGGTGACCAGTGCTGTTTGTTGAAGGGTTTTCTGGGTTGCCGGCAGTGCAGTTTTTATACATGTTTGCCCTATGGCTCCTGGCCAAGGGTGCTTGCGTGATTTGAAGGGCTTAGATTGTCGAAAGTTTGGTTTTCACGTCGGTGCTTGGAAAATCGGATATTGGTCCTATTGGTAGTCGATTGAAAAATCTGAGATTCAAACAAATGAGCAATGTTGAGTTTAGTGCCAATTTCGCCCACCAGCGCTCAGGGCCCACGCAACCGTGATTCGCCGATAGTTTCCAGCGCTGACAGCCCCAGCCAGCCAGCAATTATTTGTCGAAGGTCACGTTTCGGTCAACCCGGTGCTTTAAGAAATTATGACGCCTGTCAACTGTAGCACAAATTCAGGGCAAGGCCCCTCTTTTGCCTAAGCGCGCGTGATCATTGAAAGGCATATCTGTTCTTCAAGGCCAGGCTGGTGCGCTCTGTTCCCCTGTGAGTAGCAGCAGCAACAACACGCAGAATTACTAACTTAAGAACAGCTTGTCGAACTGCAGCTAGAACCACAACCCCAACCAAATCAGCAACAAGCGTCGCAGCAGCAGCAGCAGCAGCAGAAGCAGCGACGACAATGGCAACAGCAACAGCAACAGAAAAAAACAACAGAAACAGCGGCAACGGCACCAACACCAACATCAATGCCAATATCAGTGTCATCGACGACAACATCAGGAGCAGCAGCAACCGCAGTAGCAACAACAGCAGCAGCAGCAGCCGTCGTGACAATGAAGACGGCAATAGAAACAGCAACAACGACAAGAGCAGCAGCAACAGCAAAGCATCATTAGCAGCAGCAACAAAAGCAAGAGCTACACCAACCGCAAAGGTAACAGTAGCAAGAAGCAACAACCGCAGCAACAGCAGCAACGACAATGGCGAGGACTAATTAAACCTACAAAACCAGCGGCGGCGCTGCCAGCAAAACCAACAGCCGCGCAGCGTCGACAGCGACAAACCCGAACTGCAACCACCGCAGCAACCGCGAAACGATGGCTAGCAGCAGCTGCCGCGGCTGCCTGCGAAGCCGTTAGCAACAAAAACAAAAACAACAATAGCAGCAGCAACACCAACAGCAGCAGCAACAACAATGGCAATAGCAGCTGGCCAACAACGGCAACGACAACAACAATGGCAGCGCCAACAGCAACGATAACTGCAACTGCGTCAACAAGAACAAGGGCAAGAAGAAGAACAGCAGCAGCGACATCAGCAACAGCATCCCAACGCCAGCGACAAAAACAGCAACAACAACCAAAACCGCATCAGCCGCAGCCAACAGCAGCAACATCAGCGACTTTTCATCTTCGACCGCAGTCGCGCCCGCCGCAGCCGCCATCACCACTACCATTACCACCACCGCCGTCGCCCAACAACAGCAACAACAGGAGCAGCAACAACGGCTAGCAACAGCAGTGACAGCAATAGTACCATGTTCGCAGCATTTCACGCAACCATGACAACAATGAAAAAGAACAGGCGGGGGCGGCGTGACTGAGAATCCGCCGTTTCATGGAAGAACTGCTTGCTCGCAAGGAGGCTAAGTAATTTGAAGATGCGCGCAGCTCGCGTCTAATCTGAAGCTATACCTAGAGGCACCGGCTATAACCCGACGTCGTTGCCAGCCACTTGACTGTTTCAATCACAAAGATTCTGGCGGAGCTTTGTCATGGCTGTTGTCTCTACACACAAACTGAAGAACCAGACAGACCGCAGGCACAAACAAGCAAGCAAGACACAGGCGACAGCTGCAAACAAGCAAGCAAACGGGCAAAGCACCAAAACGCTCGTGATGTGTCTGCGGTTTATCCAAAGTCTCCTGTTGCCCTTTCCTTGCTGGTGCCAGTAAACTTGCTGCCGGCAACTTGGATCGTGCGATATTCTCGCATCAGCAGCAGCAGCCCAGTAGAAGGCCCACCAGCTTTCTATGGATGGCGCAACTTGCTCAGAATCTACAAAAACAAACAAGTCAGCCCCCAGACCTAGCCCTTTCTTGCGTCTCTGCCCACGGAGAGCGGTTCGCTCTCCATACTAAAATCAAACTTTCCGCGGCGCTGATAGCCTTTACGCGTGCAAAGCGCTGGTCGGACAGCGCTGCTCAACGCAATCTCACAGCATTCTTGTCAGAACGGCCAGCCAACCCCCGATTCAGAGCCAACCCCCGAATGCCAAAAAAAATCTTTTCAGCCTCCAGCCATCTCTTGTCATCCAAGCCTTTGGGAAATACATTTCAGGACTTTGGCCAGGTCATCAGGCTGGCTTGTGTTGGACCGCCTCATTGCCAGCTAAAGGCAGCTTGAGCAAAAGCTTGCGAAGCAACACGCTATTACACAACTCCTGCAAAGGAGCTTTCAAGGATCCTAAGCAGGACCCATGTTCTGCACATGCAGCATGGGTGCCAGAAAATAGCTTCTTCCAAAAGAAGAGGAGGTGTCAATACACCTTTTTTATCTCTCTGGAAATGTTCTGGCCAAATTCTGTGCCCGGAACAAGGTCCCACAATGGGAGCTTGCTTGAGGATGTTTGCAAAAGCTGATTGCTTAAGCAGAATGTCATGGATAACTTCTCTCCTGAGAATAGTGCTTTCCCATGCCTCCGTTATTTCAAAGTATTGCCAGCTAAGGGCAGCTTGAGCAAAAACTTGTTAACATAAACATGACTCCTGCAGGACCCATGTTCTGCACATGCAGCACTGAAGCCAGAAAATTTAAGCAATGTTTTCTGAAAAACATTACTTAAATAAGGTGAAAAAACGCTTTACATATGAAATGTTTTTCCCAAAAGCATCTCTGATGCTTGGGTTCTGCTTTAGGTTTTCTCTTAAGGTGCCTGGGAGCGATACAAGCTGTGACGACGGAGATAAGAATGGATTTCCATTTCGTTGTGCTGCAGACCGGGCGTGCGATGCTGGCTGGGGGTGCAGACCGGGCGTACGAGGCTGGCTGGGGGGACGGCGGTGTGGGGCTGGCTGGGTGCGCGAGACTGGCGCGGTGGACGCTCGTGACAAGCGGAAACCGCCTCCGAGCGAGACGGGCGCGGGGGACGCTCGTGACAGGCCGAAACCGCCCCCCTCGGGACATGCGGAAACCGCCCGCGAGCGAAACTGGCGCGGTGGACGCTCGTGACAAGCGGAAACCGCCCCCGAGCGAGACGGGCGCGGGGGACGCTTGTGACAGGCCGAAACCGCCCCCGAGCGAGACGGGCGCGGGGGACGCTCGTGACAGGCCGAAACCGCCCCACAGGCCGAAACCGCCCCCGAGCGAGACGGGCGCGGGGGACGCTCGTGACAGGCCGCAACCGCCCCCGAGCGAGACGGGCGCGGTGGACGCTCGTGACAGGCGGAAACCGCCCTCGAGCGAGACTGCACGGTGGACGCTCGTGACAGGCCGAAACCGCCCCCGAGCGAGACGGGCGCGGGGGGGGGACGCTCGTGACAGGCCGAAACCGCCCCCGAGCGAGACTGGCGCGGTGGACGCTCGTGACAAGCGGAAACCGCCCCCGAGCGAGACGGGCGCGGGGGACGCTTGTGACTGGCCGAAACCGCCCCCGAGCGAGACGGGCGCGGGGGACGCTCGTGACAGGCCGAAACCGCCCCCGAGCGAGACGGGCGCGGGCTTCGCTCGTGACAGGCCGAAACCGCCCGCGAGCGAGACTGGCGCGGTGGACGCTCGTGACATGCGGAAACCGCCCGCGAGCGAGACTGGCGCGGTGGACGCTCGTGACACGCGGAAGCCGCCCGCGGGCGAGACTGGCGCGGCGGACGCCCGCGAGCGAGACTGGCGCGGTGGACGCTCCTGACATGCGGAAAACCGCCCCCGAGCGAGACTTGCGCGGGGGACGCTCGTGACATGCGGAAACCGCCCGCGAGCGAGACTGGCGCGCTGGACGCTCGTGACATTGGGAAACCGCCCGCGTGCGAGACTGGCGTGGTGGACGCTCGTCACATGGGGAAACCGCCCGCGAGCGAGACTGGCGCGGCGGACGCTCGTGACATGCGGAAACCGCCCGTGAGCGAGACTGGCGCGGTGGACGCTTGTGACATGCGGAAACAGCCCGGGAGCGAGACTGGCGCGGTGGACGCTTGTGACATGCGGAAACCGCCCGCGAGCGAGACTGGCGCGGTGGACGCTCGTGACATGCGGAAACCGCCCGCGAGCGAGACTGGCGCGGTGGATGCTCGTGACATGCGGAAACCGCCCGCGAGCGAGACTGGCGCGGTGGACGCTTGTGAGATGCGGAAACCGCCCGCGATCGAGACTGGCGCGGGGGACGCTCGTGACATTCGGAAACCGCCCGCGAGCAAGACCGGCGCGGTGGACGCTCGTGACATGCGGAAACCGCCCGCGAGCGAGACTGGCGCGGTGGACGCCCGTGACATGCGGAAACCGCCGCGAGCGAGACTGGCGCGGTGGACGCTCGTGACAGGCGGAAACCGCCCGCAGGCGAGATGGCGCGGTGGACGCTCGTGACAGGCGGAAACCGCCCGCGAGCGAGACTGGCGCGGTGGACGCTCGTGACATGTTTCCGCCCGCGAGCGAGACTGGCGCGGTGGACGCTCGTGACATGCGGAAACCGCCCGCGAGCGAGACTGGCGCGGTGGACGCTCGTGACATGCGAACAACGCCCGTGAGCGAGACTGGCGCGGTGGACGCTCGTGACATGCGGAAACCGCCCGCGAGCAAGACTGGCGCGGTGGACGCTCGTGACAGGCGGAAACCGCGGTGACCGCCAACAGTGGTTCGATGGTGAGGTAGATTCTCTCAAGCAGGAACCGGCTCGTTTGGCAGGGGGAACCACAGGTGTGCCCAGGGCAGATGAGCTAGTCCAAGCTTGGGCCCCACAGATTTTAGCGTGACCATTTCCAAGACCAGAAGCTTCTTGCGCGTGCTTGTTTGCAAGACGGGAAAGGTGTGCTTTTTGTGTCATAGTTGCGAAGTTGATTCGCTGACCCGTGTTGCCGTGGCGTTGTCGGACTTGAGTTCGCATGATGTTGGAGAACATTTACACACACTAATTCACGCTAATTGACGCTAATTGACGCTAATTGATGGTTTGGCCACGTTACGGCGCAATTAGCGAAATTTAGTGATCGATTAGTGTTCATTAGTGTCAATTAGTGTCAACTAGTGTTCAAATGTCTTGGATGTAGCCTCAGCAGTCCAGCCGTATCCTAGCCCCCTTTTGCGTGCCGGCCCTATGACTTCAGCGGTATCGCCCTCTGAAGTGGAAGCTGCCCTCAGTGCTGTGGCAGCCGAGCAGACCCAAGACGACCGCAAAAAGGCAGAGCGCAGTCTGCCTGAGCCCGGGCCAAACGTATCCATGAAACCTCGCGCCCTCAAAAAGAGTTTTGGGAGCCAGAGGAACGAAGCTCAGGAAAGCCCAGGCGCCCTCCCACAGGAGATCACCCATGCTGGTGGGAAAACCGTCTCTAAGCATCAGCTTAGTTACGCATGAATCGTGGTTGCGGAAATGGGTGTCAAGTGTGCAGGTATGGAACCCAAACTGTTTGGAAGCCTGGTTTCGACCCCACGCGCTGGTGGTCAAATACTGACATGGAGGGCTGACTGCCCAGGAAGGCTCTTGATAATATTTGATAGACCTCAGAAAACAACTCACCCACAAACGAAAATCCAGGGATGACCCCTGTGGACGCTCGTGACATGCGGAAACCGCCCGCGAGCGAGACTGGCGCGGTGGACGCTTGAATCCGCCCGCAAGCGAGACTGGCGCGGTGGACGCTCGTGACATGCGGAAACCGCCCGCGAGCGAGACTGGCGCGGTGGACGCTCGTGACATGCGGAAACCGCCCGCGAGCGAGACTGGCGCGGTGGACGCTCGTGACATGCTGAAAACGCCCGCGAGCGAGACTGGCGCGGTTCGTGACATGCGGAAACCGCCCGCAAGCGAGACTGGCGCGGTGGACGCTCGTGACATGCGGAAAGTCGCCCGCGAGCGAGACTGGCGCGGTGGACGCTCGTGACATGCGGAAATCGCCCGCGACGAGACTGGCGCGGTGGACGTTTGTCGACATGCGGAAACCGCCCGCGAGCGAGACTGGCGCGGTGGACGCTCGTGACATGCGGAAACCGCCCGCGAGCGAGACTGGCGCGGTGGACGCTCGTGACAGGCGGAATCCGCCCGCGAGCGAGACTGGCGCGGTGGACGCTCGTGACAGGCGGAAACCGCCCGCGAGCAAGACTGGCGCGGTGGATGCTCGTGACATGCGGAAACCGCCCGCGAGCGAGACTGGCGCGGTGGAAGCTCGTGACATGCGGAACCCGCCCGCGAGCGAGACTGGTGCGGTGGACGCTCGTGACATGCGGAAACCGCCTGCGAGCGAGACTGGCGCGGTGGACGCTCGTGACATGCCGGCGAGCGAGACTGGCGCAGTGGACGCTCATGACATGCGGCAACCGCCGCAAGCGCGGCTCCATGTGAACAGCTTCGGCGTTCCAGGTACGCCAAAATTGTCCTTTTTGCCGCACACCTGACCCGAACAAACGGTGCCAATGTGTTTCTAGGACGAACCCTCTCTTCAGAAGCTGTAGCCTCTTGGGGTTCGCCCTACTTATTTGGAAGCAGCCTGGAAGCACGTTGACATGAATATGCTGAGCACACTCGGCCCAAACAAAAGGGCGCATGAACATCCGAACAGCTCACCCCGGTCTACTCAGATCGTGGCAACACTGTGTCTCAGCCTTGTTTCGGACAGGCGTCAGACCCACCAAGTGACCGAGGCTTGTCCACACCGAGCCCCCCGCAAAAGCGCAGCGCCGGCCCCGTCTCAACACACCTGCGGCGAATCCACCCAACTTGCCATCCAATTGACAACGTGCGCGGCCCTTTCCACAAAGTCACCAGTTGCAATTGGTTGTGAATGGGAAAATAGGTGGAGAAACTAACGAATCCAAGCAAGCTTACGAAGCAAGTTTGTGAAGGCCACGTGCACGGCTCCATGTGAACAGCCCGGCGTTCCAGGTGCGCCAAAATTGTCTTTCGTGCCGCACACCTGACCCGAACAAATGGTGCCAATGTGTTTCTAGGACGAACCCTCTTTTTTTCAGAAGATGTAGCTTCTTGGGGTTCGCCCTACTTATTTGGAAGCAGCCTGGAAGCACGTTGACATGAATATGCTGAGCACACTCGGCCCAAACAAAAGGGCGCATGAACGTCCCAACAGCTGACCCCGGTCTACTCAGATTTTCATAACACTCTGTCTCAGACTTGTTTCAGACAGGCGTCAGACCCACCAAGTGACCGAGGCTTGTCCACACCGAGGCAGACCAAATGGATGGCGCGCTGCGAAAATGGCTCAGGAAACGGTCACTGCTTCTTCTTTGCTTGCCTCCAAGATGTTGGAGTTTCAGTCTGGGCCAAAAACAGGTCTGGGCCACAAACACGAGCTCAGATGGGTGTAGAGCCTTGCTTCCAATTTGGGAGTGGTAGTTTGTGCGGATCCATTTTCGGATTTCTGCGATTGGTTCTTCATGATGAATCAGATGACTTCGTGCCTTCCATGTAGTGCGGGGCCTGTCATGTTTCACCCGTGCCTTTGCCTTTTTCTCTGTGCTTGGTCAGAGCACAGGCTGCTGGCTGCCAATCCGGCTTGAGTCGCGGTTGCTCTCCTTCTTCATCTGTTTTGGGGTTGATTTCCCAACTGTGAACAACTTAAATCTTGGTTTGCCTTCGGACCCTTGAGCCGGAAAACAACGGGACCCACATGCCATGGGGAGTGAGGCTGGTTTGCTTTTGGGTTCCCGGGCTCCTCTTGTTTAAGACAATTATTGCTTATTTAAAGCGTTTTTCTTATTTAAGGAGTTTTGGGCTCTTTGGGAAATGCCCACACCCTGCAACTTCGATACCAGGAAGGCAAGTGCGCACGCCAGAGCCTGCCTTCCCACCATTTCCCACCTGCCTTGCTCTGCTTCAGCACTTTCTGCCATCCGACCTGCACGCACCGGAGCTGTCGCGCGTTGTGACGATCGATCGGATCCAGCACACTAGCGACGCAGCCAGCGCATCCAGCGCATGCCACGCACATCCAATGCTCGGATGAGGACGCGAAGAGGAGCACGTGGCACAAACCACTGCCCTTCAAATCCTCTTCTGAGGACGACGAACGCCAGGCGCAGCACTTTCGCAAGGTCAAGTGCAGATTTCGTGGCAGGCGCAGCACTTTCGCAAGATCAAGTACAAATTTCGTGGCAGGCGCGGCACTTTCGCAAGGTCAAGTACAGATTTCGTCACACGTGGGCAAGCTTCCCCAGGTGCCCACTGAGAAGGGGAAGAAGCGCAAGAGAGGAGGAGATGATGACGAGGACCCAGGCGAGAAGCGGGAAGCGATGATCAACATGCTGCCCAAACCCATCCAGCGCGAGCTGCGGGTCCTGCGTCTGCCGGACAACCTGTGCGGCCACTCGGCCTTCCACTTCAACAAGATCGTGCGCTACACATAGCGTGCCAGGGGCTCGGTTTGGTGGATCGACGCGGTGAACTCCTACTTCCAGCGAGCTTTGTGTGGAGGGTGAGATTATGCAGCACATCTTGCACCGGGAGGAGATCCTCGACATGGTGGCCAAGGGTTTGCATGGGAAGCGTACCGTGGCCAAGCAGCTGATCATTGCGCTCGGTTTCGGTGGAAGTCCTGGAGAGCACGAGGGATTGTAAATCTGTAATTGTGAGCCATGTCAGTCTTTCAGAATAGAATATGAACAGTGTCTCCCAGGTTGCACTCACTGCGCAATCTTTGGGGAAGGCCAGCAGCAAGAGAGATGAGCTCAATGATAGACAGAGCCCCAGGAATACACCATCATAGTTTTGCCATCGGCATGAGCCCAGAGTGGGAATGTTGCTGGTAGGTCCTCATGCTTTAAGCTGGATTCCTGCATGAGTATGGTATGCCTGGGTCATCAGGCCTAACATTGTTCCAAAACTGTAGTAGGCCACCTGGTTGGAAAATGCTCTGGAAATGCTCTGGGCTCTCCTGGAAATCCTACAAGGGTCAACATATGCAACTTCAGTGGTCTCTTCCTCACTTGTCCTGGGGTTGGAGCAAGGGCAGTCCTTGATGATAGTGGGCTCTGCAGAGACTGCCTTGCTTTCTGAAAACACCCTGGGCACATTGTTGGGGTGTTGTCCCCAGGAGCCACAGCTGGCCACCTTGGCCAGGGCAGGGTGCTTCAGCCCATCCAGAAAAGCACTGTGTGCAAGCAATGGCAGAGGTGTCACCAAAAGTCCACAGCCAAAGCAAGTGAGTCTGCAACACTGATTCTGACTTCAAGTGTCGCAGGATGATATGCGCGAGATCCTGGCAGAACTGGTAAGGATAAACCTGCGCCAGTTTCGTTCTGCTTCCGAAAGTGCCAGCATTTCCCTCGAGGGGTTGATGCTCATGTTTGGCAGAACTGGTAAAGTTCTTACACTTCTGAAAATCGGCCTCATTACCTCATTACCTCTGGAGGGAGGCAATGCGTCAAGCTGGTTGGCTTGAGGCTTCTTAGTCCGGATTCAGGATCTTTTAGTCCATATGCACAGAAATGGAAATCTCCCCAAGTCACGGATGGATTTGATAGCAGTTGCTGCATGCGGTGCAAAGTACCAAATCCGGGATGTCTGAGGATTTTCATGAAGTATCTTCCGTGCTTCAACTGATATCGCGCAATGGATGCCACAAATTCAACCATCGGGATGTAGCGCCTTTGCTTTTCCCAGACCTTGTGTTGGTCTTGTTGGATGTGCTGCATGTTCGACCATGGTCCACAGACTGGTGCCATGAGGATGACATATGACATCAGGTGCTTGCTCTCCATGACCATGTGTTGCCCCCTGGATGTCAATCCGGCGCGGGTGTCAACTTGAGTTCCAACCTTCAGACCTGTGAGTGCGCAGCAATGACTGAATCTGGCACTTCCTGCAAAGATCTCGCGAACGTGGATCTTTCCTTCACGTACACAACTCCAATGTGCTTGTTCAGGACTGGATGTCATGTCTTCCACGAACATGTTCTCTGCAGGTCAAGGTACTGCAGGATTGGGAGTTGACTTTCCTGCAATGCGTACTGGTCTTGAGGATGTTGGCTTCGGATGTGGTCTGGATGATCCTTTCTTCTGGGAATCTGCTGCGGAACTTCCTTGTTCTCTCTGCAGGGATTCCTTCTCATCTGGTCTCAGGAGTTCGATTCCAGGTTTTGCCGGAGGGGTTGTTTCATCCTTCCTGACCTTTGTCATGTTGACTTTGATGAGTCTTGTCCGTGGATCAAGTCCAACCATTGATCCTTCAAGAGAAATGACCTTTATTTCTCCTTTGCTTCCATCGGAACGGATCTTGGGTTTGTCTTCCTGCCAGTAAAGTACCTTGTCCTTCACCTGAAGAGGTTTGGAGCTCGTTCGGAAATTCTGAGCAAGGTCTCTTCGGATGTCTTCGGATTGGCGAGCTTCTTGGAACGCTTGCTTTGACAACTGCGTGATCTGGATTGCTGTCAGCTCCTCGTCGTTCCTGTCGATCGTCAATTGCGTTGGAGTTGCGACATCAAGCTGGATGAGATCTGCTGGTCGTCTTCCGAATGCAAGTTCCAATGGTGTTACACCCCCGTAGGTGACGGTTTGATTTCTGACAGTTGCAGCTGCTTTCGCAAGCTGTATGTATGTCACTTTCTTGAGTGGCGCAGGTGCTGTGCCTGCCTTGATTGCGTTGAGCGTGATCTTGAGTTGCGCCTTCAGGACTGCTGCTTCAGCTCGATTTGGCCACGGTGTGTTCGGCGAGCGAGATCGGTGTGATGTCGAGGAATTGGTTCCCATGTCTCCGTCATGAAGGCTTGATCTCCGACAACTGATTTGGGCTGCAAGTGGTGCTGGTCGAAGTAGTCACTGAGAACAGTGATGTTCTCGGATTCTTGTGTTGTTGTCACTACCTCTGCAGTGAGCAATGTCGTTGCTCCATCCAGGATGACAAAAACAATGATGTGTTCTCCAGTACCTGACAGTGATTATTGAATGTCATGTCTCCGAATGTGTCCGCTCTAAGTCCACTCGTTTTGCTTCGGATTTTGTCAAATAGGTCGTATGTTGATTTAGCAAGTGAAGCGCACGAGGTGTAAATCGAAATTGGTCTGTGTTCATGTGATGATGCTGAAGGTGGAGTTTTCGCAACTCTTCGGGCTTAGACAATCGCTGGTGGATTCTTCCTCGGGCAAGTGGAGGCGATGTTGGTTCATCTGGGGATTTTGCATCAGGATCTGGCTCAATGGTCGACCGGCCTTTCTTCCACTTTTTTCCTGACAACGTCAGCCGAGAACGTACAGCAGAAATCATTGATGCATCCAAAGGCGGAGATCCAGAAATCCGAGAAGGCAATTGGAGACTTACCTCCCAGGCGAACAAGCACATGATCAACCTGTGGAAGGGTAAGACCATTTTCACCTTCTGCAGCAGCCAGGATCATCGACACATTCCTTTGCTCCATTCTTTGTGAACAATGCCTTGCGAGGCGTGACATGCACACGGGTGAGCTGCTTGTTCTTCTTGTCGAGTATCCAATGGTCCTGCTTGAGAGACCCAATGATCTTGGGAGTTGCTGTGTCCTCCTTCGTCTCGGGTGCTTCACAAACAGTTTCACTCTTCGGATTATCCCCGGAGGGAAACTTGCTGCTGTTGTCATCATCGTAGACGTAGTTGGTGAGGCCCTTCTTGGCACACTCTCCATGGACTCTTGCCACTCCAGCAAGATCGACGAGGCGTGTCCTGTACCGGATACTGGAACTGCTTCATGGTCCATGTCAAAGGCCTTGCAGGTGATCTTGTCAGACGCACTGTGCCTTGTTCAAGGATGCCGATGTTGGTGCTGGCTGGAGGTGTCGTATGATACCTGAGGCGCAAGGTCCAGTTGACGTTGGCTGTCTTTCCATTGGCAAATGTGCACTCTTGGTCTCGGCCGGGATGAGGTCTTTCATGGGTTCGATGGCCTGAGTAAAGCGCTGGATTGCATGCCACCTGCCCATGGATCTGGTACATCCGTTGTCCACGATCGCATACGTCGGATTGTGCTGCGGGTTGATGACAGGCGCCAGCAGCTTTGTGGCCAAAAGGCTCTGATTGGCTGTCACTGTGCTCTGAAACTGTATCGGATTGGATCAGCTTCTCTTGGATGGCTTCTTTCTCAATCATCCCTTGTCCTGCGCTGGATGTCTCATGGGATGAGTACCAGCCATGTGACTGAAACCGGCATATGTAGGGTTTGTGGATGGTGCAGCCTGCTGGATGGCGGGCTGCTCCTCCGTTTTCTCTCCTGTGGCTGCGAACGTTTTGGACTTTCTTTTGTCATGTCCGCCTTTTCCTTTGCCATTGTCATAGGATGGATAACCTTTGGTTCCATCATAGGAATATCGGGATTTTCCTTTCTTCCCTTTCTTTCCTTTGCCTTTTCCCCAATATGCCTGGTTGTAGGGATCATGATTTTTGTTGGCCATATTGGCCTTCCCGCCGGAGCCGCGCTGGGTTTTCCCTTTTCCCTTTCTTTTCTCCAGTCTGAAATTCCGCCAAGACACTCTTCTTGCTCCTGAAGGTCGGATGGATGGATCTTGGATGAATGTTCTTGTCGTGATGAAGAGCTCGTGGTACTGTGTCTTCAGCATCTCATAGGAGTAGTTGTCGAGCGTGATGTTCTTCAAAGACATTGCGCTGATCAGTCGTTCTCTCTCTGCTGATCCGAAAATTCACTCTGGATTATGAAAAATTGTGCTATGAGATTATCAGTGAAGGGAAATGCTTCCTTCCGTCTTCGCTGCATACCTGTACTGTATTGCCTGAGGACTTGTGGATCGTCCTCCTGTAGCAGCTGTGGAGGCGGTGCTCTGGCACCAACTGCTTGTTGTTGCTGAGCATTCCTTCTGTTGTTTACTTCCTGCACGGAAGCTCTGAACTCTGGCGACTGTGCCGTGTATGTTGGCATCATGTCCATCCAGGCTGCCTTCAATCTTTTGAGAATGATGTCAAATTTGGATGTGAAAATGAGGAACTCGAGGTTGTTTCTTCGGCGATTGAAAAAGCTGACAAGTCTGTACAGGTACACGTTGGTTGAGCCCTTGAGAAAGTACTGCTTGAGCGTGTTCTTGAAGTAGTTCACACCTTCTGCAGGATCTTGAAGCAATGCGTTGTCGAGTACATGAATGCATCTCCAGCGAGCCTGCTTTTGAGGAGAGGTCCTTGCTTGGATGCTTCGATTGTCATGAAGGTTGTCCAATCATCGACGAGTTCTTCATATCTAAACCAGCTGACTTTTCCGTCGTACGATGGCGGCTGCTTGGCGGTCATCGATACATTCAGTGTCTCTTCCGTAAAGCCGGATGATCTGGCATTACTGGAATAGGCCTCCATGAGACCTTCTCCATCGGATGACATGTTTTGGATTTTGCGGAAAACCTGCTCCGCTACCACAAGTGTATCCCACTGCCGGGGGTACTTTATCCCAGGAGGGAACAACTACCTTGTGGTAGAAGAGGATTTTGTTGTGGTCCCTGGATCTTTTTCGCGGGTTCCAAGTGTCAATGCTGATGGATTGAGATTGGATTAGCCCTGGTGGTTTGTGGATCGGATTACACTGTAAGCGGTCCGGCGAAGGCTATATACATCTGCGGTGAAATGAGCAAAGAAAAAGGCCTTGAGCCATAGCGGTTGCTCGGAAATCAATCGGTCAACAAAAAGCACACACACACACTTTTCTGAAGAGTCCGAGGCAGCTGAACGTTGAGGGAGCCGTTGAACAAGACACAAATCTTCAAGCCGAGGAAAAAGAAATCAAAGCTATATACACGGAATGGTTCAAGTCATGCAGGTACATGGAGATGGCCGGTCTCCACATCCCACTGCGCTACCCAGCTTCGTTGGTCAGGGTAAGTAGCGCAGTGCACTGAAATCCAGTGGAAGTGACTCCCTTCCGCCGTGCAATAGGCGGGTTCACACACACACAACCGCCCAATGGGCCAACAGGCGGGAAAAGAAACCGGTGGCGTGTGAAACGTGGATGCAAGCTCACTCCTGCTTCTTGACCTTGGCGTAGGGCTTCGCGTTGCCTTTGATGAGGTCCCAGCGTTTGCGGGCGTCTTCTTCGGTGATTTCCAGGGCGAACATGAGGTGGAGTTTCAGTGCGATTGCTTTGTAGGCCGGCCTGGCAGACTTGAGCTTGCGCAAGGCGTTGTCCATATCGTCAGTCCACTGCAAGGGTGTCGTCGATGCCGGTGAACAAGGTGGCAGCGGTGGCGGAGGCGACGATGGAGGGGGACCGGGAGGTGTGGATGGAGCCGGTACGATTTGCGTCGAGTGTGCTGTATGCGCGGTTTTGCCGTCGAAGATGAAGAAGATGAGGGGGAAGATGGCGACTTTGCGGGTGATGCCGGTGATGCCGGTGATGCCGGTGATGCCGGTGACGCCGGTGATGCCGGCGACGGTCCATCCGGTGGAGCGGTAGGTGGTGACGGTGATCGGTATTGGCGGAGAATATGGAGCGATGGCGTGTGTTTGGCAGACGCCTGCATAATGTGGATCCTGCATTGGCCATGTAGTTGGGTCCAGAGAACTTCGGCGCGGTAGGCGTGATAGATGAGGTCAAGGTAGAATCGACATTGTTCGCGAGCACGCCGTCGGGGTGGGCCAACGAAGGTGGGGAAGAGCGCGATGATGCGGTGCTCGCCTTGGGTCTCGTGGACGCTCTGGCATTCGATGGTGTAGAATGGTGGGGTAGAGCGGCATTTCGATTGCGACGAGCAGAGAGTACAAGCCAGTCGTCGAGGTCGACGGACGGGCCTCTTGAGGGTGAGCGGGATCGAGTTGTCTCAGCCGGAACGGGGTTGTGTTCCAGCTCCGCTCGTTCAAGGCTTGGGGGTATTCCTGGGTCAGCTCGATGAGACAGGCGGAGTCCTCATGGATCCGCTTCAGCAATTTGAGTAGCATCTCGTAAGCAACAAGGTCACGGAGGTGAATGAGTTGCTCAAGCCCGATCGGATGTCGGCCACGCACGTGGTCTGAGTGTGGTGTCATGAGCAACGAGACATGGAAGATGGCATGACGTGTCCGTGAGACCATGGCATGAGCCCATGACATGACATGTCGGCACGAACCACATGACAAGAATGAAGTACATGCATGACAAGACGACAGGGAACAAGAAACACGAATGGGAGACACGGAAAAGGGCTGTGCCATGGCCCAAGTCGTGCGTGGTGGGTGGCTGGGCGCAGTCTTTTTCTTGGTCAGCGGAGGCGGGCCTCCTGCCACATTTCAGTCAGCAATCGAATGGCTTTTTGGCGTTCGTTGAGAGGAAAAGCACATCGCTTCACAATATTGAGCCGCGCAGTAAAGGAGCTGCGGATAACCGTGGGTGGTGATGCCGACAAGGGGTGCAGGAATTGCGCTGCTGAGGACGGGGGAACGAATTGTATAGACCGCTTGTTAACATGGACAAATCCCAGAAAATCTTGGCCCGGCTCGTTGACGAGAATAGCGGGCTGGACATAGAAAGCAGGGTGAAGGAAATTGCGAATGGCCAGTTGGTCAACAAATCGCCGAGGAAGAATGGTGAGCCTGTTGTCGACATAGCGGCACCGGTGCCATAGATGCTGTACATTGAATAGCATGCAAGAAAAAGTGTCATACCAAAAGCTGTACAGTCATCAAACAGAGTGCTGGACTGGCGGGGTTGGTTATGGGTGAACCCCGAGACGAAAGTATCGTAGTTGCAGGACTGCTTGAAGAATAAGTGGTAGGTCCGTGCATCGAATAGAATGTTGATGAACCGCAGCCTTTCTGTACCGGCCCCGAAAAATCCGTAACGCTTGCTTTTCGCGTAGGTTAACAGTGAAGTGCTCTGCGTGTTGAGGATTGGCATTGCAGTGTCTGCTCCAGAGAATATTCCAGGGAGCGAGGAAACGATCACCATCTACCGATGTAAAGAATCCCTCCAGGTCCTGGTTGTAGAAGCAAGATAGCTCGTCACGGCCGTTGTCACGGAAAAAGCGCTGGGCGCGATGATGGTGTGTAACTCGGGATCTATAGGTGTAAGCGCGTTGCATCGGAGGCGAGGTGACCCCGGAAGAAGGCGTCGGAAGGTAGGTGTCAATTGTGCGCATACGCAAGACTGCACAAAGTCTTGGTTGGCGAGGGTCGTTTTTCCACTGTTCAATAAAACGGCGATGGTTGAAGAGGAGGTCCTCGACGTGGGAGTTCTTGACGAAGACCACCTTGAACGAAGGAATGCAATGAAAGTCCGCCGCGTCGCGTACCTGGGTGAAGATGTCCTTGAGGTTGTCGATAACATCACGTCGAAAATGATCATGAGCAAGGAAAGAAAGGAGGCGCGGGAACGAATTGCCAGGTATTGTACGTAGTCGATGCGAAAATGTTGCGTAAATGTGATAAAGCTACATTTGCATGAATCTGGGGTAAGTTCTGGGCGAGCTTCCAGAGTACGGGTAGAGCTGCGGCGGGAAAATTCCAGTGTCGTAGACGTTTTTGAGTTTCAGATGAGCGTCTCGTATTGCTTGCAAGGTCAGAAAGTAGTTGCCATAGGTGCTTCTTTGGACTGAAAAGATGGTAGGTGATGTAGTTGGCGGAACTTGATGGGGAGCCAACGGCTGCGCAACTTCTTGAAAAGAGAGCCCATTCCCCATTGCTGGCGTTCCCGAATCCTGGGGAGGTGTAAAATGCCTCCACCGCGAAATGAATGGAAAGTTCAGCGCAGGTTGGACCAATTGTATGTAGGTGTGCTCCGTGGCAAGGAGGTGATGGGAGTCGGTCACGTGGTGGATGGGAACGATACAGAACTGGTGTATGGCATCATTCGCGGCCCACCAGCGGACGGCTAAATCGGCTTGGCAATTGTCGCGTTGTAGTTGTAGGCCTTTCCTCACACGTGAATGTTCTCGTTCGGCAACTGACCGAGTGGTGCTGCCGATGTACAGCAGGCTCGTCCATGTGGCCAGGTGCGAACATTTTAAGTATACTGCATTGGTATTGGAGAATTCCTCGAATGACATTGTAAGTGGCTAAATGGAAAGCTGGCTGAAGAGGTCAATCAAAGTCGAGCAGCGGGAGCGGAAAATTGAGTATATCGCAGACGTCACAAGGCGTGCACATGTCTGGACCCATAAATGTGAAGCGAAGATGCGTTGGTCGAAGTGCGTCGAGAAAGGTAGTAAAAAGGTAAGGAGGTCAAAGAAGGTGTGAAAGAGTCGTAGTGCCGTGCTCTCATTGACTGAAGTCAGTTACTGAACATGAAGGCGACGGCGAGGAGCTTGTGAGTGACGGCGGCCTGCGTCTTGCCCAAGCTCTTGGTGGGGAAGCCCCAAAGTAGAGGTGTCCTGCTCGTCAAGGTTCTGTGCCCAGTCGTCAACCTGCTGAATCCATGCTTGGAGTTCCTTGCGCTTGGCGGGAGCGATCTTCAGGTTCTTCACAAATGCTTAGAATTGAGTCTTGTTGACGGCGCCGTTGTAGTTCTTGACCACCCATGCTGAACGGATGGAGTAGGTGGTGCAGTAGGCGCCGGTGCCTGTGGTGGGTTGGAGTTGCCCTTGAGCATGGCGGCGACGGCTGGTTGTGGCGGTCCTGAAGACGATGACGGAGGCAGGTTGGATGAGGGAGCAGGGGCGGCATTGTCATCCTTAGGCTGTTGTCGGGCAAGGTGTTGCTTAATCTGACCGGTCCCCTAAACCGTTTTTGGCTTCGCAGTTGAGTACAGACCGTGCTTCCGTTATTACAGATTTGAGAGTCAGCCAGTATGGCTTCCCGTGTGTGTGTGTGGAACTCTGTCATCAAGTTTATGCTTGCAGCTGCTTAGTAAGAATGAGAGCCTTGTTCCAGCAGGGGAGCAGCTGGCAATCCATACCTAAGAACAAGAATGGACAGGAGCGTGCCATCAAGCTGCAGACGGTGAAAGCTGCAGCAAAAAGCTGCAACAGAGCGACAAAAACGGAACGAGGCACTTTGTTGTGGGATGTGCCTGGGCTCGGCGTAGCAACTGGCAATCTTTAAGGGGTGTGCCTGGGCTCGGTGTAGCAGCTGGCAATCTCTGCATTAACAAATATATAAATGAGTTTCTTGTGAGGATGATTGGCGGGGGGCCAAGCCAAGAACCCCACAGTGGCGACAGGTCAGAGAAAGAAAGAGAAGAAGAACTCGATCTTGTATCTTTGAGTCGGATGCTCTTGGGCCCTGTGTGGCAGCTGGGGGCCCGCAGTACCGTATTGCACGGGGATGTGCCTGGGCTCGGTGTTGCATCTGGCGATCCCTTGCGTATATGAAAAGTGTGGCTGAGTGGCGAGGGGCTGAGCATACCTTTGTTGGCTCTCGCCAGTATGGCTTCCTGTGTGTGTGTGGAACTCTGTTACCAAGAGTGTTTCGAAATTGCAGGGGGTGCCAGGGATGCATGCTGGACGGACACCAACGAAGACGCCAGCATAGCATCTGTGAAGCAAGTTGGGACGCCAACTTGTGTACCTGCATATGCAATATTGTGCGTCGTGATGTTTAGTTGCTGTGCATCGTCATTGGTTGTATTGCATCTAAAAAACATCCTCATGAAGGGTCATGCTCTGGATCCTGATTACACTCAGCCTGGCTGAGTACAGATCTTGATCCAGATTTTGAGATTATGGCTGTGGATGGCTGCACAAGTGTGTGTGTGTGTGTAATGCCGAGTTTGGGACGGACTCTAGGGGTGATTTAACCGAACACAAAATAAACAAAATTTGCAAATCAACATCAGAATTTGGCCTCAATTTGGCCACAAAGGGGTACGTGTGTAAGTGCCAAGGTGGGGTGCGTGTAATGCCGATTTTGGGACGGATTCCTCATTTGCGGTTGCGCGACGGCGGCACCAGGATTGCGCCAGCAGATGCCAAGAACGAGCAAACAACAAACAACAAACGCAAATCAACATTAAAATCTGGCCCCAAACCTGTCCCCAAAAATCTGGAATCCCCCCGCCCCGAGAGGGGGGGGGGGCGCACAAACGAACCCCCCCGGCGGAGGGGATTTCGGGGAGGCACACATCCTCACACGCCTTCTGATCCCCAAGGGGGTCACGGACTTACAGTGTTGTTGCAGGGGTATCAACAACAAAAAGGAACACATTGGGATACATACCCGGAGCACCGCTTCGCGGGTCATCTTGGGAGTCTGAATGGTGACCACATTTGCACGCACGTTTTGCCGCCCCCCCCAAAGCAAACATGACACAGCAACATGGGAATCAATAGGGCTTTGTCGAGGGAGTACCGCATACCAATAAACATCCTGCTGCGGCATTCAAGCTTGCAAGTTTGAGGTGCAGTTGAAACGAATGAAGGTGTCTTGGAAAATTGTCTGGATGAACATGCTGATAAGAGGGACAATTGGGCCGCTCTGAGCATGAATGCAATTCGGAGGAGATGCTGATTTAGGTCTTTGTCTTGGGCCTAGTGTTTCGATTCTTTTTTGATTGTTCTTGCGAGGTGTGTCACCCGAATCCGAATCGCAGTTGACTTAACTTGAACTCCTACTGCGGCTCCGCCACTACTTTCCCGTAGCCTTTTTAAGTTCAATTCTGTGCGCCTTTGATTCATGATGGCGGGCAGCAGGAGTCTTGTGACCATCGCTGCATTGGTGTTTTTTTCCAAGAATATGATGCGAGTGCAATCACGGTCACGGATGTGCAGTGGAAGGCAGGACTGATAGCTGCAGGTCGTCAAAGTTGGCTGATTGCGAAGATGCAACTTGAGTTTCTGATGATTGCCAAGGGTGTGAATGTGTCGAAAAGCAAGGCAAACATGGAGGAAAGTATTAGTCTCTTTGACTCTGAGCACATCGTGCTCAGGGATGGAAATGGGATCGATATTGTCGAAGCACCCTCTCAGGCCATCGTCAATGTTCTGGGCAATGTGCAGGCTAAGTTTTCACCATTTAAGAATTTACTCAAGGACAATGTCGCAAACACTTCGCTTACAGTTTTGACCACACTCGATGACATGGGCAGCGAATTGTACGGGTTGACACAGATTTGCGCGTCCCGGTACGTAGATGCAATCAGTGGAGCGGGGGCGAATTTTTCGGGCCTACAAGTCAATACTGCGAACAGGCAAAGTATGCTCGTGGAAAAGATGGCAGCGGAAGCATTTCTACTACACTTTGGCGTTTATCCGGACACCATGTTAAACCGGATTGTGGAGACGAGGACGTTGTTTGTTGATGCTCATGCTGGTATCTTGGAAGGCCTTAACTTTGTCGGCTTGGAAGCCACCGTCAACAAATGCATCTCGCAAGAGATGCGCCTTGTCACCTTTTTCTGGGACGAGTTCAAGGGGGCCATTGACACTGTCATCTTCGAAGAGTTGGCGAGCGACAACAGTCTGAATGACATCGTTGCCAAAATTGCAGGCCTAAGAACCAAGGCAGCAGCTGCGACTCTGGCCTACGCCGATCCACCGCTAAGTTGCCCCACCACTATGACACGTCGTCAGTGGCAGATGGCGTTTGATGTCTCCACCCGACAGCTCATGCATGCACAGAAAGCATGCAGGCTTTTCCTTCAGGCTGCCAAGGGAGTGAACACCCTCGACAGCCGCATTCTTTTCTCGAACTCAGATGTGAGCGCAACGGCAGACCTCAAAATGATGAGAGAGGGCTCCGTGGCAGCAGACATGGCTGCAGCTCCCACACAGCTGGTGTCCGAAAAGTATGGCGTAATGTGGCTCAGGTGGCTGAGTCTCGGAAAATTCATGGCACAAAACATTAACTTTGTGAGTGATGAAGACCACAGGCTCTTGCAAATCGTCGAGGATCAGGGCAAGCAGTTTGTCAACTACGGCTTTGAAGCATTGGAGAGCATTTTCACTGAGTGCAAACTGAAGGCCCCTGAAGTGAATTGCGAAGAGCTAAAAGTCACAGGGGTTCAGCGCATTCTCATTCAGAAAGCAGCATTTGAGGCAGTTCTGATTGGCCTTGAACGGAATGTCACGGAAAACAAGAAGGAGATGATCCAGACAATTGCAAGGTTCGAAGGGTCTCAAAGTGGCTTGATTCATCAACAGCCTGGCCTACCCAGGACACTTGACATCTGCATCTTGCAGGAGATGAAACACGTTGACGACTTGTGGACGCCGTTCAAGAGCCTCTTACTGCAGGTTCATGATGGTGACCACAGCGTCGCCACCTTGTTGACGATCTGGGGAATGACGTGGGATGCAGGAGTCGACCCGATGTCTGCTCAGCTTACCGTGGCCATGCGGGCATATGCGGAAGGTCGAGGTGTGTGCACCCCGCCTCTGACGGCCTCCCGCCAGGAGTTGGAGTCTGCAATCAAGGAATTGGGGTTTCTCCGTGCGGGGACACAGAAATTGGCTAAGCACTTCCTCTTGTCTGACATCGGCACCGACAGCGAAGAGAACATGAACATCTGGCATGCAACCTTGAAGGATCTTTCGACACAGCTTGAACGGATCATGTCAGGAGACACTTCCGCAACTCTCCCTGTGCCGATTGTGCAAGTTGTTGCGGATCGCCTCTTCGACCTTGCCGAAGATTTGGCTGATGTTCAAAGCTTGACGGTGGATCAATATGCTCATGCCAGCCTTAATTTGCTACAGAAGTCAGAGCTAGCAATAAATGCTTACGTAGACGCAACTTTTGACATGGACCCAAATGTTCCAGGCGCCCGATCTAGCTTAGCAAGCAGCCTGCTGATGCTCCTCGAGAAGATGTGTAAAGAGGCAGTCTTGGTGGGCCTTGGCAAAGGGTCCGCAGCAGAGCTCGCTTCAAGCATCAATGACTATGAGACTTCTCAGCAGACCCTCAAGGCTGCAGTTGTTATTGCCCAGATGGAAATCGTTGAATCTGCTTGGGGTGAGTTACAAGCCAAGATAAAGGCGATTGCATCAAGTGGAGCAGCCAGCGACATCGCATTGAGCGAGATCACATCCAAGGCAGACGCCGTGAAAGCAGCGTTGCTTCCCGCTTTTGACTTCTACTCGGTGATGACTGTCTCCATTGACATCCTTGTGCCTCTACCGATGACCGGCAGATGGTCCCCAGGCCCAACCATGAAAACAGCGGCGATGATCGCACGGGACATCATAAATCAGCAACAATTGGTTTTGCCCGGCTTCGAGATAAAGCTCAAGTTCCTGGATGACCAGTGTGACCAGGGGCACGCGAGGCGTGCGGTGTTGGAAGAGTTTGCCGGCACAGACTCTTGGGTCGGGTTGGCTGGCATGGCATGCTCCAGTGTCTGCGAATCGTTGGCAGTAGTCTCGTCTTCCATGTATATCCCAACCGTGGGCATGGATTGCTCTGGCAATTCCCTCTCTGATACCAGCCTCTTCCCGGACTTCGTTCGCCTTGGGGTCAAGACGACCTCGGCCAAGAATGTCATCATTGAGTGGGCAAAGATGTTCGATTGGGAGCACATTGCAATTGTCTCTGGGGACCCCACAATCTATCGAAAGGAGGCCACAGAGTACCAGGAAGCCTTCGGCAATGCCGGCATTGGCAACTCTTACGCTTCGTTGATTGAGACAGATTGGCAAGGTATGTTGTTGAATATGGGCGCCTTGAAGGATGGCAAGCGCCGCGTCGTGATGGTGTTCGGCAATGAGACCCTCTTCCGGATGGCGGTGTGTGCATCAGCAGAGGTCGGATCGAGGGAGGGAATGGTATGGATCTCTGTGGGGATACGATCGCGGTCTTGGTGGATTGTGAACGACGAGGCAGTCTTGCAACATTCAGCATCTTGCACAGGTAGCAAGGTAAGTTCTCTCTTGCAGGGCGCACTCTTCATCACAGGTCTCGGCAAGTCGGCAAGTCAGGCCAAGCAACCTTTGGACTGTTATGATGGGTATACTTCTGACAGTTTGCTTGACCATATTAACAAGTCAATTGCACAGGGCTACAACGATGTCACGGGAAATTCTACAGGTGCCGTTGAACATCCTCACGTCGAGCTCATGGGAGCCGGTGCGGACGCGATCTGTGTACAAGCCAAGGCAATACAGCACATGCTCCTCGACCACGACATCTCGGAATTGCGCTCACCGAAAGAAGCGGTGTACAGCAAGGCCGTGAACTTCATCAGGCATGAGCTTCAGATCGAAGGTGTCTCGGGGCCGGTGAAGTTCTCCGGCAATGACAAACCCGGTCGGCTTGGTTTGTGGCAACTCAGTGGTTCGGAGAGAATTCCAGTTGGCACTGTGTACGAAAACGGCACTATCGAGACAGGTTTGAGTGAAGGCTTGCGGAACGAAACGTGGCTTCCAGCATTTCCGGAGCCACCATCGGAACCATTCCCAATGGGGTATGTTGTAGCATCTATTGGGGTATTCATGATTTTTTGTCCAGTCCTTCTTGGATGCATTGTGGGTCACAATGGAAGCATATCCGCTCTGTTTGCGTGGAAGCCAAAGGGCTCGCGAAAACAAGAAACCGCGAGCGTGTGAGACAGAGAAGAGTCTCAGCATTCCGAAAGTGCAGAGACTGTGCTCATCATGATGGCGATTGAATGGAGATGGAAATGGTATGAGAGGCTGAGGAAAGCCTACACAAATTCGAGACAGGCTGTGAACAGTCTGTGGCGAGCTAATAGTGGTTCGTACATTGATGATGGGCCATGATTTGCTTGCAGCGATGGGTACATCTAAAGTTGTTGGCGAAGCCTTTTGCGATGCACAACTTGCATCAAGGCTGTGTGAGAAAGGAAGAAGATGTGAGTTTCACAATGGAGGCTCTTACGATGCACGTCACATCAAGCTCCAGTGAGTGGCAGATGTAAATTAGTTTCCTCATATTGTGCAGTGCATGCTTTTGACAAGTCTTTTCGTTTACCGCTCTAAAACCTACTGTTCCTCTTTGAGTTTGTAGGTGAGTGAGTTGATGGCAAAGCCATCAACGTGTGTATGAACCGAGCTTCGACTTGCAGGCGCTTTGTGGCTTTACAAAAGTTTTCAAGTTCGCATATTGTGAATGGGTTCTTCCCATATGCTTTCTACATCGGTGGGATGGAATAGTTGGTGCTTCGGTCGTATAACTACGACAAGTTGGGCGGCAAGCTCCATTTTCTTTGACGGGCATGCCTCTGCTTTCTTTGTTTCCAACAAGATGCTCATATGGAATCGTGTTGCGCTCCTTTCTAGCACCACTGGCAAGGCATATGACGCAGGAAGGTAGCTTGTGCCGTATACCTTCTATTTCCGCTTGAAGAGTGTGGACATTTGGGCTGTGCTTTGTGTGGTCATTTCGAGCATAAAGGCATAGCTTTCTGATTCCAGCCTTTCCTTGAAAAGGAGAATGCGGTGAGGTTTCTTCGTAGCCTTGCTGAGATTTCTTTCGTGGCTGTTTAATAATTTTCAGCTCATGCCCACGTGGCTGGCCGATCGCTCTGGCACAGGCAATTCGCATTTGAGGATGGAAAGGTGTGGCGCGCTTTACATCAAGGATTCAGCTGCCAATGGTTGGAGCTTCCGCCCGCGTGCCAGGTGCGAGGTCGAGCGATGCGAGAGGTGCAAATCAATGCCAACCCAGAGAGCCCAAAACTCCTTAAATAAAAACATTGCTTAAATAAGGTTTTCTTATTTAAGGAGTTTTTTTCTTAAAACATTGCTTAAATAAGGTGTTTTTTCCTCATTCGAAGGAGGCATGGGAAAGCACATAAGTCGCTATTCTCAGTAGACAAGTTATCCATGACGTTCTGCTTAAGCAATCAGCTTTTGCAAACATCCTCAAGCAAGCTCCCATTGTGGGACCTTGTTCTGGGCACAGAATTTGGCCAGAACATTTTTAGAGAGAGAGTTTTGGAAGAAGCTGCTATTTTCTGGCTTCAATGCTGCATGTGCAGAACATGGGTCCTGCTTAGGATCCTTGAAAGCTCCTTTGCAGGAGTCAATGTTGTCATGTTTGGCTTGGTTGTATAATAGCATGTTGCTTCGCAAGTTTTTGCTCAAGCTGCCTTTAGCTGGAAATGGCTTTGAATATGGTGTTTTTTCCTCCTTCGAAGGAGGCATGGGAAAGCACATAAGTCGCTACTCTCAGGAGACAAGTTGTCCATGACATTCTGCTTAAGCAATCAGCTTTTGCAAACATCCTCAAGCAAGCTCCCATCCAGAGAGCCTCCTCTTCTTTTGGAAGAAGCTGATAAGCTTCCCCCATAATCCTCGTCTCTATATACCCAGCAGAGTGCAGGATTGACTTGGTCAAATTCTGCAAGCTCCTGCATCAAATGGAATTTGGTTTGAATCTCCAAGCACAAGTCCCAGCTTGTGTGGCTTGCTGCAAAAACTGCAATGATGCTTGGCAAACCTTGTGGGTGTTGTTGTCCAGAATGTGCACATTGCCTCTGTAAAGCTGGGGCCAAGCATTTCCTGTTAGCAACTTCCTTTGCAGGTCCCTCTGGGCATGTGGGCCCATCGCAACAGAAGTTGAGCCAGGCAAGCACATATAAACAACCTGCAGCACCGCACACAAGCAAACATGATGTCCAAGAGCAAACCTTCTGGGTAAGCCGACATGTCCTGCCATGTTGGATCATGTTGCCTTTGGCAACTTCAAAAGAATCAAGGCCAAGCCCAATGCGGAAGTGCTGGAAGAGTTGTGTAGCAAAGGGTCATTGGCAACAATGGCCAAGAATGTGTCGGCATCCTTTGCTTTCCAATCACAACTGATCAGTTTATGTTGCCTTATGCAGCCAGGTGTCTTCCATGATGTGTTGCAAAACCCGTGGCTCAGTAGGAAAAAGACACAACCCTGCAGCTCCAGGGCTCTTGTAGATTCTCATTCTTCAGGACATAGATCCATTCACTGGCATCCAAAGATTACAGCACCTTGATTTTTTTTAATAGGCCCTGTACCTTTCAATGCTAGAAGCCATACTCTTTGCAATAAGGACCATATGTATGTGCAAAATTGGTGCTTCCACCTCTGGCTCCTTTGTAGGAGCATGAAGATCCTGAGAATGAGCCTGTTTCCATGCCAATGCAAAACCTAAGCCCGAGCCAGGCAAGCACACACACACACACAATTTTCTGCAAAACGCTCCTGGTCTGTGAAAGCTACCAAAAAGCTGTCCTGAATCCTGGGGGGCCCAAGTTGGGAATGGAGCTCGGTGACATCTTAATCCTGTATCAGGTTAGAAGGCTTGGGTTTACAGGCTTCATTCTGCAAGGAGTGTATTGGATCATGCTGGGGCTCAAGGATGATCCAAACTGGCTATTTTTGACTTCTGGTGGAGTTGACTTAGCCGTTCGCACGGATCGCCTGTGCCCGGCTGCTTTGGCTTTCGGCTGTGGAAGTGTTGCATGCCCCATTCGTGCAACAGCCTTTGCCTGTGGCCGAAAGTGGGATACCCCACCTTCAATTTGCACCCTGTGTTGATGCCCCTTGTGCTAGATGCGACGGGTCTCTTGGCGGCTTCAAGTTCCCATTCATTGGAACCTGGTGTCGTCGTGCTGTCTTGGTTCAGGAGGGGGATTGCCTGTCAGAGGCCATGGTGGCTGAGGCAGGCAGCGGCCTCCGTGCCCAGGACATTATGCCGATGTACGTCTCCGCCGTTGCCGGCCGGGTGGAATCTGGCGTCCTCCCCTTCGTGTCCTTCAGAAGCTTCATGAAAACCTGGCGGAGGTGGAGTTTGGGGTCTCGGAGGTGGACCGAGCCATGGTTCAGGGAGGGTGACTCCTTGGTCAAAGCCACGGCGGGCTTTTGCGCCTACTGCGGTAACAGGGCTCAATCTGTTGGTGCTGCTCCCAGCCATGGCGGTCCACGGTGATGCCGCGCGCTCCGGGAGCGACCCGGGCGGCTCTGGCGAAGGGCTGATGACGCGAGTTCAGGAAGCCAACGTGAAGGCCTTTCGGCAGAAGAACGGGTTGCTGCAGGACGCTGCGTGATTTCGGCTTTGCCTTCGAGGCCTTCGAGGATGCCGTCCGCCGGGTGGCCACTTCGTCGCCGCTGAATGGGCGCGGGTGCGGAGCAGCAATCTCACGCAGCAGCGGCCGTGGCGGAGGTGGATCCCCAGCGAGCGACGCCGGTGGGGCCTTCGACTCTCCGCCGTCCGGCAGTGCGGCTCCCCACAAGCAAAGTGGGCCTGAGGCTGAGGCAGAACCCGGACAACGCCGAAGCGTTCATGAAGTTGGGCGTCCTTCGGCCCCGGAGGCATGACGATCCGAAGCGCCAAGCAGTGAGGAGGCTTGCGCAGGAGCGAGTCACCCAATCGGCCACGATCCTGAACGCGGTGAGGACGTACCAGGAGCTCGCGCTCTTCCTCGCTGCCAGGGATGTGCAGGACCTGGACTTTCACGCCTTTTTCGAGCAGGCCATGTCGCCCTCGCGAGCTCTGCAGTCCTTGCGCTGGTTGTCCAACAATGGCAGGTTGCAGTGGCAGTTGGACCGCCTGAAGCCCTCCAAGGTTATTGGGAAGGTGCGCAAGGCAAGGTCCCAGGCCGTGGTGGTGGAACCGCCCATGCTGCTCACCCTGCAGGGCAAGATCATCGAGATGCAGCAAGCCCGTGATCCTGCTTGGGCCGCAGCGTTGTCGTCGTGGCTTGTGGCAGCGGGATGCCTGCGCTACTCCAGCCCGGTGAAGATCAGCAGGGAGTTCTTCCACGGCCACTGCAACAAGGGTAAGCAGGCCCACAGCTGGCAGGGATTCGACTGGTGTGCACCAGCCCGTTTCTCGAACGGTTGGGATTGGGCAGACAAGTGGTTGGAGGCCGGAGAAGCACGACAAGTGCGGCATTTGCTTCCACCCGGTCTCGGGCCAAACTTGGCCCATTTGGGAGGCGCAGAGGGTGACTCAGCACCTCTACCATGGCGTGGTGGAGTTCCTCGAGCAGCTCATTAGCTATATGCCGACAGTGGCAGCAGACTGGTAGGGCATGCGGAGGGCGCCGCCCGGCCAGTGAGTGCCGAGCCAAGAGGAGGATGACCAAGGCCCAGCTTCGTGAGATGCCTCTGCCGGCTGACCCTGTAGAGGTGGGAGCGACCCGCCCTGCAGGGGCGCCATCTGAGGCACCAAAGAAGCGCCGGAGAATCCTGCCCCCGCCGCTGCCAATCGCCCCGCCTGGGCCAATGTCGTCCAGACCGTCAGCCGAGGAGCTACTCACGGCTGCAGCAGCCCGTGGACCTTGAGGAGGCGGAGATCGAGGAGCTTTGGCGCGGATTCCTGGCCATCCCGGAGTGCCTGGACCTGAATGCGGCCGACAGCAAGTGGGACAGGCCGTTGACCATCGCCCACGCCAACCGGCAACCGGAGGCAGGAAGACTGGGACCGGATCTGGCCCCTGGTGAGGCGGGGACGTCGTGATCGCCCACTGCATGGCAGGTAGGCACCGAGCTGCTCTCGCCGCGGCTCTGTGGTTGTCGATGCTGAAGGGGATCAGCCTGGCGGACGCGGCGGGGGAGATTCGCTCGGTATCCCCGAGAAGAGAATCGAGATCCTTGATAGCGACCCTCGAGCGGTCCTGCTCGGCGGTCTTATAGCCGGCGGCCGTATGGGAGGTAACGCCCCCCGGCCTCCTCCCTGGTATCCCCAGGTGCCTGCCACGGTGCATGCGAAATAGATTGCAGCTAGCTGATAACTACGAACGCCACATCGTCAACTGGCTATGCTCCGTGACTCATGCATGCTGGGACACTCTGATGCCCTACCCTGCTGCTCCCGTTTTTCGCGCGGAAGACTGGTATGGGGGACTAAATTCCGGGCAACCCAAATCCGGCGCCCATGAACCAAAATCGGCTCACTGAGGGAGGAAACTAGCCGGGCACTTGCTCAGGCAAGTTCGGCAAAAACGCTGCTCCCATGCGATGGCCTCGAACTTGTCCGAGGTGATCAGCGGGTAGGAAAGCCGATCAGCACGCCGAGCTGATTGTTTGTGCTGACAGAGCGGGTAGCTCTTGGAGGTGCTGACGTGGACCTGGCTCTTAGCGGTGGCCATGAAACCGGTTCACACCGGCTCAGACACACCTGCTGAAGAGTTCGCCAGTGTCTGGTGCACCCATCTCGCGAGCTTGCGGTCCTGCAGAGTCTTGGTGACCCGGCATCCCCTGAATTCGGCCAAGGAAGCGTTACAAGCTTAGGTTCCCCACGGAGGTGTACCCCGTGACATCAGTCTGGAAGGTGAAAACCTTGCAATGGCAGCTCGGGAAGAAGCGCAAGCTTGGCGAAGGCTTGTGGACAGAGGAGCCGGACGATGAGCAGCCCGGGCACCGGACTGGGAGACGTACCTGGACAGGCTCTTCACGCTGCTGCTGGCCTATGGTTTAGGATCAAAGCACTGGACAACGCCTGCGGCTAAGGAGGAGGAGGCTCTGAAAACAGACACCACGAAGTTCGTTCTTGAACGCGACGATAGGCCTGTGGGCGCGCAGCACGGAGGTGGTCTACAGCGTGCGCAGCAGCAGCAGCGAGCTGGACGGCGCGGGCGCGGACTTCTCTCAGGCCTTCGCCTACGAGGGGGGCACGGTGTGGGACTTCGTCTACGCCCGGAGGCTGAGCAACGGCACCTACCGCCCCATCCACGACGCGGTCCTCGGCTTTGAGCGCTGCATGGTGGCCAAGGCCCGGCGCATCCTGGACGCGCCGCCGCGCTACCTCGCGCAGGTGAAGACGGACTGCCTGCTGACGCAGCGGCTGCCGAAGCGCTTCACGGAGCGGCTGCGCGCGCTGGAGGCGCTGCGCCACCCGGACCGTTGCTGGGCAGCAGCAGGGCGCCGCGCATGGAGGCGGAGCGCCCCAAACAACGGACGACCCCGTCAACCACTGCCTGGCGGGCAACTCCCTGCTGCTCACGGGCCTGCCGGGCGCCGGAAAGACGCTGGACGTGGTCATGCGCTACCACGCAAGAGCCCGGCAAACCCCCTCAGGCCGACCGCCTTGCATGGCTCCAGCAGAGGGAAACTGAGCGAGGAGAGAGCTGGCTGGGCGCGCCAGGTCATCAAGGCCACAGAGGAGGCACACGACGCCCACTGGGTCCTGGCCGGGGAGGGGAGGGAGGGAGGGAGGGAGGGAGGGAGGGAGGGAGGGAGGGAGGGAGGCATTCCAGGAAGTTGACCATACCGTAGAGCTTTGCTGCTTGGTGTGGGGTGAACTTCCCGCTCTTCCTGGCGTCGCGCATGAAGGTGAGCACCTTCTGTTCGAGTCGCTCTCGAACCCAAAAGCGCGCGATCTCCGAAAGGTCGAAGTCGAGTCCCAAGAAGGTACCAACGGCCGCGGCCCCCGGCGAACGGGGTGCCCAGCAGATCACTGAGGACTCCAAGCTTCACTGGGCTGACGGGCCATGGACTGCGCGATCGGTGATGTGGCTGGAAGAGCGCGGCACACCTAAAAGCTGGCCCCTGCCATTCCTGGTGGTACCACACCACCACACAGGCCAAAGCCTCCTGGCGAGACATGGGACAGTGGCGATAGGCATTCGGCCAATCGCGTGTCATTTCCCTTGATTTCCTATCTCCGCTTCCTGTCCCCTGCACGTCGTTGCATTTTCCTTAATTTCCCCTTCATGTCCCCTTCATGTTCCCCGCACTTCCCTTGCATTCCCCGTTATTTCCCTGCACGTCCCTCGAAATTGTCGAAAAACACGGTAGTTGTCAACGTTTTCAGCAAAAAAAGAGGTCAAACAACACCGGGATTTTCAATGTTTTCGGCAAAAGGAGGCGGACAACCCGAACCCGCAAAGAGTCGGCAGGGGGATTCGAGCCTCAGACCCCCGTTTTGCCACACCGGCTCCCCGGAGACTATTTTTATCAGACCGTCATCAAATTGCCGCTCGGCACGTGCTGGGGGGAGGGGCCCTGTATCCCAGGAAGAGGATATTGTTGTGGTCCCTAGATCTATTCTGCGGGTTCCAAGTGTCAATGCTGATGGATTGAGATTGGATTAGCCCTGGTGGTTTGTGGATCGGGTTACACTGTAAGCGGTCCGCTGAAGTACCTTTATCTCAAGGATGCATGTCTATATACATCTGTGGTGAAATGAGAAAGAAAGGCCTTGAGCCATAGCGGTTGCCCGGAAATCAATTGGTCAACAAAAAGCACGCAAAACAGACACACAGTTCTTTTGATTTCCGGCACTGAATTACTCTTAGAGTATGATTTGGCCTTTGACCGTAGCCTTTGAAATATACAAATGACAGATATTCCATGTTTATATCATGTCAAGATAATTGCTTCAATCATCCTGTTGCGCGGATGAATGGTCTCTGCTGTAAGGGCTGGAAAAGGTTTGTACATGGACGGGTACCTAGTTGTATCAAAAGTGCAAACGCCTTGTACATGCAATGGCTCTCTGCTGTACCATCGTTGTGAAACTATTGATCTCTCAGTGCGTGTTCTTGTAGGTGATGAGGATCAATCGATTGAGATTCGTAGTGCCGTGTCCGGATTTCTCAGTCGTTGTTGGTAGGATTTTTTTGGAACATTCTTTTGACCGATGGAGATCGAATGTTTTCTATGGATGCCATCGCAACAGCTTAGAACTTGTATGTCTTCGAATGCCAGTTGTAACTGCTGAGTCACTGTAATGTTGCCATCCCGTGTCATGCGACTTGTTGGATGACTTGGATTGGCTCCAGGACTTCCGTTCCGTCTCCACAACGCAAGTTCGTTCTCTCGAAATGCTCTCTGGATGTTCGTCTTGCCCCATCCATATACGAATGTGGAAATGTGTTGTCAGGTGAGGATCCTCTCTTCATGAAAAGGTGATGACGAACGATATCCTTGATTGCGCATGATGACTCCATTGCAAAACATAGTCTTTCTTCGTCGGCATTTGTTCTGCTTCATTCCAGCATCTCTGGTAGTTCTGCATGATGTAGTTGAGAAGTCCATAGTCAGGTCGGAACACATGCTCAAGCTTGCTGAATGTGTTTGCGGATTTGTTGCTGTCGCCAGTGATCACGTCTGCTTGATACTCTGTCACAAGTGGCATGATTCCTGTTTGGAAGTCGTCTTGCGCTGCTCCATGAGTGATGTTGGGATAGATGTGGAAGACGCCATGCCCTTGTCACATGGCGATGGTCAAAATTCATCAAGGTCTTCGGAGTCTCGCCCTTCAAGTCGTTGATCATCTCGATGTGGATGACAATGATCTCCTTGTTGCGTCCATAACCTTGGATGATGGTACGCGGTGGCAATCGCTTTCCAATGTGTGTTTTGTACTCAGCAGTTTACATGGATCGGATGTTGGGATGTCATATTCGGGATCATCGACGTCGGATTCAGTTCCGAAGAAACATCTGAACATGCCGAATGTTGTTCCCCAACAACTTGCCTTTTGCGAGATGTAGCGTGCCATCAATTCAACTCTTGCGTGCTTGTTTCCGCGGACGAAGCATCTTTTGCTGTCCAGTTCTTGAGGATGATGCCCTTGTAACCCAGTCGAATGAACATCATAATAAGATTCCCAGGTATATCCTTTGTCCATTTCAGTTTCCACTCCTTTTTGGTTGTATCTTCGAAAAATGCATCTGCATTAACAAGACACAGGATGTGTGCGCTGTTATTGACTAGATAGGCCAGTCCTTGACGGATAGGTTTGGAAACTCATGATTGTTAAACGTCGGTATCTTAGTGCAGGTTCCGTGGCTCATCGTCAGCACGTTGAGTGTCGTGGAGGACAAGAATTCTTCTCCCTGTTCAGGTACAGGATCATCCCAGAATGACTTGATGACCTTTGCATCGTCGTTGTTCTCGATTGATTTCAGGCCAATTGGGAGTCGAATAGGATATCCTGACTCTGGCTGTTCTTGGATGAATTCTTCCGTAGTTGGCGTCTCGTTCTTGTGGAAGTAATAGAACTCTTCTTCATTTAAACTCATGCTTGGATAGACATGTGTCAATGAATCGATCACGCAATCATCACAGGGAATCTGGATCTTCTCTGTATCGTTCCATGAACATATCAAATTCTGCTTTGGCAATTGCGAGTACTTCCTTGGCAAGTTCCTTGCTCATCTCCTGGTTAAGGTCTAGCCGTTGGAACTCATCGTCGAAATTATCCAGATGGTCAAGAAAATGAGGTTCCACGGTCACCTTGTGCTTGACGGATCGTTCCGGATCTGGTTGCATGTTGTCCTCATCGTCTTCTTCTTGATCTGTGGAATGCCGTCGTTCTTGGTCTCACCGGATTTGTCTTTCTCTGCCTTCGGTTGGCTGATGTGATCGAAGTAGTCTCTTGCAAACTCAGTGACCTTGGTCTCATATTGCTCGACATCTTCTCTGTCAAGGTTCTTCTTCATAAGCCGCAAGTTGGTCTGGATCTGTTGGCCATCAGAGTCAAAGGCTGCGACGATGTTCAGCAACGGGATCGTCAATGCTGTTCGCTCTTCGGAGATGCGGATGTCATGGTGGTAACCCTTGACGAAGGCAATAATTATCAATGCATCCTTTCCTGGAGGTGCATGGGTGAGTGCTGCAATGGATGGCATCGTCCAGGATGACGTCGTCTATGCAAGCGAGATGGACATGAACTCTCCCATCAGGGGTTGAACTCTTTCCTGGCTTTAGCCTGTGCTCCATGATCTTGCACAGATTGTCATTGTAAGTGGCCTGGAACATGAAAGTCACGGGCTTCTTGGAAAACGGATTGATCTTTCTGTCCTTCTCCACGGATGGTGGTGCCGGCCTTCGCATTCTGGATTTCTGCTGCACGGCGCTTGCGTCATCAGTGTCCTTGGTGGTCCCTGGGGATCGAGAAGGAGTCTCAGCCTTGTACTTGGTGGATGATGGAAGATCATAATCCGGCTCTTCATGCTTCCTTGATGGTTGATCCGGCCGAAGCGGGCGTCCCATGGACTCAAGTTCGACATATCTGGTGTGACCACTGCAGCATCGCATATACAATTTCATTTGATGATCAGTATAGAGTTCTCCGCCAACGCGGAGTGCGTTATAGGATTGCTTTGAGTGGATGCCGTCGGTGATCCATCGGTCCTTTGGCACAAAGTTGTTGTTCTGCTTTCTCTCATTGTAGGATCCATCAATGCTCGGGAACACGAATGCAATCTCGAATCTGGGTTTGCCGAAATGGGGAAACATAGTCATCAAGAATACTCCCGGTTTGGTTCCTAAGAAATTCACTGCATGGCTGAGTGATCCCAATACGCTGTAGAGCTCGCATGATCCATCGATGTTGACTTGAGGTGGATGCCTAAGCTCACTGCTTCTGCGTGGATCGTGTCACAAGCATTCGGAAAACAGTCTACTCAGTCTCTCGATTCGCCAAAGGATGAGATGAGTGATCTGCTCTGCCTTGGGTGGGTCAATGCAGAGATACTCGCAAATCTCCCTGACGTTGAGGATGGTCTTAGCCATGTCAATCGTCTTGTTGTGACAAACCGTTGGGATGACATTTGCGCAGTAATCATTTCGTCGATCACTTGTATAGCAACAAATGCTGTAAATCTTCCTGATGAACTTCATGTAGTCCTCGTCAGCATATTTCCCCTGTCCTGGGCCCAGTATTCATTGAACTTCGCCGGAAGCCAGCGTGGCTTGTCCCTTAGTTCTCGCTTGTGCTCAGGAACATAGAAGAAGTCTGGGTGCGCCTGCATGAGGATGGTGGAATATTCGTGGTAATACTCCTGCGCAAAGGTCAGGAATCTGCTGTTCCAGAGTGGATTTGGATGATCGGATGCCTTCAAGAGTTGAATACCGATCTCCGTATTGGTGTCCGTGATCCATTGCTGCCGGATGAGGATGGAGGCTTCATCGTTGGTCGCCTTCGGATTGGCGATCGCTCGGATTCCTTGTCATGGTTGTCCGACTCCGTCTCCTCATCGAGGGGCTCACTCCTCGGGAAGGCCTTAACCTTTGGTGTCAATCGCAATGGTGGCACCTTTCGCGGCATCGCCTTTGACTTCGGATGTTCTTCCTGAGGATTGTCTACTTCGGTTGTCTCTTCTTCGTTGTCGGTGTCCCTGTCATACCCAGAGGATCCAGGATCAAGAAAATCAATATTTTCCTATAAAAAATATCAATATTTTTGGAGATCAGTCTTTGCATTTTATAGCTGTTTTATGTGTTCCCAACCACATCAAGGAAGATCAATCTTTTCCTGAGAAAACGTATCAAACATATCAACATTTTTTGCCAAATATCAATCTTTTTTGCAAAAAAAAACTTGACATGGCCAAGAAAAGTTGTATATTGACAATCTTACGGATCACATAAAATAATTTGCCCTTCTGCAGGGCACCTGCAGCACACCACTTCTTTTATTGCCTGGCGCAAATATGTTAATGTTCTGTGTCACAGCAGCCCCTTCCAGAACCTGACACACATCATCAGCCAATACTTTTCCAAGGTCTTAACAGAAAGCAACGTGGCCCTTGTGCCGCATAGTCTTCGGCCTTAAAGCACCACGCGTGTCTGGGATTGCCAAACTTGAAAGCAAGGGCCAAATGCTTGGCCATGTGAAATTTGATCACTGTGTGCCAAGTGAAGTCATTGGACCTGTGCAGCTGCAGCCACTTGTAATGCCCCAAGAAGGAAGTCATAGAAAGGCTGCCTGGCAGGCCTCCTGCTCACTTGGAAACCTGCGAGCTGCATCCATCAAATCTGAAAAAGTTGCCATCTCTTCAAAGATAGCCAGGACCTTGGAGACTTCATCTCCTTCATGGAAGTCCACTGCCAGTTGCGCAAACATATGCAGCAATGCTTTGCATTCCCCAGCTTTTGCCCTAAGGAAAGGCTGGGTCTGATGAGGCTTGTCGGGGTTGGTGAACATGGATAGCTTCAATTTGGGCAGCCTGCAGTCCACTTCAAAGTCCTTGTAGAGCTGCTGTATTTTTGCCACACATGTTTTACTTTGTCCCTTATGCTTCTTCCTGGCAGAGATTTGCAAGTGTAGCACCAAAACTTCAACGCATTGCCCACACAATGAGAAAGAGCACCTTGGCAAAACGGGATGTGCGTTGCATCCTGTGCAATATTGAAATGGGATACTCCATGAATGGTAAAAAGTGGGTGTGCTGAGATCCTACAATTCATTTCTTCTTGAGGTAGCCTCCAGCCTTCAGTGTCTTTGTCCAGATTGCTCTGCTGCTGGGGGCCAGTCATCTTACACGCCCAGCAGGGCTGTGCGTTCATCCAATGTGGCAGCTTCAGGACATTGGCAAACAAATCTTGGTCACCCATGACCTGCCAGATTGTAAATCTGTAATTGTGAACCATGTCAGTCTTTCCTGCCTGCAGAATAGAAAATGAACAGTGTCTCCCAGGTTGCACTCACTGCGCAATCTTTGGGGAAGGCCAGCAGCAAGAGAGATGAGCTCAATCATAGTTTTGCCATCGGCATACTCCACGCCATCTCCATGAACCCAGAGTAGGAATGTTGCTGGTAGGTCCTCATGCTTTAAGCTGGATTCCTGCATGAGTATGGTAAGCCTGGGTCGTCAGGCCTAACATTGTTCCAAAACTCTAGTAGGCCATCTGGTTGGAAAATGCTCTGGAAATGCTCTGGGCTCTCCTGCAATCCTGCCACAGTGTTGCAAGGTCAAAATATGCAACTTCAGTGGTCTCTTCCTCACTTGTCCTGGGGTTGGAGCAAGGGCAGTCCTTGATGATAGTGGGCAAACACCCTGGAGCCACAGCTGGCCACCTTGGCCAGGGCAGGGTGCTTCAGCCCATCCAGAAAAGCACTGTGCGCAAGCAATGGCAGAGATGTCACCAAAAGTCCACAGCCAAAGCAAGTGAGTCTGCAACACTGATTCTGACTTCAAGTGTCGCAGGATGATATGCGCGAGATCCTGGCAGAACTGGTAAGGATAAACCTGCGCCAGTTTGGTTCTGCTTCCGAAAGTGCCAGCATTTCCCTCGAGGGGTTGATGCTCATGTTTGGCAGAACTGGTAAAGTTCTTACACTTCTGAAAATCGGCCTCATTACCTCTGGAAGGAGGCAATGCGTCAAGCTGGTTGGCTTGAGGCTTCTTAGTCCGGATTCAGGATCTTTAGTCCATATGCACAGAAATGGAAATCTCCCCAGGTCACGGATGGATTTGATAGCAGTTGCGTGGAGTTTTCGCAACTCTTCGGGCTTAGACAATCGCTGGTGGATTCTTCCTAGGGCAAGTGGAGGCGATGTTGGTTCATCTGGGGATTTTGCATCAAAATCTGGCTCAATGGTCGACCGGCCTTTCTTGTCGATGATCCTGGCTGCTGCAGAAGGTGAAAATGGTCTTACCCTTCCACAGGTTCATCATGTTCGCCGGTCTCCAATTGCCTTCTAGGATTTCTGGATCTCCGCCTTTGGATGCATCAATGATTTCTGCTGTACGTTCTTGGCTGACGTTGTCAGGAAAAAGTGGACATTCCTTTGCTCCATTCGGTGTGAACAACGCCTTGCGAGGCGTGACACGCACACGGATGAGCTGCTTGTTGTTCTTGTTGAGTATCCAATGGTCCTGCTTGAGAGACCCAATGATCTTGGGAGTTGCTGTGTCCTACAAACAGTTTCACTCTTCGGATTATCCCCGGAGGGAAACTTGATGCTGTTGTCATCATCGTAGACGTAGTTGGTGAGGCCCTTCTTGGCACACTCTCCATGGGATTTCACTCTCGCCACTCCAGCAAGATCGACAAGGCGTGTCCTGTACCAGATACTGGAACTGCTTGATGGTCCATGTCAAAGGCCTTGCAGGTGATCTTGTCACACGCACTGTGCCTTGTTCAAGGATGCCGATGTTGGTGCTGGCTGGAGGTGTCGTATGATACCTGAGGCGCAAGGTCCAGTTGACGTTGGCTGTCTCTCCATTGGCAAATGTGAACTCTTGGTCTCGGCCGGGATGAGGTCTTTCGTGGGTTCGATGGCCTGAGTAAAGCGCTGGATTGCATGCCAGCTGCCCATGGATCTGGCACATCCGTTGTCCACGATCGCATAGGTCGGATTGTGCTGCGGGTTGATGACAGGCGCCAGCAGCTTTGTGGCCAAAAGGCTCTGATTGGTTGTCACTGTGCTCTGAAACTGTATCGGATTGGATCAGCTTCTCTTGGATGGCTTCTTTCTCACGCTGCTCATCATGGAATGCCATCATCCCTTGTCCTGTGCTGGATGTCTCATGGGATGAGTACCAGCCATGTGACTGAAACCGGCATATGTAGGGTTTGTGGATGGTGCAGTCTGCTGGATGGCGGGCTGCTCCTCCGTTTTCTCTGCTGTGGCTGCGAACGTTTTGGACTTTCTTTTGTCATGTCCGCCTTTTCCTTTGCCATTGTCGTAGGATGGATAACCTTTGGTTCCATCATAGGAATATCGGGATTTTCCTTTCTTCCCTTTCTTTCCTTTGCCTTTTCCCCAATATGCCTGGTTGTAGGGATCATGATTTTCGTTTGCCATATTGGCCTTCCCGCCGGAGCCGCGCTGGATTTCCCTTTTCCCTTTCTTTTCTTCAGTCTGAAATTTTGCCCAGACACTCTTCTTGCTCCTGGAGGTCGGATGGATGGATCTTGGATGGATGTTCTTGTCGTGATGAAGAGCTCGTGGTACTGTGTCTTCAGCATCTCATAGGAGTGTGATGTTCTTCAAAGACATTGCGCTGATCAGTCGTTGTCTCTGCTGATCCGAAAATTCACTCTGGATTATGAAAAATTGTGCTATGAGATTATCCCCGAAGGGAAATGCTTCCTTCCGTCTTCGCTGCACACCTGCACTGTATTGCCTGAGGACTTGTGGATCGTCCTCCTGTAGCAGCTGTGGAGGCGGTGCTCTGGCACCAACTGATTGTTGTTGCTGAGCATTCCTTCTGTTGTTTACCTCCTGCACGGAAGCTCTGAGCTCTGGCCGTGTATGTTGGCATCATGTCCATCCAGGCTGCCTTCAATCTTTTGAGAAGGATGTCAAATTTGGATGTGAAAATGAGGAACTTGAGGTTGTTTCTTCGGTGATTGAAAAAGCTGACAAGTCTGTACAGGCACACGTTGGTTGAGCCCTTGAGAAAGTACTGCTTGAGCGTGTTCTTGAAGTAGTTGACACCTTCTGCAGGATCTTGAAGCAATGCGTTGTCGAGTACATGAATGCATCTCCAGCGAGGCTGCTTTTGAGGAGAGGTCCTTGCCCCGGGAATAGTCGCGAGCTGCGCATGGAGTCAAGTGCAAGTTGCAAGTGCAAGGAGTCAAGTGCAAGTTGCAAGTGCAAGGAGTCAGGTGCAAGTTGCAAGTGCATGGAGTCAAGTGCAAGTTGCAAGTGCAAGGAGTCAAGTGCAAGTTGCAAGTGCAAGGAGTCAGGCGCAATTGACTTGCGAGGAGTGACACTACACGAAAACCGACCCTCTGCGGGGATCGGCGTGGTCGAGGTGCAAAAACCATGTTTTTTGCGATGTTTAACATGTTTGCGCGGCCCTCTGCGGGGATCGGCGTGGTCGAGGTGCAAAAACCCATGGTTTGTTTTGCGATTTCTAAAGTTCCCGCGCGACCCTCTGCGGGGATCGGCGCGGTCGAGGTGCAAAAACCCATGGTTTTTTTTGCGATTTTTAACATGCTCGCGCGACCCTCTGCGGGGATCTGCGTGGTCGGTGCAAAAACCCATGGTTTTTTGCGATTTTTAACATGCTCGCGCGACCCTCTGCGCGGATCGGCGTGGTCGAGGTGCAAAAACCCATAGTTTTTTTTGGAAATTTCTGCGGTGCCCGCGCGACCCTCTGCGTGGATCGGCGTGGTCGAGGTGCAAAAACTCGAGGTTTTTTGCGATTTCTGCGGTGCCCGCGCAACCCTCTGCGGGGATCGGCGTGGTCGAGGTGCAAAAACTCGAGGTTTTTTTGCGATTTCTGCGGTGCCCGCGCAACCCTCTGCGGGAATCGGCGTGGTCGAGGTGCAAAAACTCGAGGTTTTTTTGCGATTTCTGCGGTGCCCGCGCAACCCTCTGCGGGAATCGGCGTGGTCGAGGTGCAAAAACTTGAGGTTTTTTGCGACTTTTGTTGTTCGAACTGGTCCTCGGGAGTTGTCTCGTGGTTCGCGCGCCTGCTCCCGGAACCGGCGGGTCGCGGGTTCGATTCCTCCCTGGTCCGCGGGCGGGCGTCGCAAGATGCAACTTGCATTTTAAAGCAACTTGCGCAGAGCAACTTGCGCAGAGCAAGTTGCACAGAGCAACTTGCGCAGACCAACTTGCACCGACCAGTTTGCGCAGAGCGCCTTGCAACTTGCTCAGAGCAACTGACGCAGAGCAACTTGCACAGAGCAACTTGCGCAGATCAGCTTGCACAGAGCAACTTGCAGGGAGCGCAATTTGCACAGAGCAACTTGCAGGGAGCCACTTGCAGGGACCAACTTGCCGGAGCAACTTGCGCGGAGCAACTTGCGCAGAGCAACTTGCACAGTGCAACTAGCGTAGAGCAACTTGCGCAGACCAACTTGCACCGACCAGTTTGCGCAGAGCACCTTGCCTGGTGCTGTCTCGCGCTTGCTTCACAAATGCTTCGCGGAGGGAAAAACAACGCATCCTGCAGCGTTGGGCCGACCTCGCTTGCGATGTCATGCTTTCGGGCCAACCGTGGTCTAGTTTTTTGTTCCGGGCACCATGCAGGGGACTTAGCACGCTTTTGGTCAGCCGGTCAGCGTCCGGGCACTGGCAAGCGGCTTTGCGCCGGCGCCTCAACGAAGTGGCGTTCGGCGAGCAACAGCACCCGACCTTGACTCCGAGCACAACAAGTTGAGAGCGGGTGCTGGTAAGGAGCTCGGGGTAGGTCGCTTCCTTGCGGCGCCGGGCCTCAAAAAGGGCGACGGGCCTGGCTGGGTCACGCCGAAGCGCCTCCTCCCACCGGCGGTGAGTGGGGACGCAATTGTTGTGTCAACCCCGGGCCCCGTTCCACAAGGGGAACCCGTTCGCAATGACTTTGATGCGATGGTCATCGAGGCGAGAGACACGCTACATTGGGGCCACAGACAAGGGTGTCTGTGGTCACCCGAGCCCCAGCCTCACAGCACACACGAGCTGGGGCAGCAGCAGCGCGCAGGAGGTCTGGCTACTCACGTTGTAGGCGCCAGCCAAGCAGTGGAGGAGCGGCCGCGCTCAGCTGGCGCACAGTTTCCCTGACAACCTCTCTGTGCACGCGGGCCTGATCACACCGGGCCACTCCCCGATACTTTGGGCATCGCCTTGTCACATCGCGATAACGTCATTCCAAAGACACGGGCATGGGACGCAGCGGGCGAGGAACCCAGCTCGCTGCTGCTCACCTGCAAATATCCTCCTCTTGCGCGCGCATCCGTGCAGCAACTACTTGCTGCGAATGCTCCCGCCCGCCGAAACCGAAGCGTGCGCGGAGTTGCACGACGTGGCCGTCGCGCGGGGGGTCGGAGGCCGTTTCTTTTCTCCGCGTCCCTGCGCGTGCCAGAGCCCGAGGCTCTTCGCCCTGCTCCTCCACATGCATATGTCCACCGGTGGTCCGGTTTGTTGTGCGACCGCTGGCCTTGCTGACAGCCTCACTTCCTTCTCCCCTGGCTTGAGCAATCTTGATGGGTCTTGCCAGGACTTGAGCGACCTGCTCGGATTGTGCCCCTCTTTCCCCGAGGCTTCGCTGGCCCGGTGCGTGTGGGGAAGCTGGCCTCCACAACCCCTGCTTGAAGTCGACGGAGCCGCTGCGAAAAAAGGTGTGCGAAAAAAAGTGGTCTGAGGAACAAATAGCGAACAAACAAAGTTCTCCCAACAGGTGACGTTCAGGCACCTACGCATTCATTTCTGTGCGCCATCCCTCATGGGAGGGTTCGAATGTGCGTGGACTGACTGCCGTAATTCAGTTTTTCGCGCAGCTGCACTTGGTTTTGTTATCGTGGCACTGCAGGTTTCAGGTGGCATGGTAGTATGTGTTGTTTGCATTGGTTTTGCATTCCCGCATTCGTTTGGTCCAGACTCGCGCAGCGAGAGCGCAGTGCGTTACAATGCCTCATTACCCCATGGCACGTCAGTTTGCAGACTGCAGGCGGGGCGAGTGACAGACACGTCTGATAGGCTGCTCTTTGTTCGCTTTGAACGCACTGCGGCAATTGCAGGGGTTTCGCGCAGGCTGACTTCAAAAACCACCCATAGAACAGCTTCCGTGACTGGGGTGTCCACCATTGGCATTGCAGGCATCAGCGCGAGTTCATGACGAATCTACCGCTGGCGGGGCGGATTTTATCAGTGCGCTGTGGCCTCTCGTTTCTTTATGAGGATGCAAGTGAGAGGGCTGCTCGGTCGGAAACAGCGCAGGGTCTCATGGGACACACAGCCGGATGCGGCTGCGTTTGTTCCCTGGTTTCCCTGATCAGCGCGCGATTATGGACAAATCCCGAACACCTGGATGTTCATGAAGGACAGTGTTGTTCCCATAGTGTTGTTCCTGAAACAATTTGCCTTTTCAGCAGCGCCGACGTAGCATCAATACAATTGCGCAAATCATCTCTGAATCCTTTTTTTGGGAGGGGCTTTGTGCTATCGCAACATGTACTGTTAGGATCATAGTCTTAAATCGTGCTCAGGTCATTATGGATGTCCTTGAAAATTGCCACGGAGCGCAAAGTTCAACCCTTGCGGGAACGAAACCTCACAAGCGAAAAACCTGGGCGCCCTGGCCTGCCCTCGCGTTGCGTGCGAGGTGGTCGCTGCAGCCTTGAGGAGATAGATTTGCAGCAGCGGCTGTGAACGGTATACTGGTCCACTCAAACAATGCCAGGGAGCCAGGATAAGAAAACATGTTGGAACATACTTGAACATATATTGTTTGCTCTAGGTCGCCCGCGAAAGGATTTGTTGTTTCCACGCGTTTGAAAACACACGAGTCGTAACTTCCACAGAAGCCTCACACAGGCCCTCGCGAAAGGAATTTGTTCGTGTTTGGCGCCCAACAAGAATGCAGAGCAACGTTCAGATGAATCAGATTTTGTGCTGGATGTCTGCTTGTTTCTTTCAATTGGTTATCCCATCCCTGCTTACTGTATTTTTTCTTATTACTGGAGGCCCTTTGACCCGAGCATGTCTGCAAGCGTTGCTTGAAGCTGATCATGAGATCAAACCTGGTGTCAATATTAAACCGTTTTCTCATCGTTCAAGTGGAATTCACTTTTCTCTTCTTTTTGATTACTGCAACTGTCTTGGAACAGGCCCACTGTTCTGCCCAACGTTTCCAACTAGTCATCTGGCGGCCTGGTGGTAGGACACACAGAAATGCTTGCTCTCAGGCTGGTCCTTTGGACTGATCCAACTGCGCTGGACGAATTCGACCCAGTTATACGATTCGCAGGACAGTCTGACCTGCATGCAGGGAGCTGCGCAAGGAGAATCCGCGAAGCACTTGATCGAATGCAGCGACTTGTGAGGCACCGGCGGCCTGGCGCTTGCGCAGCCAAGGTCGTGTTGCTGCTGGCGGGTTGCCTGGGTTGTTTCGATAGATGTGGCCATGATTCATTTGGCCCCTTGTGCTTCACACTCGAGCTTGGCAGTCGCATGTGGGCTTCAGGTGCGGGACTGCAGTTCTAGATCTTAACTGGCAAACAACCAATTTGTTGAGTCTGCTCGCGAATGAGACATGTGGGCTTGTTTGTGGACAGCAATGTGGATGATCAGATGCCGATTGGCCTCGCGGCGCAAAGTCAACGCTGCACCCTCGGACATGAGAGCGACTAATGGGAGCTGAGTTTCGGAAAGATGCTAAACCTCACCAAGCTCCGTTTCGTGGGGGGTTCTTAGCCAAACTCAGAATTAGAGGTCCCAAAGCAAACCGCGCTCCGTGCGGTATCCCCAAAGCTGGGATATCTGGGCCGCACAAGTGCCCGTGCCGGGTAGCCGATGTGAAGAGGAGAGCCCCGTGTTGAAGATCGCAGCAATCGCACTGCAGTGGTTCCGTTTTGATTGTTTCGCTTCCAGAAACCATGCAGCGCTCATGGTGCAATCTTTCGGCGAGCAGGGTCAAAGATGGTCGCGGGTTTGCGTGAAAAATCAAAGGCGAAGTGCCAATCCAGCGGTGAACACGGACTCACATTTGTTGTTCCCTTGGTCAGTGGTCTCGCACCAATGCTTGCAGCTGAGCATCCCATTCAGCGTCCGGCCGTTTCAAGGAAGCTGCTCTTTGCGCGGCTGCGTGCAAGTTGGTTCCGCACGGGCGTGCCTCAAATTTCAATTGCCCCCTTGAAGTAGTTGGCTTCCTGGCGTCCCTTTAAGCCCGCGCAAAAGAGGGTTCCCCCATATTGTTGAGACATACCAGAGTCCATATGCGGCTTGATTGCCACGCGATGCCGCGTTGAGCCCTGTGACTTGCACGACCTGCAGCTGGCTGCCTTGAGGCGTGCGGCAGTGCTCAAGATCCTGGAGGTTCCAACCCAAACCCGCTTCTCCATAAGCATTGCGCCCGCTCAGAATGCTGCCAGTCATACCAGAGTTCAGCTCTGCTTTCGACGGCCCGCTCAGTTGACCTGCGCTGCATGGAGGTCGTGCTTCCGGGGTTCTATGGGACGGTGGTATGAGAACTCCAGCGTTTCCTTTGCTAGCTTTTACAAATAGATGCTGGCACCTTCGCGTCGGTTCATCCCAGCTCTCTTTGTTCACACGATAGCTTCTAAGAGATAGAGTGAGTGACCAAGACATGAATTGCTTGAGCCATTGTCCTTCTCTTCTGTGTGGCTTTCTGCGGATGTTTCTTCCCTGCAGTTTCACCCGCTACTTCAGACATCGAAGTTGGCCCCTTTCGTGACAACCAGCCTGAAACGGGTGCTTTCTGTCGTGCGTCACTTTTGCTGGAAAATGTAGTTGCCCGGCACTTTGGAACACAATCTGATTCAGGGTTCCTAACCACGACCACCTTTGCAAGGCTCCCTTGGGGGGCTCTTGAATTTGTCGGGGTCGAACTTGCGAGCTCGCACAGTCAGCCGGGCACACTCATGCCTCTGCGGGCTGCGACTGCACGTCGTCCTGCGAGCAAAGGCGGCGACCGAGTTCATCGGCCCTTCAAGTTTGCGTTCTGCGTCGCCACAGGCAAGGCTGTCCGAGCTAAACGGAGAGACCTGGCATACCTTTGCCTTGCTAGTTTTGCAATCTGTGGCAGGGTCGCGTCTGACCTCTCCTTATGATGCACCGCCGTTCCCTGATGGCGCAGCGGGTGACTGCTGCGCCGACTGCGAAGGTTGGGCGGATGTGTCGGCCCATGTGGCACGTTCAAACTGGCAGCAGGCGTTTCTTGAACAGAATGCTGAGCGAGGCTGTTCAGCTTTTCGGACCATGCAGCAAATCGACTTGCTGGAGGTTCTAGTCCTGTGTTGCCAAAGGCTGATGTCAGATCGCACAGCCTTCCTTGCCCAACGGAGAAAGCCGGCATCGTTTGCTTTGAAGGCTGTGGTCGAGATGCGTTTTGCCCCCCCTTTTGATTGAAAGCCTTCACTCGTGGCCGCCGCGGCTGACCTCTGAGCAACTGCGTCAGCTGATGCTGCGATACCGGTCTACCAGCACGTCCTGAATGGAGGCACGTTTGTGCTTGGCCCTGTGTGTTTCCTTTCTTCAAAGCATGCAGTTGCCCCGCAGGGAGCAAAGCTGGCAAAATGTAGTTGCCCGGCACTTTGGAACACAATCTGATTCAGGGTTCCTAACCACGACCACCTTTGCAAGTCTCCCTTGGGGGGCTCTTGAATTTGTCGGGGTCGAACTTGCGAGCTCGCACAGTCAGCCGGGCACACTCATGCCTCTGCCTCTGCGGGCTGCGACTGCACGTCGTCCTGCGAGCAAAGGCGGCGACCGAGTTCATCGGCCCTTCAAGTTTGCGTTCTGCGTCGCCACAGGCAAGGCTGTCCGAGCTAAACGGAGAGACCTGGCATACCTTTGCCTTGCTAGTTTTGCAATCTGTGACAGGGTCGCGTCTGACCTCTCCTTATGATGCACCGCCTTTTGCTGGAGGTTCTAGTCCTGTGTTGCCAAAGGCTGATGTCAGATCGCACAGCCTTCCTTGCCCAACGGAGAAAGCCGGCATCGTTTGCTTTGAAGGCTGTGGTCGAGATGCGTTTTGCCCCCCCTTTTGATTGAAAGCCTTCACTCGTGGCCGCCGCGGCTGACCTCTGAGCAACTGCGTCAGCTGATGCTGCGATACCGGTCTACCAGCACGTCCTGAATGGAGGCACGTTTGTGCTTGGCCCTGTGTGTTTCCTTTCTTCAAAGCATGCAGTTGCCCCGCAGGGAGTAAAGCTTGCAAAATGTAGTTGCCCGGCACTTTGGAACCCCATCTGCCACCTTTGCAAGGCTTGTTTGGGAGGTGCATCTTCGGCTTCAGGGCACCTGTGGGTTGGTATCTCAGAAAGGGCGATTTTGCGCAATGACCTGGACCTTTCTGACACCATGACTTTGTACGATAGCCCAATCTGCGCGCAACTCGGCAGTTCAAGTGGCCAGTGTCGGCACATACGCCAGGTCCCGCAGGTCCCGCAGGTTGCATCTCGCAAACTGAGCCTCGGGCCATTGGCTTCTTGCCTGGCGAAGTGCCAGCCTCAAGGAGGCAACTTCTTGACAGCAAAGCTTTGGATGCGGCACTGGCCGGAAGATCTGAGCATATGCAGGGCAAGCCCAGGAATCACCCGCAAGCTTGAGTCATTGAGTGTACTGCACGGCTGCCTTGCAGGCCGTTGGGTGTTGTCAGACACTGGGTCTTGGTTGGTGCTGAAGGGCGGCAACTTGCGGTCGAGTTTACAGCCTCAGCTTCGATGTGCTGTGACTTGTCAGTCTTGCGAAAAGAGGAGGCGTTTAGTGCCTGCGGCGCATGAGCTTAGCGACACTTCTTTCACTCAGCCAGCCGCCTTTCAGACGTTGAGCAGCCGGCCAAACTGAAGCAGACAGCGGTTGCCGCTCTCAGCCGAAGCTCATTTCACTCGCTTAACATACATGTGGAGCCAAACGTTGCGGACCAGTGCCCTGGCTGCGTGTTCCTGAATGAGCCGGAGCCTATTGCTTCCGCCAGGCTGAATCTCAGGTGTGAAGCTCTAGGACCTCTGAGCTTCACATCCGGAGCCGAGGCGGGGATGGTAGGCGTTGAAGCAACAAGATGGTTGAATTAGCTCGGCAGAGTCGTTCTGGATTGGCTGGTTCTCCACAAAGAAAAATCGGTGAATTTGTCAGTTGCTTAGTTCTTCTGGGACGCAGGGCCTGGTTGGACGTCAGGCTGCGAAGCCAAAGAGTTTTACTGGAAGGTTGAACCAGACACAATTAACGCCAACAACTCAAGCAAACTGTATGAACTTCTCAAAGAAGGACACAGAAAACAAGGACGAAACAAAAAACATCGACAAGATAAAGAGAGGCAATCAAATCAAGAAAGAAAGACAACAGACAGACAGACAGACAGACGGACGGACGGACGGACGGACGGACAGACGGACAGACGGAAATGAATAAAGAAAAACAAATGAAAAGAAAAGAAAAGACATGAGAAAAGAAAAGAAAGAAATAAGGAAAGAAAGAAAAGAAAGAAAGAAAAGAAAGAAGGAAATAAATAAATAATCAGTTAAAGAAAGAAAGAAAGAAAGAAGGAAAGAAGGAAAGAAAGAACAAAAGAAAGCAAGAAAGAAAGAAAAAAAGAGAGAGAAAGAAAGAAAGAAAGAAAGAAAGAAAGAAAGAAAGAAAGAAAGAAAGAAAGAAAGAAAGAAAGAAAGAAAGAAAGAAATAAAGAAAGAAAGAAAGAAATAATGACAGAAGGACAGAAAGACAGAAAGACAGAAAGACAGAAAGACAGAAATAAAGAAAGACATAAAGAAATAAATACACTAATAAAGAAATAGATAAAGAAAGAGAAGAACGAAAAAAAAGAAAAGAAAGAAAAGAAAGAAAGAAAGAAAGGAAAAAGAAAGAAATAAAGAAAGACAGCAAGCAAGAAAGAAATAATAAACACGCAGCGAAGGAAGGCAGGCAGGCAGGCAGGCAGTCAGAAAGGAAGGAAGGAAGGAGCCAAGAAAGAAACACAGAAATGAAGGACAGAAAGAACAAGCAAAATAAATAAGTAGAGAAGGAAGCAAGCAAGCAAACGAGAAAGCAAACGAACAAACACCCCACACACACACACACGCACACGCGCACGCAGGCACGCACGCAGGCGCGCGCGCACGCGCGCACGCGCGCACGCGCACACGCGAGCACGCGCACACGCGCGCACGCGCACACCTGCACGCCGCACACCCGCACACGGCGCACACCCGCGCACGGCGCACACGCACACGCACGCACACGCACACGCACGCACTCGCACGCACACGCCAACGCCAACGCCAACGCCACACGCACACGCCACACGCACACGCACACGCCCACGCGCACGCGCACGCTCGCGCGCGCGCGCGGCCACACGCCCACACGCCCACACGCTCACACGCGCGCACGCACGCACGCACGCCCACACGCCCACACGCCCACACGCCCCCCAGCCCCCACGCCCCACACACACCCACACACACACACCCACACACACCCACCCACACACACACACACCCACACACACACACACACACACATTCCCACACACACCCACACCCACACCCACACACACCCACACACACCCACACACACCCACACGCACACCCACACACACACACCCACACACACACACCCACACACACACACCCACACACACCCACACACACCCACACCACCCACACCCCACACACACCCCACACACACCCCACACACACCCCACACAAACACACCCCACACACACCCCACACACACACCCACACCCACACACCGCCACACGCCGCCGCCCGCCCCCGCCCGCCCACGCGCACGCCCCCGCGCACGCCCCCGCACAACGCCCCACACCCCCCGCGCGCCGCGCCCAACGCACGCCCCCTCTCGCACGCCCCCCGCGCGCGCGCGCGGCCCGCGCGCACCCCCGCGTACGCGCCCCCGCTCACGCGCCCCCGCGCACGCGCCCCCGCGCGCACGCCCTTGCGCACGCACCCCCGCGAACGCGCCCCCGCGCCTGCCCGTACTACTTTTTGCACCTAGAAGTTGCGAATTTCGAGCCGCAGATGCGGGGCTTTGCGCGCCAGCTTTGTACGTAAAGGTTGCCTGCGCAGCCGGAGATGCGGGAGGGCACGTCGCACCTCGCACGACACGCACGATCTCCGCAGAGGGTTTGCCGAGCTCAAGACACATTCGCACGGCGCCACAGCGAGAGCGCTTCGACACGCACGATCTCCGCAGAGGGTTCGCCGAGCTCAAGACACATTCGCACGGCGCCACAGCGAGAGCGCTTCGACACGCGCGATCTCCGCAGAGGGTTCGCCGAGCTCAAGCCAAATTCGCATGGCGCCACAGCGAGAGCGCTTCGACACGCGCGATCTCGGCAGAGGGTTTGCCGAGCTCAAGACACATTCGCACGGCGCCACAGCGAGAGCGCTTCGACACGCACGATCTCCGCAGAGGGTTCGCCGAGCTCAAGAGACATTTGCACGGCGCCACAGCGAGAGCGCTTCGACACGCACGATCTCCGCAGAGGGTTCGCCGAGCGCAAGACACATTCGCACGGCGCCACAGCGAGAGCGCTTCGACACGCACAATCTCCGCAGAGGGTTCGCCGAGCTCAAGACAAGTTCGCACGGCGCCACAGCAAGAGCGCTTCGACACGCACGATCTCCGCAAAGGGTTCACTTTCGTCTTGCAACGCTTGCAAATGAGCGAAACGCTGCGCCTGCCACGAAATTCACAGACCCTGTTTCCAAAAATGCTGCGCCTGCCACGCATCATTTGCATCAGCGCAAAACATGCTGCGCCCACCACGAAAAATGCACGGCAGTCTCACAGAATGCTGCGCTGGCCATGGAATTCTGTGGCAACACGCAAATCCGAAGATCGGCGCGGCGCCACAGCGAGAGCGCTGTTTTGAAGAAAGGTCCGTTTCGTGCGAAGCTGTCGTACGCGAGACAACTTTTTGCGACAACTGCCATGGCTTTAGAGCTCCGATTGTCCAAGCGTGGTAGCCTGACCCGACAAGAAGATATCACCGCGTGGCGGCCGTGCCATCAAACAACGCACTTTGGTCTCAAAAAACGTCTTGGGCACGAGGCTTCCTCAAAAAACGCACTCCGCGTCGCAGCGCGAGCCTCCGTGTGACACGCCCCTGCCAGCAAAAAATGCATTTTGCTTCAAAAAAACGCGTTTGGCACGAGGCTTCTAGCGCGAACCTCCCAACTGTTGCCCCTGCCAGCAAAGTGCGAACGGCACCACAGCGAGACGCACGCACCGGCGCGTACCTCCATTTCGTGCGAGACTGTCGCATCGAAGACAACTTTTTACGTGCAGGGCCAGCAATTTGAGCCGACGCACCAGGCCTTAACTCTTACCGTAAGACACTATTTGGGGAACTATTTGGGGAAAAATCTGGCAAATTAATACATAGATTACCGGTTCAGATTTGTAATTATTCATTAATTTAAATTAATAATAGTTTTAATTTAAATTAGTTATATTATTAATAGATTTAATATTATTAACTAAAAATATGAATAAATACTACTAATAAAACTTGGTTTATTATCATTGATGATTTTGACAGTTTTTTCAATTGCATTGTTATAATGTCATTATTCATTAAATAGTAAATATCAAATAAAATATTTGTTGTTAAAATACGATTATCAACAGGACACAAACTTTATTTTCTGGGCCTGCGGCCTCTAGCCGGCTACGCCTCTTTGAAGTTATACCATGTCATGTCATGTTTTTTGCATGAGAAACGTAGCGAGTGCTATGATATGGCTGGTTACGTTATGCATGTTGCCCACCTTAACCCTAGATAATGCCAGGGATGCCGGCTTTCTGGGCCCCATCCGGGCCCCAACCCAGAAGGCTGACATGGGGTCGCGCGCGCGCGCGCTCCAGAGGGCCCAAAAAAAGCAGTCCAAAAAGAGCAGCCCGCAAGCCAGGCCGGAAACGCAAATGCAACAAAATACCGTAAATAGCAGCAATTTGTGGCTGGGGTCGCGCGCGCGCCAGGAGGTTTGAAAACCAACACGAAAAAAGCAAGGACCGCGCAGCACGCGAGCCAGCCACAGCAAAAGCAAAACGGACAGAACAACAGCCCAACGCTCAGCACAGCAGTTTTTGGCGGTATTTACAGCGTTTTGCGCGAGGGTGTCCCACAGTCAAGCAAAACCGCAAGCCCGAGCTGGTGATGCAGAGGTGCCGGATTTAGGCCGCGCATCACGACCAAGTGGCGAGGGTCGGCGGCACCAGGGTGCAGCCCCTATAGCTAAAGCTAGCAGGCTAATTGCCTAGCGGCGACATGCTACCCCAAGGGGGCGTAGCCGGATTAACCAGGCTCCCTGCCGCCGACCCTCGGCGCATTAACTTACCTCTAAAAAACGCAACTTTTTAACTGTTTGGGTAACATGGGCTATATTTCTGTAAAGAGTAACTTCCCCAGGGCTTGGAATTTTAAGGGGTAAGTTAAGGGAAAAGTCATAAGGAGCGGTCCTCAAACACGGGTGCCAGTCCGCAAACCCAGGGACCACTTATAAGATCCTCTAGGACCACAAACAAGGATTAACGGAAAAGTCAGAAAGATGGCAGCTAGTCCGTTAATTACCGCTTCACGCCCAAGTGACTTCGAGGAGCGGTCGCCTCTCCCGGCCCTGAAAATGGACAGGTCGCCGGCAGGGGCCGGGACTTGGGACCCTGTCCAGGCTGGTCCCAGTCTGGCGCGGTTTGAATCGACGTATTGGACTCTCTTGCAGAACACCACAAGGAGTAACACAAAAGTCAAGAAAGATGGTAGCTTGTCCGTCAATTACCGCATGGGTCGGTTTGCGCCCAAGTTACGTCGAGTTGGCCCGGGAGTCTGGGACAAGGCCATCGGTGCCCTTGCCGGTTGCAGGCAGGGACCGGGACCAGTCCAAAAACAGCGACGTTGGAGGAAACAGGTGTCTGACTGGCAGAGTCCTGTTCGAGCCGTCGCAGTGGGATCCGACACTCAATCCTACCGATGTGGTCCTGGGGACCGGTTCTGGGACCAGTCCTGCCGGTGGGACCGGTCCTGGGACCAGGTTTTGGCTGACCACAAGTAAAGAACCAGGGTCCGAGGACCAGTGTACAGGACTGGTCCCAGGGACTGGTCCCAGGACCGGTCCTGCCTGGGAATCCACTTTTTGGACGGGAGGCAGAGGGTCGGCAGATTTGACCTAGATTAATAAACAATTATGTGTTTGATGCAATTTATCTAACTCACTTCAACTAAACATATATGATATTCCATTATTGATATTGATATTATCAATTTCAAAATATTGCATATTACTCAATTTGTAAGACTTTTTTACTGGTTTTAAATTTCAAAAAAAATCGTAATACTTTCATTTTTCATTGTTAATAATCTAACATCACCTAAATTATAAGATACTACGATTTTTAATGTCTATTTGTAAAATAAAGAAATATCATATAATATTAGCATATTTAATTATGTAGTTAGTTATGTTCAAAGTCTGTGAAAAGGTTTTCATAAACATACCGTTAGGGTCTTTTTGGAGAAGGTCAATATATAAAAAAAACTATGCGGCGCATCAGTGGCAGTCGCATATGTTTTATAGATTAGTTTCTTGCTTTCGTGTAAACTTTCGCTTCTATCAATTGCTGATAATTCATCTTGCAATATTTCAATTTCATTGAAGTTTTTAACTTTATAATAAAAGAAATGACTTATATTTACTCTAATAATTGCTGGTGCGGTTGATGGTTTTTTAAGACTGATAAGTGTTGATATTCCACTATGACGACCTCTATGACGACCTCTATTTAACAATTTGTGGTTTGTTATTGCTGGATTATCAGCTACATCATCCAATGTAGCAAATATACTAAATAACTTCTTCATTCCTTGTCTTTTCTGGCATTCAATTATCTTATTTTGAGTTTTTATAACTCTTTCTAAATCTATAACACTGAACTCATCCCACAAACACGGTTCTTTATCGGTATCTACTTTCAAACCTTCTTTAATGTATTTCTTAACAGGCAACCAAATACTATCCAAATTTACTGATGGCGACCAGATACACATTCTTTCAATTGCTCCTCTGTAAATATCAAGTATCATTGACACAAGAAGCGTTGATTTTCCAGAACCAGGCGGACCTACAATTTTAGCTCTCATCGGCAATTTAGGGACGACCTCGTGCTTACTTTGCTAAAAGTCATATTTGATTTCATCAATTGGTTTCACATCAGGCAGAATGAAAATAATAGAAAACAATATTTAAAAATTAACTTGCAATTTTTATTAAATGGAACACCATTATGTTATGAGTGGTGGTGAATAACATAATGGAACAGGCTTTCCATTGCTTCAATCATTGGGCATTGAAGATATTTAGTTTGATACAGCGCGAAGAAAATTCATTGCTGAGCCCCGAATATTCTAACTTGCAAGAGATCAAATAGTTATTTTAATAATTATTTCACCTTATTATTTTATATGACTATTGTCCATTGTAGTTGTGGCAAAACTTAGGATGACAAATATTTGTTTAAACATCTAAACTCAAAACATCATAGAAGATTGTAGAATCCAGATGGAATAAAGACGATACAATGAAACAACTTTATAAGAAAAGAAGACAGAAATGAAAAAATGCTTTTCTTATTGTTTATATGAAAAGGAGTTATTCAGATTGTATTAGTATAATAGATGAAGTAGAGAATATAGAACAGGTAATGATAACTGACAATAAAATTACAAAATGTTGTTATTGTTCATTAGAATTAGTTAAGTTAGGAATACCATGTATCAAAAGTCAAAATGTAAATGTTAATATAAATGGGAACAAGAAAAACAAGAAGAATAAGACAGGTTTAAATGTTTCTTCAACAGATGAAGATAGTGGAGAAATTGCTAAAGAATCCTCGGTCGTTGGGTTTGCTTGTCCTATGCGTAAAAAGATGTTGGAGATGAAGAATGAACTAGAAATACAAAAGAAAGGAAATTGTAAATGCTCGTGTATTCCAACAAGTTTCAAAATAAGTAAAAATGATATGAAAATGAATATTGATAAAACTAAAGACGGCATCAACTTAGAAGCAAATGTTCATAATATAACTTTTAAATGGGGCAAGGATGCATCACTCTCGGACAATAATGAATCGAAACACAGGAAACTATTAAACAAATGGTGAAAAATTAGTATTTAAAGAGTAGTTTTAACATAATTGAACTTTATACATATATAATTAAATAAATCATTATATAAATATATAGTAATGTCTGAAAATGAGAATTATACTATTATTTATGTAATGAAGAAGATAACATTAGTCAGTAAACATATCAAAGCCTTAAATGATATGATTAAACCCATTGATGACAAACTTAAACCAGCTGAACGCGAACAACAAAGCATTGAAGAGAAAGAGAAGATTGAGAAAATAGTTGAGAATAGAGGCATAGGCAGACCTACCGGCAGTTATGAAACAAAACAAAAGAAATACTGTGATACGTTAAACAGTGGAAAAAATCAAGACTCCAAAACAACAAACATTAGACTACTACAAAATTTCAAAAACTGATGATGGAGCATATGTGTTATTTGAAAAATTTATATCTAAGTAATTCTAATAATATGAATTTATTAGAATTATTTAGTGGGACAAAAAGTGTCGGAACCATTTTTTGGAGTGGGACAATTTTTGGAGTGGGACTACCAACAGTTTGACAGAAACCACTTTGCTTTTATTTGGAGTAGTCCCCCGTGCACTGAATCCAGCAAAGCAAAAACTACAGGAATTAGGAATATTGAATATGCTAATAAATTATTAAAAACTATTGAGGTTATTAAATATTTCAATCCTAAAAATCTTGTAATCGAAAACCTCCAAACCGGATGATTAAAAAATCAGGAGTTTATGGATGAGTTTGATTTTAAACATGTTGATTATTGTAAGTATGGAATGCCTTACAGAAAGAGAACTAGGCTTTGGAATAACATTACAACTTGGAAACCTAGAGATTTATGTAAAAAGGATTGTGGCAACATCAGGAATAACAAACATAACCAAACTGCGCAACGTTTGCCAAATGGAAACAAGGAAAATTGGGGTGAGGATTATGTAAAACATAAACAGGAAGACTTATATAAAGCACCTAGCGAATTAATTTGTGAAATCTTGGTGAGTTTGACGGATTAAGGATTTGGGTTTGGGGTTGGGCTTGAAACTTGAAATCTTTAGGTTCATCCAACGACAATACAGTGAAACACAGGAAGTCTAAACAATTGAAAATGATCGATTATACATGCTATAGTGTACAACCGCATGATTTGAAACGTGCAGCCGTATCACTTGAAAAGGACAACTGTATCATCTGAAACGGACAACTGTATCATCTGAAACGGGCAACTGTATCACTTGAAACGGACAACTGTATCACTCGAAACGGGCAACTGTATCACTTCACACGTGCAACAACCACATGATTTGAAACGTGCAGCCGTACCATTTGAAACGGACAACTGGGTCAATTGAAACGGACAACTGTATCATCTGAAACGGACAACTGTATCACTTGGAACGGACAACTGTATCATCTGAAATGGACAACTGTGTCATCTGAAACGGACAACTGTATCATCTGAACCTGCAAGAATTAAAGCACTTAACACCTGAACTCACACTATGATTATAACATTTATACCCTGGTATGTTATAATTATAATGAAACTATGTTTCACCCATACCTACAGCTTGTAAAGATTGAACTATTTGTGTTTCTTAATTTTTCTTAATGACTTAAACTGATTTAAAGAAATAGCACCTTTATATGAAGAGGAAAATGAACGGTGATGAATTCAATAAGTGTATCAATAAGAAACAGAAAATATGGAATTAGACAACTGGAATTTACCAAATGGTATAGTAAATAATATTATACACTATGCGTTGGACGAAGAAGATGAATGTAAAACTTGTTGAAATTTGAGACATTATCAAGAGTTAATCAAATGTCATTTTGGTAACAGCTTTCATGAAAGAAATGTTGAAGATGACATCTTAATACTTCTTGTTGTTTACGATATCCCACCTTATGATTATGTTAGAGCATCTCTTAAAACCAGTAAGAAAACGTATGAAATGATTGAGAACATATTAAAGATGTTGTTACATCGTAGAAGAGAAGGGTTTGATGTAAAAGAAGACATTAAATCATAGATTGAAAGTAAAAAGTTTAATGTTAAAAATACAGTGAGAGATATTGATATTATTTTAAGAATGATGTATGAAAGAAGCAAAATGTACCAATTAAATGATTTTCCTGAACTGAAATTTTAATCATACTACAAGAATAACATGTAAAACATTATGTTATAATTGTATTATACTTATCGTTTGTAAAGATTGAATTCTTTTCCTAATTTGCTTACCTCTTTCAAAGTGTGTTGTTTAGACTTGGTATGCACTTTTGTTTTTTTGTGCTTTGGCTGTTTGTTTTTATTTTGGTTGATACTCTTCTGATACTTTTTGTTGGTACGTTGCTTTGTTTTTTGTTGATGTGCGTTTTTGAGTTGAGTGTCTTTGATGGTTTTGAGTTTTGCTGTTTTGTTGGTATGCTTGTTTGAATTATCTAATGTTGTATGCTGTGATTGAATATTTTGTTGTTGGTTGTGATTATTTATTTTGTTGTGTTGTTGTTCTGGTTTTTGTTTGCTGTTTGTTGTGTTGCTGTTGGGGAAAATAGTAGAAAGAATAATTCCTTGAATTCTCCTTTTACTATTTTTGGGGGAGGGGGCATGCAGCTTAGGTGCTGGTGACGGTGTGGCACAGCTTTGCTAGGGGGCATGCAGTTTGGGGTGCTGGTGCGGGTGTTTCAGGTGCTGGTGCTGGTGGCAGTTTTGCAAGATTGACGGCCGGGTGTTAGGGGCATGCGGTTTGGGGTGCCTGTTCGAGGTGCTGGTGATGGCGCGGCGCATTGCGAAGGTTCTGTTTGAGGAGCTGGTGGTGACGGTGGGCGCATTTTGGCGAGTTTGATGACGGGGTGCTAGGGGGCGCTGTTTCGAGTGCTGGCTGGCACATGTGCCATTTGTTTGAGGCCCTGGCGCCAGTTCCGAACCTCTGCCTGACGCTTCTCCTAGATCGAGATCACCACTGCGGTGTCAATGATTCGCAGTTCACAGCAGATTTGCTGACGCCAGGCAAAAGCCCCTGCGGGGGCGTGTGTGTTTGTGTGCGCCGAGTCCCAGATGACCTGGGACCACCCGTTGGATTCCTGCAGAGGATGGAGCAGGCCTGTGGAGCTCCATCTAACATATCTAACAAAGCTCTCCCCCAGTGGCCTGAGGATATCACCAGGGACGCC